>JAQPPZ010011819.1:0-482516 GCA_028583015.1 Wollemia nobilis
ATAATATAAGTGGCATCCTTCCAACTGTAATTAAAAAACTATTGTAACCATCCTCCATGATATATTTTATTATTCAAATATTTTGTTATTTTAATATTAGCATCAATTGATGATCTTTACAACATCTCTACCACTTTATTTTTTTTTAGTATGATTAAAGGTATTTGCATTCAAACTATAATATAATTACTTTACCAAATTAAAATAGTTGTTTTTAGCTATAATAAAGTATTTATTTTTAAATAAATAATTATATAACCATTTTTATGCAGGATTTTTAAAAAATCCTCCATGATATATTTAATTATTCAAATATTATATTTTTAATTGATGATCTCTACAACACTTTTATCATTATTTTTTTGAATATGATTAAAGGTATTTTCAATATCACATAATTTAGATCTTTACAACATCAATATCTCTAATGATCTTGATTATAAATTACTATAAAGAACATTTGACTCACCAAAAACAACAAATATAAAGAAGAGAAATTAAAACCTAATAAAAATAACCCTAAAGGGATAGGTTAGTTGGTAGTGGTAGAGTAACTTTTGATTGGTTGCCCTGGTTTGATTTTCTAGATGGTCAAAGTCCCATTGAATTTATCGATACCCAACATGCTAGGGTTTATAGAGGTTTCCTAATGCAAAAAAAAAAAAGTTAGGAGCAAAAGGAAGTTTCATAAATATTAACAAGAGCAAATACTTTATAGTCTTAGGAGGTTTTGGAAAAATTGTTTGTTTTGCTCTTAGTGTATAGAATTCTCTTACTACTCTAATAAAGACTTAGATTGAAAATACTTGAATACTAAAATGTTCCAGCTATAAGAAAGGATTATGCATATGCCATCACCAAAGGTTTCTATCTTTCTTTATAAATAATGATGTGAATATAGTATTCCCACACAAGATATATAAATCATGCCAAAAAATTACTTGTACAACCTATAAGAGTGTAATTCATTATGATGATTAAAATTTTCATGATTTAGCTATCTTATTAAAGAAATCAATATAAGTTTGACTTATCCTATGAATTTATAATAGCAATAGCACAATGTAGATATGCTAAGTGTATAGAAATATTTCTAAATTTTAAGTTTCAATTACAATAATATTATGATGACATACAACCTATCTAGGTTTAATTCTTAACAAGTGCACGTAATGTAATTTCTTCCTCTATTAGTGTAGGTTTATTACAATTGTTTCAATAATGGTGGTATGATTCTTATAAAACCAAAAGCTATTTTTTTATAAACTAATATGAAATGGTCTTCCAATAAAAATATTATATATTGAATTGATCATAAACCAAGGTAAAAATGTAACTAAGACTCATATAAATGCACAAAATGCCAAATAAGATGCAATAAATGTTGGCATTTAACCCACCTATGTGGACAACAAGGTGGATGGCAAGGAGGACGACAAGAGTGGTTGACAGACTGGTCGACAAGTGCAAAGTTCAAATCAATTTTAATTTCTCTTCCTCTCCTTTATTCTCTCCAACAATAGCTTAGTGGTTATTTCCCTAAGTATATAAGCTTTGTATTTTCAATTATTTGATTAATGAGCAATTTAGTTTCATACTTGGTATCAAAGCGGGAGCAGATCGATGAGGTCGAAGCCCATAGGAGGACAACGTGGATTTTGAGGTGAGGGTGAGAGTAGCCTGTAGAGCGAGCATGCATCCTGAGGTGAGATCAAGGAGGCTCGTAGAGCATGGAACCCGAGGCAAGGAGGAGACCCGTAGAGCAGACATGGACCAAAGCTGATGTGGCAGACCAGGCTGACGTAATGAGCAATTTAGTTTCATACTTGGTATCAAAGCGGGAGCAGATCGGTGAGGTCAAGGGCCCACAAGAGGACAACATGGATTCTGAGGCAAGGGTGAGAGCAGCCTATAGAGCGAGCATGCATCCTAAGGTGAGGTCAAGGAGGCCCATAGAGCATGGAACCTGAGGTGAGGTGAGGAGGCCCGTAGAGCGGACATGGACCAAATCTGACATGGCAGACCAGGCTGACGTGGTAGGTGGACCCAGAACAAAATTTGATGTGGCAGACCAGGCTAACGTGGCAGGCGGACCAGGACCAGAGCTGACGTGATGGACCAGGGCTAATGTGGCAAACTAGATAATGCTAATGTGGCAACAAGGTGACATGGCAGTAGGGCAACGTGACAAGGAGAGTGACATGGTGTGTTTCTATTGGCTGAGGTGGAAAATGGGGTAAGGTGGATTTCCCGAAGGAAATCGATTCAACATTGGCTCGTCGGGGCTTTTAAACCCCTTATAATCCCACACTACAGCAAATGTGGGATATTGAAATCCCAATTGTTTTTTTTAAAGGAAAGCGCCTTGTGTTTAAATAGAAGTCATTCTATTATGACTTCAAGTCAGGCATTGTAGCCCGACTGGCTCGAAGATCCAGTCTTAGGGCCTTTCCTTTTCGCCCTGTTGCGGGTTCAAAACCTAGCAGCAACAAAAAGTTTTTTTTTTAATATTTTTTATATGCTTTGGTAAGTTTAAAATTTTTTTATTTTTTGCAAAGAATAAAAGGAATTTTATTAAAATTAGTTAATAATTTAATAAAAATATTAATTAAAATACATTTTTAATGTTTTTTAATTGATATTTTATTTTATTATTAATTAATATAGTTAATAAAGTTTTTTTTTTAATTTATTTTTTGCAACATTTAAAAGAAAGGGAAGCAGAGAGTGGACATTTCCTAAGGAAAAATTTTGCAAATTTTTTTCATCATTTCCTAAGAGGAAATTATTGTACAAGTCTGAGAGACTTTAAAAGTAAATTTTTTGTGTAAAAGCCTAAGAGGCTTGAAGGGTGAAATTCCTTGTAATAGTCTGAGAGACTTGAAGGCTGAAAAATTATGTAATAGCCTAAGTGGTTTTAAGGGGGGATAATTTACATCAAAGGGTAGAAATTTTATAATCATTCATGATACAATCTATAGGCTGCTATCAAGCCCTTTGTTCTCTTTTAGTAAGAGAAAACCCCAAATATTTTGATGAAAAAGTTCACACATATGGATTGCATACTATATTTAGTCAATTGCAAAATGTAGTAATAGCCCATCAAAGACATCTAGATTCAGGATATGAAGCAGATTCAGAAGACAATTCCTTTGGCAATAGATTTGAAGAGTCAGAATCTGTAGGAGTTGCACCACAAGAGTCAGAGAATCCACATCTCAGTAACAATGACTCTGTTGAAATACTGGATCCAAAACCATATTCACCGGAAATAATTCTTATAAGTGATGATGAAGATTTAGTTGTAGACAAATTTGTGAATCCAGTGATAGAAGAACCTCAACAAGTAGAATAGGCCATAAGCGAGAGAGTGGATCAAGCTAGATTTGATCTAAATTTATAGCTTTTTTTCTTTCTTTTTGAAAAGTAGAGTACTTTGATTGTAAGTGCGAAATAAAAGTGTGTTTTTAGTTTATTTCCAATAGCTATGGTATCCAATTCTAATCTACCCATTCTAGAATTTAATGGGTATGATTATGAGTATTGGCAAAATGAGGACCTTACTCATAGGCAAGGGACTATGGGGTATAGTAGAAGAAGGTTACATAGAACCTATAGATTAGACCATGTTAAATGCAGCAAATAAGAAAATAAATAAGGACAAAATAGCAACTCCTCTACTCTTTATCATCTCAAAGTAGCATTGGAGAAAAGTATTTTTATTGGAATTGCCTCTTGTTTAACTACCCAAGATGCATGGAAAGCCTTGAAAGAAGATTTCCAGGGAAGCTATTAGGTGAAACATGTAAGGCTTCAGACCCTGAAATGAGATTTTGAGAATCTCAAAATGAATGAAGATGAAAAAGTTGGTGACTACTACATAAGAGTCAAAGCAGTTGTCAACAATATGGTAACACTTAGTGAAGAAATCAAACCTAAAACAATTATGAAAAAAGTGTTGAGAACACTTTTTCAAAAATGGATTCACATAGCTATAATTATTGAAGAATCAAAAGACCTCTCCACTCTAACTTTTGATGCATTAATCGGTTTATTGATGTCTCATGAAGAGATATTACAGGGTTCTCCTTCAATAAGTTATGGAGGCGATGATAAAGCCTTCACATGCAATGAGGGTTCCAAAATAGGACAAGGAAGAGGCTAAGGCATAGGAAAAAGAAGAGGTAGAGGTAGAAACAACCAAAGAGGAGGAAATCCCATTAGAGGTGGAAATCAAAGAATATGCAGTAATCAAAATAGAGGTGGAAATCAAGGGTGAAATGGAAATCAAGGAAGAGGAGGTGAGAAATCCAAAAAATATTGTTTCAATTATGGCAAGCTAGGTCAATTTGCTTGAGACTGTTGGTCCAAGTCTTATCACGGAAGTAGCAGCCAATATGGAAATTATGGTGAAGAATATGGAATATCTAATATATTTCTTTCTTATGGGAAATTAGATAAAAATCTGAATAACACTTGGATTTTGGATACTGGTTGTTCCAACCATATGAGTGGTAAAGAAGAACTCTTTGCTACAATGGATTCCACCTATAAATCCCAAATCAAATTGGGAGATGATAAAGCTTTGCAAGTTGAAGGCATTGGAGCCATGGAGGTTCCAATGAAAGAAGGCATAAAAAATGTGAATGACATCTACTACACTTCGAAGCTCCAACATAATCTGCTAAGTGTTGGATAAATGATGGAGAAAAATTACAAAATTGTTTTTGATGAAGGCAAATTTGTAATTTTTGATTAAAAATAATTGTAATAGAGCCATCACACAAGTACCTATGACAAAAAATAGGTTATTTCCCCTTAATTTTGGAGAACCAGGGGGTGCTCAAATTACAAATATTTCTATTAAAAATCCAAGTGTGCTTTGGCACTTGAGATATGGTCACCTAAATTCTGCTAGCTTGAAATTATCAACTTCTCAAGCTATGGTGACAGGACTTTCTAAAATTAATGAACACAAGGAGGTCTATGAAGGGCATGCTTTGGGAAAGCACTCCAGGTCCAAATTTCCAAAAGGACAAGCATGGAGGACCAATCATGCACTTCAATTAGTGCATTCAAACATCTATGGTCCAATGCAGACAAAAAACATAGGTAATAATTCCTATTTTCTCACTTTTATAGATGATTTCTCTAGAATGTGTTGGGTCTATTTCTTGAAAACCAAATATGAAGCTTTTGATTTCTTCATAGATTTCAAGAATAATTTAGAGAAACAAAGTGAGTTCATTGTAAAATGTCTAAGGATATATCGAGGAGGAGAGTACTCTTCAAAGGCATTTTTGAAATATTGTAAAGAATGTGGGATAAAGATGTAATTCACCGCTGCCTATACTCCACAACAAAAAGGTGTGGCAGAACTAAAGAACAACACCATAGTAGAAATGGCCATATTGATTTTTCAAACTAAACATCTCAGTAACATGTACTGGGCCGATGCTATTAGAACCAATTTTTACATTATAAATAGGAGTCCTACTTCCAGTTTGGATGGAATCACTCCTTACGAGGGGTGGTATGGCAAGAAGCTGAATGTAAAACATTTCAAAATTTTGGGTTCTTTAGCATATGCACACATTCTTGATAAAAAAAAAAGAAGCTTGATCCCAAGATTCAAGCATGTATTTTTAAAGGGTATTATGAGTTTACAAAAGCATATAGACTCTACAATCCAAAGACACATTAAATTGTACTTTCCAGGGATGTGATTTTTGATGAAGGGAGAGAATGGGGTCATCAATTTTTTTTTGTTGATGATGAATCCCATGATGCAAGTTCTTATCAAATACAGCAGGTGACACCTAAGAAGAGCAAAGGCACACCTCCTCAAAGCCCAAGCATGAGTACTACTTCGAGTACATCAACAACTACTCCAAGTCCTTCTCCATAGAGATCAGTAAGTTCTTCACCTATGGATATTTATTCTCCATAAAGAGATAAAATAACACTACAATATCATCCATATTTTTAAATGTTGGATAAGAATTTCTAGAAAAGATACACTAGAATTCAGGCTAGTGAAATGAATGTAGTTTTACAAAAAATTGAAAATCTACATATGTATGGTGATGATGACTCAAATGATACTAAAGGAGATGTAGTTAATTATTCTTTAATGACTAGTGTACAGATAGATCCATCTAGCTATGATAAAGCATGTACTCATGATGTATGAAAGCAAGCCATGGAAGAGGAAATCACCTCCATAAAAAGGAATGATACTTGGGAGCTAGTGAAGCTTCCAAAAGGAAGAAATATGTTGGATGTAAATGGGTCTACAAGACCAAATTCAATGTTGATGGGAGCATTGAAAGAAAGGCTTCACTTAGAAGTATGACATTGATTACAAGGAGACCTTTTCTCCTATAGTTAGATAGGAAACCATCAAATCAGTACTTTTCTTGGCTGCCCACAAAGGGTGGAAAATTTAACACATGGATGTAAAAAGTACCCTTCTCAATGGGTACTTAGATGAGGAGTTTTATGTTCAAAAACCTCATGGCTTTAAATAAAAAGGTAAGGAAAACCTTGTTTACAAACTGAAAAAAGCCCTTTATGGCCTCAAGAAAGAACCAAGAGCATGGTACTCTCGCATTGATGGCTATTTAAATGAGTATGGATTCACTCGGAGAAAACATGAACCTACTCTCTACTACCTAAAGTAAGGTACATATATTCTCATAGTTTGTTTATATGTGGATGATCTCATATTTATGGGTAGTAATAATAAGATGAATATGGAGTTCAAATAGTCCATGATGAAACAATTTGAGATGAAAAATATTGGCTTGATGCATTACTTCCTAGGCATGGAAGTTCATCAAATGAATAGAAGGATATTCATATGTCAACACAAGTATGCTCATGATATGATCAAGAAATTTGACATGGAACATTGCAAATTAGTTGCAACTCCAACATGACATGGGATCCAATTGAGCAAGGATGATGGAGCACCGAAGGTTGACATGACCACTTTTAGAAGCATGGTTGGGAGTTTGATATTTCTAACCAACACAAGACCTAATATACAATATGTTTTTTCTCTTGTTTCAAGGTTTATGTCTAATCCATCTGAGCTGCATTTACAAGAAACTAAAAGAATTTTAATATATATAAATGGTACATTGTATTTTGGAATCTATTACCACAAATGTAATTTTATCAAGTTAGTTGGCATTAGTGACAATTATTGGGGCAACAATATAGATGATAATAAATCTACATCAGGGAACTATTTTAGTCTAGGTTCAGGACTAATTACATGGAGTTCCAAAAAGTATACTATTGTAGCATTGTCATCTACTAATGCTGAGTATATAGCCATCACATATGCTAGTACTCAAGCTCTATGGTTGAGAAAAGTCCTTGAAGATATTGGAGAAAGGTAAAGTGGTCCTACCAGATTGTATTGTGATAACATGAGTGCCATTCAATTGGCATATAATCCTATCCACCATAGCAAATCAAAATTTTTTATATGAAGTATCACTTCATTTGAGACATGGTGAAGCACCATATTGTTGAGCTTAAACATTGCAGCACTTTGGAAAACATTACAAATATCTTCACCATAGGTATGGCTAAAGCTCAATATATAAATTTGAGAGAATGTATTTTCAATCCTCTCAACTTTAAGGGGGATAATATTGGCATTTAACCCACCTATGTTGACAAAAATATGGATGGCAAGGAGGATGGTAGGAGTGGTCGGTAGAGTGGTTGACAAGTGCAAAGTTCAAATCAATTTTAATTTCTCTTCCTATCCTTTATTCTCTCCAACAATAGCTTAGTGGTTATTTCCCTAAGTATATAAGCTTTGTATTTTCAATTATTTGATTAATGAGCAATTTGGTTTCATAATAAATATCCAAATTCTTATTGATCCAATAGAGAATATATCCCAATGCCTATGCAAACATAGTTACAATATGAACTCAAGAGCTCAACCTCGTGCAAAATATTTAGTTGTCCTTTGTCAAAGCCAACATTTGAAAGGGTGGTACTTTTTTGTCATGACATAAATCTTTACATACATCAGAAATTTGTTATGCAATATGCAATCTTGGGTGTAAAATTCAATAGGACTTCACTATATAGTACATAGATGTAAAAGAGCTAACAATTTAAGAGATATTTGCTATGAAAATTAATGATATAATTTAGTAAAGTTTCTTTAACTTGAGAACTGATTATTTGAGATGCCCCAATGGGTGGATTATATAAGCCATGGTTCCCTTGGATGATCCACCAAAGGATATTCCAAAATTGATAGTTTGTATGGGTGGCAAGAAGCATGAAAAGGGATGGATATATTAGAGGAAAAGGATGAAAGGTTGATATGCAAGAAGGAAGGAATATTTAATGAGAGGTAAAAGAAAATGTTGAAGGGATTTTTATTTACAGTGACATAATATGATAGGCACTGGTGGATGGTGGGTGTGATTGGGATGTCAAGTCCCATATTTGGCTAGTAGTTGGAACCTATTAGTTAACTATATTTCCCTTTCATATTATCATAGTCAATAGTACTAACATCATGAGCATCAAAAACACCAAGGATGTTGGTGCTACTATTAGAATAAGTATTTTTTGAATAACTATGTGAGAAAAAATAAATTTTAAAAACTTGGTAAAACCACTACGAGTCAATCAATAGAACCATCAATGCTATTACCTCAAGTATGACATGTTTTATTTAGGGTATTAGATATTTGTTACATTGGTATTTAGTTTGTTGAGTTAATCAAAAAGCTTGATTAGCTAGATAAGGTAGATGCTAGTATGTTTAAAGGATTTGATGATATGTTCAAAATTAGGTTTCTACATTTACCTATTTTTTATACATTCATCAAATGATGAATGTGTAAAAATATGGCTTGCTTACCATAATGAGACAAGTAGATATCATGTTGATTAAGATTTATGATTCAAGGTGACTGATGTTTATGATGTGTTGATTATTTATGATGTAAATTTGTTTTCTTAGTGTTAAATGTTGTCATACCATTTTTTTTCCCTTTAGTTATGGAGGAAATACCATGCTTGACTGAGGAAAATCAACTTGACCATGATATGCATAGGTAACTAAACAAGAGATTTTAATAAAGCAATAAATTTGATTTGGGTGGAAAAAGGATAAAATGGATAGGGGGTAAAACAAATATCATTTTTACTAATGACAAACATTTTTTAGATCTCTAGATGTATGATCTTAGCAAATACCATGGTGACTTAGAGAGATACATATACATCATGTGAAAATTTCATACCACCTATAGCAAGAGAAGGATATCAACATGAAGTATGCACCTTAAAACTATTGCAATTTTTGTATTTTTCTTTGAAAAATATTCCCTTAGTAGAAGCTAATGTTTTCATACAACAATAATTTGATTATGTTGACACATTTGGTAGGTACAAATTCTATCACTATTTGATAGTACTTTCACCATTACATGGTGCTTTTTCACCTATTAACCTTTTTGTTATATGATACTATTTTTGCTAAGAAATAGCACTTTTGATTTTTTAGACTTTTAGGGGTTGATTTTAGGCTATATTAAGATGAATATTTACATTAGGATAACTTTTTATATAGGAAAACCTAATAGGTTGGGTTAAATTTCTTACAAGAGAAGCTACTAGTATTGGGCTACCTAGAGCAGTGTCCACATTCCATTAAGATGATCTTGGTATTGCTTGAATATAAGTATCATGATATCCTTACAATAGTGGGGCTGTATCATGTAGCCTTGATGAATAAGGTAAAGGTTTTATTGACCACCTTCAAGAGCATAAGTATTCATAAATGAATATATTTAAACTACATTATGGTGAGCTTAATATCATGCTCAAGGGAAACTTTAATATCCTTAGGGTGTTAATCATATGGGCACCTATATATATAATCTAGAGTCAATAGTATAGTTTGTAGTGATTAATTTATGATCCATAATTCCTTGGTGTTTGATATGTTAAGGGTTAGCTGGACAAACAAGTGGTGTTGTTGGTAACATTAGTGTTAACAGTCATGATCAGATACACCAATAGAAAATTCATACACTATGGTTGGGATAAGGGTGTGCTAAACATGCTAGAGACATATAAAATATTTTATTGGGGCCCAATTATCTTATATTGAATATAACACTCTATATAAAGTGGTGTATAAATATGGGATAAGGTTAACCTATTACATATTTATTCAATTATGGACTTATGGGTATATTATGATCAGGTAGACACTAGGGCTACCTAGTAAGGTAGATAATTTAGAAGTTTTTCTAGCTTATAGGGGGCATACCATTTTTGGATCCTATTTAGTATCAACATATAACATAGGAGTGTGATTTTAATGCATTACCATATCTTAATTCTTATCCTAAGCCTAGCTTTAATACCCTCCATGATTCCTAGAATTTGGATCATGATATTAAAAATAAGCTTTGGTTGCCTTGTCCCTAGCCATGACATGTTTTCAATCCTCTATTACCATATTTTAATAAAATAAAATTTGAACATACACTATGATCTTATATTATAGATGTCAATTATTCCATCCCTAGAATTATGATTATAAGGATCAATGTATCTTCCATTTGGAAGAAAAGAAGGAAGTACTTTTTGAGGATGATGATTTGTTTTTTTTTCCACAAAGAGTCACCAAGTAAAGCAAAGGATCATAAACAAGAAGTAGATACTATAGCTCTTTTACCATTTGCCCTGATGGGGATATATAATCATCATAGTATCAAATTATAAAGCTTTTTAAAATTTCAACATGTGAATATATTGATTTATTTGACTACTTATAAATTTATTGAGGCCAAGACAACCAAAATATTGGGGTTATATATTAATAGTTCAACCCAAGATAAATTTTAGGTATTGATTACCAATAGGGGTAAAGCTGAATACATGACTTGTATTGTAAATATCAATATCCAATTAGTCCCTCCAACTAGTCTAATCCTTATCATATTTATGCAAAAAAATTGGTTAGTTCATTTGTTATCTTGGGGGTTCAATGGTTGACTTAGGGGATGCTACATGTAATATGTAGCAATGGATAGAGGATGACAAGGTGATTCACCTTGAGGGTATAAAACCTCTTCCTTCTAAGGTTATCAAATCCCACAAATGGAAAAGATATTAAAAATTGGTAGAAGAGACATTTCTGCCTAAATTAATTACATGGAAATGTAGTCCATCTAGCAATTCACTCCAACTATTCCCTCAAATAAACAATCTATTATTAGTCATTATGAAATAGCGCTTGGAAACCCCATGGGTATTTCACCTAAATAAATGAATGATCATGCCATCCACCTTGTCTTGGTTAGTCAAATATCTAATGTTCATCCTTATTGCTATTGTGAAATATGAAATTTATAAATAAAGAATCCAATTTAAGAGATTGTAAGAGTAGATTATTATTTATTCAAGCAATAGTTTTTAATCATCCTATATGATCATGAAGTGCCAAAAATAAAAATTTTGACATATATGTCCTTATTTTTTCCCTCTAAATACCATCAAATATAAATTCTTAGTCCTTGTTATCAATGATTTGTTGGACAAACTACATGGTTCTAATCATTTTAGCAAGCTTGAATTGGATTTTAGGTTTTATTAAATTACAGGTAGAGAAGAGGATAATTAAAAACTCCTTTTCATACACATAAGGATAATTATGAGTTTTTTGTCTTTCCTTTTGGCCTTGCTAATGCTTTTTCCACTTTTCAAAGATTAATGAAATTTATCTTTTATAATCTTATTCACAAGTTTGTGTTGGTATTCCTTGATTATATCTTATTTTATAATAATTCCTACAAAGCTCATTTGATTTATGTTGAAAATTTCCTCTACTTATTATTTGTCAAGAGGTCAAAATGTTCTTTTGGGGTATCCTATGTGGAATACTTTGGTGATATTGTGTCTCACAAAGTATTCAAGGTATCAAATTCACGTAAGTGTGTCACAATAGTGATATCTTACTATAAATAGGTGTCAAATACCACATGGTATCAAAATGGGTATGGAGTGGCATTACTTGGTATTGCAAATTTTACTCGAAATCTCTAATATATTTTCTAAATTTTAGGGTGACTACTGTAGACACCAAAACAGCACCAATACGATTATGTGACTGTAAACATTGATCGCTTTGACACACACAGCCCCAAGGGCGGCCCCTAAAGGTCAAACAGTGGTCCTAACCACTCTCACAGTAGTTTTGAAAGGTCAGAGATAAATTTGGCACATTTAGGAACTTTTCTCAGTATCCGTCCCACCCTAGGACGAATTCAAAATGGGATTCACCCCACCCAGGGACAAATTCTGAATTCGCTCTAGGGTGGGGCGAATTTCAGGTTTGATAGGAAAATAGTCAAATCTTGACAAATGGCAGCTCAGGTCCACCACCCAACGCTTCCTTCATCGCATGGGAGTATGGGTGAGCATTTTCAAGCGTTAGAGGCATCTATAAGGTCAGTCATGGAGTCCCAATTCAAGGAGGAATCTCCTTCACCCTGGGAAGGCATGATTGCCAAGTGGTGCCTCTACATGCCCATTTCAAGAGACCTCCAGGTCTATAAATTGGTGAGTTTCCTCACCCCAAAATATAGAGAGAGGTATCATTTTAGAGCAATGAAGTGCTATCATTTTATTTACACATCTCACACCTTTTGGATTTGTGCCTTTCACATCCTTGATCTCCTTTAGAAGGGAGGTCATTGGGTGACTATTGGGAGGACAAATATTGATCCCAAAACATGAAATTTGGCCACAATATCCCACCAATTTTTTTGAAAATACCACACAAGAGGTTTTGAACCCATCCCAAGTGGATTGGTGTCGAAATCAAGCCTCAAACGGTGGGCGGCCTGCCCCATGGGCACCCCCTCCCACATTGCCACAATCCTAATCGCACCCTTTTAGAGTGATGGGAATTCCATGGTAGATTTGATTTCTTTCATTTTTGCATTCAATTCTATGATGTTTAAATAGGTTGTCATTTGAATTTTGTCTCCTTTCGAGCAATTTTGATCATATTTCTAGCTTTGTTTGCTTTTACTAACCTACAGGTAGAATTATCAAATTCCCATTGATGGAGGCCAAATTGGGAAAATATGACCATCTAGGTCTTCTCAAAATGCCCCCAATTAGCTAATACCAGGTTTGCAGGTCTTTTAGAGCTTCAGAGGTAAGACATTGGGACAATATCTTTTCGACATTTTGTTGTAGGTGAATTCGTCCTGCCCTGGAGTGAATTCAAATTGGTGAGGAATTTTTGGACTGTTCTTTTTGTAGAGCCTTCATGGTGATATCTTGATGCCCCTATAAAATTTTCATAGAATTTGGATCTATTTTGATATCAGTTTAATTCATTTTTCTCATTCACTTATTGTAGGCTTGGGGATTGCATGCTTTGTTTCATCCGCAGGTGCTACTGACCATTTCTTGTTCCTTTGAACATAGGGTTCAGACATCGGAGGAGCAGCGAGGAGTCAAGACTCATCATTCCAAGCAGTAGCGACATTTTGGTCTGCCCATTTTACATGTGGGCATGCGGAAGAAGGAAAGGCGCCCATGGATATAACAAGAACTCATGCTTGAAATGCTCCTAGCCCTTGGAAGGGGAGGATGCATATTGTAAAAAAGTTTGAAACACATTAATAAAAAGGGCTGTCTTCTTTATTCTCACTTGTTTCATTTTGATTCGATCATGCTTTTCCCTCTTTTCATGCATTTTCAAGTTTCTAGGATTTGGCGCTAAGTTCAGTTTCTTTGCTTGCATTTAGCACATTCGCTTTCATTTTTGCTTCTGTATCCTCGTGATTTTAGTGGAGATCATGGTGGGACTTTTTCCTCTATTTTTAAGATCAGATATTTGATCCAAACTTGGCTTTTTTGCTTGCAGGTACCGCGTTTTCATACGCTGACTGCTATTCGTTCCAGCAAAGGACGAATGCAGAGCTATAATTCATCTCATCCAGGGATGAATGGGAATTCACCCCACCCTGTGATAAATATAGTACTGTAATTCAAAATTCCAGCCTGTGAGGTTTTCGGGTAGAAAATCAGAGCCGACAAATGCGGGCAAAGAAGAGGTAAGGATTCTACATTTTGCTTTGTCATTTTTTGTTCAGTGTTTCTATTTTGGGTTACTTGCTTGCTTAGGGAAAGTTTTCATTTTGTTGTTTGCTTGTTTCATTTTGCAAAATAAAAATAACCCCACACACAACGTGGCAACTTAAAAACCAAGGCGTTGGTCGTAAAACCCTAGCCCTTGATCAAGACCAATGGTGGATTTCATCACCACCTTGGCTTGAATTTTGCATTCATACACCTTGATCGCTACTATTGCTAGACGTAAATCTTGATGAAAGCTGACCGAGTGTAGCTGGGGTGATTCCCAACATATGAGGATAAGTCTTCTATGGTAGGTGTCATAAACAGAGCGATTCCCCTTTTGTACCACCTATGTTCCACATACCATCTACTCTCATGTACCTATAGTTTCCCTCACGTAAGGGCGGGTATATAGAGAGGTTGGTATATCGGTATGGCAATGGTATATCGAAGGGGTGACCAATTTTGGGAGCCATAAGAGCCTTCATTTTGCATTTAAACATTCTTTACAAAAACTTTCAAAAACAACAACAAAACACACTAAACTAGTTTTAGGACACACTTTCAACCTTTAAACGAGATAATCACTGTTTGTGTATGTGTGTGTTCATTTCTGTTAAGTGTAGCATACAAAAAAAAATCATAAAAGAGATAAAAATCTGCTTAGCTTGTAGAAGAGCACCACCATGGTGTACACCCATAGCCAAGCCCAATCAAGGGTAGAAGCTGTGGAAAGTGTACAAGGAGTAGGCACAAGTCACCTCCGCTTTAGCCCTAAGGACTTGGCCATACCGCCTTGACGGCCTGACCCATAAGAGAGTCCACATAATTCCATGTCAAGGTGGAATTATAGGGACACCCCTCTAGGGGACACGCTCGTTCATCATAGCCCCTTTTGAGAAGAATCTTTACACGTGGCACTCAACGTAGACAAAAAAGCTCCCTTAGAAGCTAGATATGAGTGGCCACCATGCGATGAAGTGCTAGAGAGGCATAGTGTCCATGAGGAGAGGCCACATGACTATGGCATCCCTCCTTTGCCTCCCATCACTATTAGAACCAATAGACAAACCCCAGAGCGTAGGGCTCTCCAAACAGGGCAAGCTAACTCCACCCACCCCTTTCACACATACAAAAGGTAGTATGAGGAAGACCATCACATTCCTCGAGAGCAATATATAACGTGCGAGCCTCATGCTTCCACGCCTACTAGATACCATGGTTACCCAATGAGGCCAAAGCCTTGGGTAAATGCCACCAACCTCAACAGAGGGAAGCAACCCATTGAGATCTCGAATCACCATGACCGAGGTAAATGCATAGGAGAGGCATCCAGGACTCCTAGGCCCAATATGGTGGACCAAATTGACCTGGTAGTCGCCATACATGCCACCCACTAAGCCCAGATCATGCGGCTTGAGCAATATCAGCAATAGCTAGAGCATCTATATCGCCTTAGCAAGGACTACATTCAACACCAAACAGATGAGCTACTTCATAACCTACCTAAGAGGGTTCCAACCCCTCACACCCAAAGAGCAGAACCATATGAGAGGCATAATCCCTTGGTGTGAGATAGGTCTCCGCGACCTTGTCAAGTTTTTCATCCAAGACACCCCAGACCTAAGAGGGAGGCCACTCTCCGAAACAACGATGGGTACTGTTGAGTGGTATTTTCACCCGATTGTGAAAACACACTCTCCGATAGGATTTGGGTTCTAAATCCTCTCTTGCAAAGAAATCAAACAAATGACTTCTCCAAGGTCTCCGCTATATTAGCATTTTACATCTGTGTATTAATAATCTCAAATAAAGATATTCAATTAAAATGCTTGGAACACCTTAGTGGTTGCAAGTAACTAAAAACAAGGGGCAATGTTGGTTTATTTTATTGTGAAACTTTAATGATTGTTCATTGAACCCAAATAAAGCAAATGTGATTTGGTCCCTATATGACCACGTTGTAACTTCAAAGTGGAAATTGATGAAATGCCATAAAACATAACTCCTTCAATAAAATTGGAATTTTCATGAAGGGAATGTCATCATCGGCTCATGAATGAAAAATAAAACTAAAAATGAAATTCTGGCCTTGAAATGGAAATTTTCTATTTTTAGATTTTGGAATTTTTAGTTTTTTATTTTTTTATTTTAATGCCTGTAAATGAAAATAAAGTGCAGAAAAAATGAAAATAAAATGCAAAAAGAAAAATGAAATGCATTCAGGGTGATGCAATCCTATTATGACAAAACCGAAGATAATGAGGTTTCCATGCATGCAACCTAACCTATTGAACCTGCAAAACATGCACAATCCAGATAAGTTAAGTGTTGATCCCTAGGGTTTTAACTATGGTTTTCAGATTTAGACATTCGCATGAAGCAACCAAGATAACTTGCATTAAACTTCACCTATAAGCCTAAAAATCTGAAAGGGGAAAGATAAACATTCAATCTTGCATGCAGAAAATAACTCCTTCTTTCTTGCCAATGAGATGCAACTCTCTAAATTTTTTGTATTAAAAATTGATCATTTTACAATAACAGAATCTCTAGTTTTCTCAAAACCAAAAAATGGGAAGAAAAACACTCCAAAGCAGGCCCAGAATGGCTTATCGCCTTCGGCACTGCAACTCTGCTCATAGAAGTTTCCCCATCTCATCGTTGTCTTTGACTTTCTATTCGATGTCGAAACGTTTGATCTTCTCTACTGAATGTAACTGTTGGTCATGAAGCGTTACATTATAGCCCTTATACCTCTGTGCCACGTGTTCAACGCCCCACTATATACTCTGTAACAACCCGCTGTGAATCACAAAATAAAATAGCATGTCATGATATCGCAACGTTTTTATGTCGACAACTTAACTTTTCTTCTTTCATCGCAAAAATGAGACATGTCACGATATCACGACATTTTCCTGTCAACAGCCTTGTTCGCCTTCATGCATCGTGAAAATGAGACATGTCGCGATATCGTGACATTTTTCTCCTTCAGGCCACGTGGATGCAACCTATCATGAAATCGTGACATTTTTCTACTTCGGGTTGCATTTTGTTGCACATGTCATGAAATCGTGACGCTTTTCCATTTCGTACTATCTTGCTGCTTTCTGTCATGAAATTATGTCGCTTCTTCTCTATGTTCACTTTGTCGCTTTCTGTCATGAAATCATGACACTTCTTTTCTCTCACTTACTTTATCATCGTGAAATGGACATGTCACGATATCGTGACATTTTTTATATTTTCCCTTCATCTCGTCTTCAAGTCGCGAAATAGCGACATGTCACGATATCGTGACTCTTTCTTCTCTTCTACCTTGACCATGATTTCATGACAAGTCATGATATCGTGACATTTTCTCATTTGTCTTTCTCTCTCCTCTATGAACCGCGATTTCATGACATGTCGTGATATCGCGACATTTTTCAGTCTTCAAATTGGTTCTTTGTCTTGCACCATAATTTCACAACATGTCATGATATCATGACATTTTCTCTTCATGAGGCATTCTGCTGCTCTTAGCCTCGAAAACGTGACATGTCGCGAAATCATGACAATTTTCCATTCTATTGCATTTTGTTACTCTTGGCCGCGAAAACGTGACATGTCGCGAAATCGTGACAATTTTCCATTCCATTGCACTTCACTTGTCTAAGCCGTGAAAACATGACATGTCGTGATATCGTGACAATTTCTTTTTCTACACAACACGTCGCGATATCGTGACAACTTTCTTTTTTTGAGTAGCAACGCATTGTGATATCATGACACTTTCTTTTTCTTAGTCACGACACGTCACGATATTGTGACACTTTCTTTTTCTTAGCCACGACAGAGCAATATGTCACGAAATCGTGACAACTTTTCATTTTTGGCCGCGACGGAGCAACATGTTGCGATATCGCGACACTTTTCATTCCTAGCCACGATGGAGTGACATGTCGCGAAATCGTGACAACTTTTCATTTTTGGCCGTGAAGGAGCAACATGTCGCGATATCGCGACAACTTTTCATTTCTAGCCACGACGGAGCAACATGTCGCGATATCGCGACACTTTTTCTCTTTGTGATATTTTGCTTTTTCCTTGATTTTTTTAGCATCTGGGCCACTATGGTCTTCTTTGAAAGCATGCAAAAAAGGTGGGTCCCCAATTTTGGGGTGTGTTGTGGATCAGCCACAACAAATGGTGACTCTATTGTCAAATGCTCCTGAGCATTTTGGTGAGAACCCAACCTGAAATATACAAGCTTAGATACAGGCATCAGCACATAAAAGATAAACAAATACCGATAGATCAGAAATACATGAAACATCAGAATCATTAAGTATCATCTCGGTGTGTGCAATGTGTTTTCATTCCCTATCGCTTGAACTTGATCAACATTCCATTGTCAGTTTCACCTATGATTTGTATGCAAGGCTATGAATGATTTGTGCAGGATTTGATGTATGATGAAGATGCTAGAGATATAACAACCTGCTTTACAAAGGCTCAAACCTTCTAATATCATGAACAAACATATCAAAACTGTCAAACCCTCTTAAGGCCAAATAAATATATGTATACCTGAATTAATTTATTAGATCCCAAAGTTGGTTATGTGTCACTACCATCTTGAACCCATGTGCAAGTGTAAGTGAAATCAGAACTTTGGGGAATAGGATTCCCAACCTAAGCGAGATGGGAATTTAACCCTATCCTTACTATTCTGATTTGGAGTTCATTACCTCATCTTGAACAAAATGATTTAACCAGTTATGGATGAAATGGTCAGGCTAGTCTATCCTTTTGAGCAGTCAGTGGTCTTGCTTTTAGACAAGACATGTTGCCATGCATGGGCATACTTAACCCCATAATCCATGATTTGGCTTCATTCATTCTCTTTCTTTTATTTCTTGGACCTTTGGGATGACTACCCATCCTTGCTAGGGACATGTAGTACGATCCCTCCAATCCAATATTAAGATGAAATGGAAAATATTATTTTTTATTTCTTGGACCTTTGGGATGACTACCCATCCTTGCTAGGGACATGTAGTATGATCCTTCCAATCCAATATTGAGATGAAAATGGGATATATTAATTTTATTTCTTGGACCTTTGGGATGACTACCCATCCTTTGCAGAGGACATGTAGTACGATCCTTCCAATCCAAGATTTATGATGAAATGAGAAATAGGAGCTTTGGGGAATCGGATTCTCAACCTAGGCGAGATGAGAATTATGCCCTATCCTTACTACTCCATGTAGGTCAAATCAGAGCTTTGGGGAGTTGGATCCTCAACCTAAGTTCGATGAGGATTTAACCCTATCCTTACTACTCTGATTTTAGGCTTTAAGCTTTATGGAAGTGGTAAAAACCACTATTTTAAGGATCATGTTGCATAATAGGATAGACATGAAATATTCTTTTCACCTCACCTTTTCTTCCAAGTATGGTTTTGATCATTTTGCTCAAGATTCTTCTTTAATGTGCATAGAATGTGCTTGGTTCAAGATAGTTTGGGCATCAGTTCCCAACCTTAGGATCCTTTTAATATATGTTATGTAATAACCCTAAGAGGATTCGACACCTTCTCAATGATTGCACATGAAATGAAAATGTACCTGAGATGACATGTATATGCAATGAGGAATGTGACATGAGATATGAATGCACTGCTTCTTTTGAAATGTGGATGGAATATATCATCTACTTTACCATAATGTGTAAAACTGACAACTTCATGCATTACAAGATTCAAACGATATTATTTAAGATGTTTGTGTTACTTGTGGAGCTTTCTACAACACAATTCCAATGTTTCATACTCTCCTGATCTTAGGCATAAGTTGACATCTCAAATTTTTCCTCTTTTTTTTTTTATATAAAAACAAACTAAACATGTCAAATGAAATCAAACACACAACTTAAATCCTAATCCAAATAGCAATCCCAAAATGAAACTTGAAAACACAAACCCAAAACCAAAAACCAAAATCTATATACAAATGTACAATATAATACAAGATGATGCAAAGCTTGGACTATCACCTTCCTGGATCCCAAACATGATTAGAACATTTCAACAAAAATATAACGTGATGTGCATGCCAAATGTTGTAGGAATCCAAAAAAAACAATATTATACCACACCATGCAACAACCTTTAACTTCCCTCGCTCACCCCACCAATTAGATTTAGTTCCATTAGTATTCCCATAGGTGAGCATCAAATTACTAAAATGATTAGACAATAAATGATATTCAATTTTATCTTGTCTATTCTCTAAAACTTCCATTTCAAAACTCAATCCTTGATTTAGAATTAGGCTATCTTTTTCAAATATGCAATTTTGTAAGTAGGAGCCTATTTCTACAAATTTTAAAGCCAAATTATTTTCCAAATTTGTAGGCCAATCAAATTTGTGTAACAGTTTGCAAGCATCTAGGATATTTACTAAATTAGGATCATTAAAAGTTTTTACCCTAGATTCAATTAGTAATTGTTGATGAATTTTATTTAACAATTCAAGTGCATCAACTTCCTTTTCATTCATTAAAACAATGTTATCAAAGGTGTGATTAGAAATCATACCCTGTTTTTCATTCACCTTTAACGACATTTCATCATAAACATCAATCAAATTCAAAACATGGTCATGCAAATTTTCACCCAAATCTTGGATGTTTGAACACAAAAGGTTAGATTCTACCTTTTGAACATTTTTATTTACCAAAATTTGATGGGGATTTGCAATTCCCTCTTTTACCTCATGGTCTTCATACTCTTCATTGATTACTTGTTCATCAAACATACCAAAATTGGGCACCCAATTGAAAACATGCCCATCCTTTTCAACCCTCAAATGTTTTTGGTCAAAGTGTATGTCCAATGACTCATCTTGATGATCCTTCATTTGAGTTGCTTCCAATTGATCAATCTCTTTGTCATTTGGTTCTAATTCTTTGTTCACTATCCATGGTATCTCTTCATGTGAGGTAGAAGTTTCAATATCTTGTATATCCAGTGCAATATGGGTTTCATCTATAGGGGTGTGAGAAAAGAATGCATTATCATATCTCCCCCAACCATTGTAAAAATTATCTTCCAAACTTGTGGGATGAAACTCCATGGAATTTGTGACATGATCTTTTGATTCATTCATAAATTCATTTTCTTTCTTTGTCCTTGGCAATAGGATCATTATAATCTTCCAAAATTTGATGAGATTTGAAACCCTCTTCCAAAACATCCTCAAATTGTACAGGAGTTGTAATATCTTCCTTTGAGTAGGCGATTATGTTGTCCTGTATATCAATTGGCACACAAGTTTCATTAGTAGTTTTGGAGTGAGTGTAGTCTTCCCACTTCTTCCAAGCATCATAATAATCATCTTTCAAAATCAAGTGGTGACGTTCAACTACTTCTTCAACATCTTCCAATTCATCAATGTGTTTCTCATCAAATTCATCTTCACCTTCCTTAGATGGTTCAATTATTTCCAAAAGTGGGTCATTTCTTGAATTCAAATTTGTAAGGCTATCATAGTCCAAATTAGTAACCCATGATTCAATTTTATCATAATTTGGAGGGTGAAGAATTTCTTGATCATTAATTTTACACATCTCATCAATAGTATCTTCCAAGAACAAGTGGTGAAACTCTATCATGTCTTCAAATTCATTTATTGGTTTTCTTCCAATTTCACTTTCAACCACTTCATTCAATTCTATGGTAGGTTCCGTCCTATCACATATTTCAAACATTGTTGAATTTAGAACCCCTTCATCCGAATAATCATGTATCTCTATGAATGAGATCATTTCTGCATAATCCTCACTAGCGGATGTTGGCTTAGCAATTTGCACCTCCTCGTGGACTACATCTAAGGTGGTTGTAAGATTTGGATATTCAAATTCATCCCCTTGATCATTTACCTTAGATATCATTGGAGTGGAGGGTGCTATATTTGATGGTTGGTGTAGGTTGGCATCAATATCTTTAGAAGGACAATCTCTTATGTGAACATGTTGTGCCTTTTCTTCTTCAAGACCTTGTCGTTCTATCTCTTCTAAGATCTCATGGATTTTCTCTAGAGACAAGCCACCCATTTTTTCCTCAATGAGTGAAGCAAGTGTGGGGTGTATGGCTCCCAGGTATACTTCCATGGCTTCCTCTTCTAATGTGTTAAAATTTTCCCACATTTGGGAGTGCAACTCACAAAATCTTCCATTGAATTGACTCAAGGATTCATTAGGCTCCTTACATATGGAGGTAAACTGATTTTTCAAGATTTCTAAGTCAACCTGATTACCAAAATGATAAAGATAGGTTGCTTCTAGTTGTATCCAAGAAGTCCTAACCTCCATGGGTAGTTGGCTGTACCAAAAGAATGGTTTATCATCCAAAATGTATGCAAATAACTTACAAGCCACCTCCTCATAGAAAATCTGGAATTGACATAATGTATCCTTGTAGACATGTAGTTTTTGCAAGTATCCTAGTGGCACCTCTTGATTAAAACATCGTAGAAAATCCAATAACATTTTAGGAATTTGATAGGGTACCACAGGTATAGACAAACCCTTATAATGATCCTCCATTATTAATACCATTCTTTCTCTTAGAGACACTATTTCAGCTCTCAGGGATACAATTTGCTCCTCAAATGTTGCCATTAGTGAAACTCAAAATGTAACTTTAGAACCAAATCTGTTGAATATTCAACCTCGCAATGTATAAAAAATCAAGTTAGCATCAACTAAGAGATGTATTCATTAAAATCAAATGAAAAGTAATTGTATGGAAACAACACTTTGCTAGTCAAGACCAAAATTTTCAAAATTAAATCAAATCACATTGTTTCTGTATGAACAATCAAAAAGCGTTAGAATGATATACAACATACCTGAATTGCTTAAAATAGCATAAAGTAAACCAATTCAGGCCCTCCTTTTAACAATCTGTCGAGTGTTAGAGGAGTAAAGATAACAATTAACAGGGCATGAAATATGCAAAAATTTAAATCCTTATAGCATTTAAATCACACTAAAATAAACCCGTCTAGCCCTCCTTCTAGCGCCAATCTGTTGAGTGGTATTTTCACCCGATTGTGAAAACACACTCTCCGATAGGATTTGGGTTCTAAATCCTCTCTTGCAAAGAAATCAAACAAATGACTTCTCCAAGGTCTCCGCTATATTAGCATTTTACATCTGTGTATTAATAATCTCAAATAAAGATATTCAATTAAAATGCTTGGAACACCTTAGTGGTTGCAAGTAACTGAAAACAAGGGGCAATGTTGGTTTATTTTATTGTGAAACTTTAATGATTGTTCATTGAACCCGAATAAAGCAAATGTGATTTGGTCCCTATATGACCACATTGTAACTTCAAAGTGGAAATTGATGAAATGCCATAAAACATAACTCCTTCAATGAAATTGGAATTTTCATGAAGGGAATGTCATCATCGGCTCATGAATGAAAAACAAAACTAAAAATGAAATTCTGGCCTTGAAATGGAAATTTTCTATTTTCAGATTTTGGAATTTTTAGTTTTTTATTTTTTATTTTAATGCCTGTAAATGAAAATAAAGTGCAGAAAAAATGAAAATAAAATGCAAAAAGAAAAATGAAATGCATTTAGGGTGATGCAATCCTATTATGACAAAACCGAAGCTAATGAGGTTTCCATGCATGCAACCTAACCTATTGAACCTGCAAAACATGCACAATCCAGATAAGTTAAGTGCTGATCCCTAGGGTTTTAATTATGGTTTTCAGATTTAGACATTCGCATGAAGCAACCAAGAGAACTTGCATTAAACTTCACCTATAAGCCTAGAAATCTGAAAAGGGGAAAGATAAACATTCAATCTTGCATGCAGAAAATAACTCCTTCTTTCTTGCCAATGAGGTGCAACTCTCTGAATTTTCTGTATTAAAAATTGATCATTTTACAATAACAGAAGTCTCTAGTTTTCTCAAAACCAAAAAAAGGGGAAGAAAAACACTCCAAAGCAGGCCTAGAATGGCTTCTCACCTTTAGCACTACAACTCTTCTCACAGCGGTTTCCCTGTCTCATCATTGCCTTTGACTTTTTGTTAGATGTCGAAACGTTTGATCTTCTCTGCTGAATGTAACCGTTGGTCATGAAGCGTTACATTATCATGTCACGATATCACGATGTTTTTATGTTGGTAGCTTAACTTTTCTTCTTTCATCACAAAAATGAGACATGTCATGATATCGTGACATTTTCCTATCAACAGCCTTGTCCGCCTTCATGCGCCATGAAAATGAGACATGTCGCGATATCGTGACATTTTCCTACTTCGGGCCGCATGGATGCAACCTATCATGAAATCGTGACATTTTTCTTCTTTGGGCCGTGTTTTGTTGCACATGTCACAAAATCGCGACGCTTTTCCATTTTGGGCTATCTTGATGCTTTCTATCGCGAAATCATGATGCTTCTTCTCTATGTTCACTTTGCTACTTCAGGTCATGAAAACACGACATGTCACAATTTCACGACACATTTCCCTTGCTTAGCTTGTTAGTCGTTGTGAATCACAAAAATGAGACATGTCATGATTTCACGATGTTTTCTATCTTTTACCCTTCATCTCGTCTTCAGGTCGTGAAATGGCGACATGTCGTGATATCGCGACAACTTCTGCATTGAATCTTCTCTTGCTACCTTCGACCGCGATTTCATGACAAGTCGTGATATCACAAAATTTTTCATTTTGTCTTTCTCTCTCCTCTATGAACCACAATTTCACATGTCGCAATATCGTGACATTTTGAGTCTTCAACTTGGTTCTTTGTCTTGCACCACGATTTCACAACACGTCATGATATCACAACATTTTCTCTTCATGATGCATTCTACTGCTCTTAGCCATGAAAACATGACATGTGAAATCGTGACAATTTTCTATTTTTCTGCATTTTTTTACTCTTGGCCGTGAAAACCCAACATGTCATGAAATCGTGACACTTTTTTGTTCCACTACACTTCGCTTGTCTGAGCCGCGAAAACATGACCTGTCGTGATATCGCGACACTTTTATGTTCCACTACAACAACACGTCACGATATCGTGACAACTTTCTTTTTTTGAGCAGCAACGCATCACGATATCATGACACTTTCTTTTTCTTAGCCACGACGCATTGCGATATTGTGAAACTTTCTTTTTCTTAGCCATGATAGAACAACATGTCACGAAACATGACAACTTTTCATTTCTGTCCGTGACGGAGCAACATGTCGTGATATCGTGACACTTTTCATTCCTAGCCGCGACAGAGCGACATGTCATGAAATCAGGACAACTTTTCATTTTTGGCCGTGACGGAGCAACATGTCGCTATATCACGACACTTTTCATTCCTAGCCGCAACAGAGCGACATGTTGTGATATCACGACACTTTTTCTCTTTTGTGAAATTTTTCTTTTTTCTTGATTTTTTAGCATTTGGGTCACTGTGGTCTTCTTTGAAAGCATGCAAAAAAGGTGGGTCCCCAATTTTGGGGTGTTTTGTGGATCAGCCACAATAGGTACCCTCCGTGGGGACCCACTCAAGGTCATAGGCCTCACCTAGAGACTCCTCAAGAAGTTTACGAGGATTATGAACAAGAAGTAGAGCGGGCCGAAACGCCCTACCAAGGCGAAGGGGTTGCTATCCAGCCACCCCCCCATAGGCCTCAAGTCTCCCACAACCCACAACGGGAGAAAACTAAAGAGGAAGATATTAAATATTTTGATGCTTACAAAGCGTTGTTAGAGCATTTGGAGTCTATGGAAACCAAAGCTTCTGGGCCCCAAAAGCCCACATTACGCCAACTTCGTAGTCATCCTGTGCATCCGTCAGTGCCTGCACCCCCTTACCCTGAACACCTTAAGCTGCATCAGCTGGCAGTCTTTAAGGGTGAAGAGGATGCCTAAGAGCATGTGACAAGATTCTTGAGCCAATGCTTTGGCATTTAGGACAATGATGCATTGTTGCTAAGGACATTTATAACCACATTCACGGGCCCTGCCTCGGATTGGTTCACCCAGTTGCTGAAGCACAACATCAATAACTTGGATCAGTTAGTGGATGTGTTCCTTGAATGCTTCACCTTCAACACCAAGAAGAAGGTGTCACTAAGTGACTTGGCCAGCCTCAGGCAGTATGAGGAGGAGACCATGGCGACCTACGGGAATCGATGGAGGACTCTGCTTTCCAAGCTACCCTACCTTCCCCCTATATTCGACCTTACACAAATGTTCTCATGAAGTTGTTTGAGATCGATCTCTATGTTATTGTAGCTACAACAATATGCAACCTTATAAGAAGCCCTGGCACAAGCCAAAATTATCGAAGAGATCAAGATACAGGATGGCAAAATTGCCAAACCTAAGAAGAAAGAGTGGAACAAGAACACAAAGACAGGGACTATGCAACAAAAACCCGCTATGGTTAATCAAGTTGCTATAAATGTCCCTAAGCCTGCACAATAAATACAGCCTCAAAAGGCTAATTATCAGGTAGTGCCTCCTAACAATTATGAAAGAGAAAATTAAAAATAGGAGCAAAATTAGCAGCGTCGCCCTAAGCGACAATACACCCCTTATACGGAGTCTAGGGACTCCTATTTGATCGCTTTTCAGCAATAAACTTGATCACCCTTCCAAAGATTCAAACCATATATCCTAATGCTCCCAAGCCTAAGGGATACAGAGAGGACTTGTATTGTAGGTTCCATAGGCGAAGGGGACATGACCTGAACACATGTTGGAAGTTCAAAGGATTGATACAAGACCTGATTGACAATAAGACATTGGCAGTGGACAACCCCGTAGTGCCAAACAACCATTTGAAAACCCCTTGCCTACCCATGAGGCAAAGGCAAAATCCCTTCAGGTCAATGAGGTGCAATAGAATTGCCCCATGCAAGGGTATGTAGGAATGATAAGCATAGTGACTAGGAACAAGAAATACCCAGGAGTTGCCCTTGAGGCAGCCATAAGAGAGGTTCCATCGATGTCACAACCTCAACAACACCCTGTGTAGCTACCTCCACCTAGACCCACGACCACGATACGGACCAAAATCATGTAGATTTTGCAGACCATGTCAGCTAGGATCTTCATATATGAGCTTATACAACAATCAGCGCCCCATCGGGAGGCTCTCATGGAGATTTTGAAAGCCATTGAGTTGCAGCCCCACAAAGCGAATTTCTTCAATAACTTTGTGGGACATGTAAAATGATGCATGGAGCCAGTCATCACCTTTCGAGAAGATGAAGTTAAATCAGTTTTTGATGACATGGTAGATCCACCCCTGCACGTTATCACGCAGGTCAATGGGATCTCGTATAAGAGGGTGTTGATAGACACTGGCTCGTCTAGTAACATCATTACCACAGCAGCATTGAAACATCTAAAGTTTCTAGCCTCTCACATCATAGCTTCCACTTACACACTACAAGCATTCAATGATGCGATATGCTCGACAGTTGGCACAATTTTTCTACCCGTCCAGGTAGGACAAAATACGATACCTACATTGTGCCATATTTTGGAAGGCAAGATGGCGTACAACATATTTCTAGGGTGGCCATGGATCAGGGACATGAAGTGTGTCCCTTCGATAGCTCACCAGTGTTTGAAGTATGCATTTGAATGGGAAGTACATGTAGTCCCGATGGACTTAAAACCCTTCAAATATTGCAATGCAATGTAGTTGATGCCGCAATCTACCCTTCCATCGACGCACTTGGATTTTTAGTTAAATCCATCTAGATAGGGTCTGATGTCACAAGCATCACTGGTGATAAATCCATCAAAACCCTAGCCAAGTGCATCTTCATCGTCAGCTCCTTCACCACCAATGCCACCTATCATGGCCAAATAGAAGGACAAAGGGAAGCAAATCTTGGAAGAGGCTCAACCCTTGGAAGAGGCACTGCCAACAATATCAACCATCTCAACCGAAGAGATGCCTAGCACAATGGAAGTTGAGGCTCCTAGTCCACCCAACATGGAATGGACTCAAGAAGAGCTTTTTTTCCCTCCCTCTCAATAGCCAACAATTACTATTGAAATGGCCCATATGGGCCTGGGGGAGTATCTAGTGCAGAATGTCGTAGCAACGACCATGCTAGAGTCAATGCAAGACATGGGGAGACCTAACCTCCTCATCAGGACAATTATTCCTTTAGGCTACCCACCAAACCAGACCAATTTTGTGTATGGGGACCTTGACCATGGTGTTGAGCCATGCATGCAAAAATATGAGGATGAAGAGCCTTTTGTAGAAGATGTCAACTATCCATCTAACCCAGACTTTGCTCTAAGATATCTAGGCCAATGTAATTGGCATGGATACGGGCTAGGCAGGTATGAGCAAGGAGTGTGTGTCCTTTGCCAGCCAAGATACCAAATGCCTTATGAAAAGTCGGGAGTAGGGTTCAACCACCCCCTGCCCTTAGACATCTTGGTAAAAAACATGTAAGGCCTAGGAATAGGCAACAAGGATGGATTGGCATCAGATCCTTATGCCAACCCAAACACAACATATACATTGGTAGGTTACCTCCCATGGTCAACAACCACCCTTGTTAACATCAATAACCCCTCTCCTTTGCTAGAGAGAGGTGAAAGTTCAGGAACTCACTTTCAAGGAAGGTATAAGCAGTGTCAAGAAGGATCTTCGAAGGATGAATTAGAATATGAACCAGCATGATATGATCCCTTCGAATCCGATAGTGATCACTCATAGGGGATTCCCATGAATAACTATCAAGAGACCCTCCTGACAATGTTCCCTCTAGAGGCTCCAAGCGAGCCAGTGCTGCATCAAGGGAATTAGGTCCCCCCACATAGCGTGGAACAACCATAATGGGGCCAAATTAATTTGCTTGAGTAGGATGAGCCTGTAATGCCTCAAAAAGTTGTCAGAGCCAACGAGGGCTTTTGGATCTCCGATAGTGATTACGAAGATGAAATAGAAATGACATATCTTAATCACATGCGACAGAGACTACAACCATACCCCTTGGATATTAATGACATATTTGAATAGATGGGCATAGTGCCAGGGCACGAGTGGTACGTAGACCCAGCAAGGTGGGATCAAGTGTTAGATCTACTACTCCAGGTACACGAAGAGCACCTTCCACTCTGAGACCCTAGGGTGATATCAGTGTCGAGGGTAGACCCTATCCTCCTATTAGCACATAGGGCCGATCCATTCATGCCCATACCTCTAGAGCTAGATCCAAAACATAGAGAGCATCTAGAATGTTTGAGTCATCACACCCGTGGTAATGGAGACCAGAATAATTTCATCCACATGATCTCCATTGACTTAACCACACCCATCCACAATCTGGCTAATCCAGCACGATCCTTGCATCTAGACATAGATGCCATTGACTAGGATCGTGTCAATTCACCTTCGTCCCCATCAGAGTACTGGCCTTTCGATAAAATGCTTCATTTTACCCCAAGGAAAACTCAGGATATCTTTCATGCTGAAGAGGAACCCGAGGTTCCCAACATAGATTTAAACTCAGATAATGATATCCATTTGATCCCAACTCCACATTAGTTGGAGGACAGATCCCACATGTCGATCGAGGAGACGACTGACGTAGACATCGGCTTGGATCCAATGAATCTGAAAGCACAAGATTCTGAAAGATTGAAAGGAAAACTAATGCGATGTATTCAAAACCAAAATTAATGATTAAGGTCCTATAAAATGAAATGCATGAAATGAAGGAAAAGAGACAAATTTAAATGAGATAAAAATAAGTAAAGAAAGCACAGCCCTTTTTATTTATACTCTTCCAATTCGGTTACAAAGACGTCTCCTCCCTTTAAAGGGGTAGGAGCGTTAACAAAGTTTCAATTACAATCATGGATTTAGTGTTCCTCCTTTCGTTTGCCCACATGTGAAATGGGTGAGCCAAAGTGTTGCCATCACTGGTATTGATAAGTCTTTAATCCTTACTGCTCCTCCTGCATTCAAAGAAACAACAAATCGTCAGTAGCACCTGTGTATGATAATGAAACTCACAAATCAGAAAGAGTATTGTTAATGAATGTAAAATATGAATATAATGATGATTAAAATGAATCCAAATAGACTAAAAATTTTATAGAAGCGTAATCATGTAACTAGCAAAATACTGCAAAAGAAATAGTCACCAAATTCATTACAGATCTATATTCGTCCCTGGGTCAGATGAGTAAACCTGCAACATTTTGGTACTCGTTTTGGGGTGAGACAAGAAAACCTATGATAGTATGGTACTTGTTTCAGGGTGAGATGAGAAAAACTACAACAGTTTGGTACTCATTCCGGGGTGAGACGAGAAAACCTGCAATAAGGCAGGGGGTGCCAGAAGGCAAACCACCCATGGATTGAAACTTTTTTTCGACACCAATATGCTTGGGATGGGTCCAAAACCTATTTTGATGTGTTGTCGGAAAATTGATAGGCTATTATGGTCAAAAAAATTAGGTTTTTGGTTCTTGATTCGTGCCTTCAAAGTCACCCAATAACCTCCTTTTCGATTAAGAGATTATGGATGTAAAGCACAAATCATAAGTAAACTGGCAGCACTTCATCGCTCAAAATGCTCTTTCTATATATATATTTTGGGTGAGGAGATTCACCATTTTATATACCCAAGGGGTCTCTTTGAATTAGCATGCAAAAGTGCTACTTAGCATGAATGCTCTTTTAGGGAAGAGAAGACTTCTCCCTGATCAAGGCTCCATAACTGCTTCTGTAACTGCTACTGCATGCCCAAAAGAACTCACTCGCACTCCCATGCAATGAAGGGAGATTTAAGTAGCTAATTTGAGTTGTCATGATAAATCCCACTCTCATTACCATGCAATGAAGGGAGAGTCAAGTGGAAAATCTAAGTTGTCCAAAAAGAACTCACTCGCACCCCTATGCCATGAAATGAGAGCTAAGTGGAAGTTCTGAGTTGTCATGTGCCGAAGTTTGACTTTTTGCAGGTCAAACCCAGAATTCATCCCACCCAAGAGCGAGCGCTGGTAATCGTCCCTGGGTGGAATGAGTACCAATTTTCACTCGTTCCTAGGTGAAGCGAATAAGTAGCCGAGTGCCTAAAAGGTGCCAATTTGATCTTTGACTTTTAAAACTACTGTGCGAGTGGTTAGAACCACTTTTTTAACCTTTGGGGCTGCCTTGGGGGCTGTGTTTGTTAATGCGATCAGTGTTTGTAGTCACATAATAGGATTGGTGTTGTTTTGGTGTCTACAGAATCCATAGATTATCAAGCTGGGGGTAAGCTTATCCCCTGAAGAGCAATCCAACTACATTGCCCTTCTCAAATAGAAGGAGGTTTTTGCATGGTCATACAGAGACATTTCGGGGCTAGATCCGTAGCTAGTCACACATAATCTTACGCTTGATCCCCAATAGTGGCCTTGATGGTCAAAGACAAATTGCAAAAGATGTTGGATGCACAGTTTGTCATCTACATGGATTATTTGCCAAGGCTGTCCAACATGGTGCATGTCAAAAATCTTGACAAGAGGATTCACATATGCACTAATTTTTGAGATCTAAACAAAGTGAGTCCTAAGGATGATTTCCCCTTGCCAAGCATCAACATGTTGGTAGATGCTACAATAGGTCACGAAATGCTATCCCTCATGGATGGTTTCTCGGGATACAATCAAATTTGTATCAATCCTAAGGACCAACTAAAAATGGTGTTCACAATGCCTTGGGGGAAATTTTGTTATAAGGTCATGCCCTTTGGCCTTAAAAATGCTGGCGCAACCTACCAACGTGCCATGACGTACATCTTCCATGATTACATGCATAAAACTTTGGAAGATTACATGGATGATTTGTTGGCCAAGTCTATTTTGTGCCCAGATCATCTTGATGACTTAAGCAAGATCCTCAATCGCCTCATGGAGCATAAAGTCAGACTGAATCCCAAGAAGTGTGTATTTGATGTCACATCTGGAAAACTCTTGGGTTTCATAGTCTCAAAGTGAGGCATCGAAGTAGACCCAAACAAAGTCAAGGCAATCCTTGAAATGGTTCCACCAACTACCATTAAGCAGCTCAAAAGTCTATAGGGAAAGGTCACGTCAATTAAGCACTTCATAGCGCAGCTATCTGATAAGTGTCGACCCATGAAAAAATTATTACACAAGGGGGTAGCATTTCATTGGGATGACGAGTGCCAGTCAGCCTTTGATGACATCAAATGATACTTGGCTTTGCTGCCAGTATTGGCACCACCTAGACTAGGAGTGTTGTTCTACTTATACATCTCAGCTACTAAGGTGGTACTAGCCGCCATGCTAGCCCAGAAGAATAAACTTCACAAAGAACAGACTACTTACTATCTTAGCCACACCCTGGTTAGTTATGAACTTAACTATGCATACGTCAAGAAACTCTGCTTGGAAGTGGTGTTTGCTACAAAAAAGCTATGCCACTACATGTTGAGCAACACTACGTATGTTGTGTCGAAGGAGAATCCATTGTGATACATGATGAGTCGTACTTATCATAGTAGTCGCACAGTGAAATGGATCATGTTGTTGAAAGAATTTGATAGAGTTTATTGGATAGAAATCCATCAAAGGATAGGTCATAGCAAATCAACTAGTAGAGGCTCCTCTCGAAGACGATAAGCCTCTGGTCATAGATCTACCTGATGATGGGGTCTTCCATGTCTTAGAATCACCATATTTTGATGATCCTGAGTCACAGGCTGACATAACCCTATTTTTTGATGGTTCTAAATGTGAGCAAGGTGGTGGTGTGGGAATAGTATTCTTTACACTGTAGTGCACTCCAATGCCCCTGTCATTTAAATTAAATTTCCCATGCACCAACAATGATGTAGAGTATGAAACCTTGCTCATAGGTCTTTAGACAATAATCACCATGAACATCAAATGACTAAACATCTTTGGTGATTCACTGTTAATTGTCAATCAAGTCAAAGGGGTATTCGAATGCAAATGCCCAGTTCTACAAGCTTATAAAGCCCTTGTGGACAAATTCCTAGTGAAACTTGAGTGGTATGACATCAAGGCACTCCCTCGGTCATCAAATCATTTTGCGGACACAATGGCTTCATTGGGGTCACTAATCTTGCAAGACCTTTTTGGTGATATGACAACCATTCAAGTCAAAACACTATCACAATCCATGATGGAGCATGCAAGCTCTGACTTGATGCCAAGAATCCACATGATCTAGATTGAACCATCATCGGATAAGCTCTCTCGAATCCATGATCATCTGAAACATGCCAACTAGGGGTCCTTGTTCTCCCCTACTCCCATTAATAGCAACATAATGCTATTCTTACAAGTTCTCTCCCGCTCAGCTTTTGCTAGGGATGAACTTCAAGAGGGATTGGTTGTTCATACCGTCGAGGCTTTCGATCAGCAGGACTGGTATTTACCCATTAAAGACTACCTCAAGTTAGGTAATCTCCCGCTTGGATTGACTCATGCCGCAAAACAAGCACTCAAGTAGAAAGTGGCTAAGTATGTCTTGATAGGAGACATTTTGTACCGTCATAGCTATGAAGGAATCCTCCTTCGTTGCTTGGACTAGCCAAAGTCCACTTGGGTGATCACCCAAGTGCATGATGGTACATGTGGTGGCCACTTCAGTGGTATGGCCATCGTAAAGCACATTCTTTGCATGGGCTATTATTGGCCATATTTAGAGCGAGATTGTTGTGCATATGTCAGGAAGTGCGTGAAGTGTCAACATCATGCCAATTTGATGCACGTACCTTCCCAGACCTTGCAAATAGTCCAATCCGCTTGGCCATTTTTTAGTGGGGCTTCGATCTAATTAGAAATATCTCCCCTACATCGTCAGGCTGCCACACGTTTATTATAACGGCCATAGAGTATTTCACCAAGTGGGTGGAAGCAGTTCCACTTACCTCTACAACAGGACCCCGCATTGTGGAGTTCATTTTGTATAACATCATATGTCATTTTAGTATTCCATCCAAAATAGTCTCAAATAATGGGATGTCATTCAAGAACAAAGACGTGCATGCTTTGACCACAAAGTACAAAATTCACCATAGTTTTTTGACACCCTATTATCCACAAGCAAATGGGAAAGCAAAGGCATCAAACAAAATGCTAGTTGCCATCCTTAAAAAGAGGGTCATGGACAGTCATAAGGATTGGCACATCCAAATCCCACTTGCCCTGTGGGCCTATCGCACTAGCATTCGGACGCCCACTGGGGCAACTCCGTTTTCGCTCGTGTATGGCTCCAAGGCATTCATGCCTCTCAAGTTGGAAATTCCTTCCCTACACATATCAATGCAAGAGTTCATCAATGATGACGCTGTGCGGCAGTCTCGGTTAGACCGGCTTACATTGCTTGATGAACAACGCGTTAATGCTCTCGAGCATTTACGTATCTATCAAGAATGACTTAAGAAATATTACAACATGAAAGTTCACCTGAGGGAATTTCGGGTTGGTGATTTGGTCTTGAAGGAAAACCAATAGAACTCTAGTTTGCCATCCCACCTAAGGGACAAGTTCATGGAAAATTGGTTAGGTCCATATGTAATTGATAACAAAATAGGACTCGGGACGTACCGGCTAGCCTCTCTTGATAGAATCAAGGAAACAGAACCCTTGAACATCAGTCATTTGTGACCATTCCATATCTAAGAGAGCCATACCCCAAAATGCTCCAAGGATTCCTATAATCGCTTAGTCAATCCCAAAATGCTCCAAGAATTCCTATAATAGCTTGGTCAATCCCAAAATGCTCCAAGGATTCCTACAATCGCTTGGTCAATCCCAAAATGCTCCAAGGATTCTTACAATCGCTTGGTCAATCCCAAAATGCTCCAAGGATTTCTACAATTGCTTGGTCAATCCCAAAATGCTCCAAGGATTCCTACAATCGCTTGGTCAATCCCAAAAAGCTCCAAGGATTCCCACAATCGCTTGGTCAAAAATTAGAAAATTCAAAAATAGTAAAATCATCAAAAATAACAAAAATTTACATCTCATTTCCAAGCATGCTCAAATTCATCAATAAAGAGCTCTTCTCTCATCTCATCTTCATATTCACAAAAATCAATCCATCAAAAATACAAAAATATGTAGCTGGTCCATCTTGTTCCACATTTCTCCATTTTATAAGCAGTCCAAAAAAAAAAATAAACAATATAAATACAAAAATGCCATTCACTACTTTTTACCATACCAGAGTCAGTGGTCTTCTAAATGTATCAAGAGTTTCTGTTTTTCAGTCGTCATTTTTTTTCTAGCCACATAATGTACCAAGTCAGACAAATTTTACGAAGGTAGAGTTCTACTTGGATCACACCTTGTTACGTAGCATCCCAACACAAATTAAAACACATAAAAATTCCCAAGTTGTGTGAATGAAATATGAAACCTGCACAACAATCCAGGTCACCATAAGCGAAATGGTTATCTTGCTCATCCCCCTGTGCGAATGACCCCAAGAATGTCGAGAGTTGGCAAAAGTACAAGCATCTTCCCTACCCAATTCCCCAAGAATCCCAAGTTCTCAAAAAGTTGCAAACATCAAAATTTTGCAAAAATTCAAAAATCCAAAAAATTTGACATCACCACCAGAGTGCATACATAAAAAGGCACATACAATAGTGATTCTTATCACTTGAAATCTACATCCCTTGCTCAAAAGAAAAATATATAAAATAAACAGTGATTTTTATCACTACAAACGAGCAAGTATCCCAATACAATTGAAGAAAAGAAGGGAGTCGAACTTGAATCCTTGGAACTCTCAGCATTTCGATAGGTCATGACGTAAACCTCAGTATCGGTTTGGTGGATAGCCTATCGGTCACTGGCGGTAAACCTCCTGCATGACGATATATCTATCACATTAACTTGTGTACAGATTAATTTTTGCATGTGGATGAGCTAGCTTATGGTACCCTAGATAGCATCGTAGATTAATTTGACTAAATACAACAAAAGAGTTAGTGGAGCTAATTAGGTGATCCTTAGTACAGTTTTTGTTGACAGCCTATCTGGCACTGGTGGTATCCTGACAAATACCACATAAATGAACTCAATTGCACACATAGGGATGTGAAATAGCTTGGTCAAAGACAAGTCTGATTCAAACCTTTTTCAAAAGTCTTGTAAGATAAAGTATAGTCGTGGCTAGTGAGTTAAAACCGTCTGAGTCTCAGAAAACCTTAGCTACATTTCTAAACCAACTACGCTACTTTTCATCCTCACATTACCATCATAAAATACAAAAACCACATGTATACATGCAAAGTCATTTACCACAGCAATCGCCTAAAAACAAAATCACAAAGTCCTAAACAGTCTATGGTGCTCTTGCCAAACAACACAAATTCAATTCATCCATTCCATTTTGCATATCACATATAAATCAAACACCTTTGCATTTATCATAACATATGCATCCATCAAAATAAATTAACATGCATACATCCATACTCATCACTCATCATACATAAAATCAAATCATCAATAAAATAAAGTCATATGTATATATCATCAACCACAGGCTACAATGAACTGGTCCTATGACCCTGCCACACAACAATCCAAAAGCTCAAAAACCCCCAAGCCTAGGGTGTTGGCCACCATGATCACACAAGATCAGTGCAACAGGAACTACCCCCCGTGGTGTGGGTCCTATGGGACCGCTCAGGGCGGCTACTGTTAGCCCTTGCATCATGTCTGCTACCCCCTCCCTCATCCAGTCGCCTGCAATGAGATGATGCTGACTGCTTAGTATCACTGCCCCTCATCCAGCATGATGATCCACCTCCCAGGGACTTAGGTAGCCACCCATTGAGGCAAATAATCTCTCCCTCCATATCCATATGATGCCGAGACCAATCTATCTCCCACTACAACCACTCTGTCTCCTATCGATGGTAATAAGCTACTACATCGTCGCGTTGCACCAAAACCCTATCCCTTTCTTCCAGCTACGTCCATAGGATATCCCTCTCTCATGTCGCATCAGTACCCCCATCCTACTAGCGATAAGCATCCAATGCATTCTCTCACTTTACCAGCTGCATGCGTAGGAGATCCCTCTCCTACAATGCATCCCCCAACTCCTCATCATGCCTCTGCAATAGCCCCTCCAAATGTGCATTCTTAGTGCATAACCCAAACTCTAGGTCCTCCACATCCACTTAAGGTGTAGCCATATCTGGAACAGTAGCCTGCTCTGGCTCCCACTACTTCATGATGTCCTGCATCTCTGGCTGATTTAGAACCCCCAAATCTGCATCCTCATCCTCCACCATGTCTGCATCCTCCCAGGGAGCTCCCCAATCATACCCTGGTGCCTCGGCACCCTCCTTGCCCACTATTGTCACCTCTGTGCCTCCCAGTGGCCCCTCTCCCTGCCATCACCATAGTACCCACCACTGGTCGTACTCTATGGTAGTCCCAACATCATCCACATCTGGGACATCGATCACCACATCTGAATCCTTGCCCAATGGCGTGATGACTGTTTGGTCTAGAGTTCTCTCATCCCCTGATGCTGATAGACCATGGGCTCACCAAGAAACCCCTGATGCACCCCAAAATATCATGTCACCTGGTTGTAGGAGAAGAACTCATGCTCGGTCCCATGCCACCCAATCAGCCATCACTCTCTACGTACTCGTCGGAGCCACTCTCTAGCCTCCGGCCAAGCTAGACAATCCCGATAAGGGCGCTAGAGCACCTCCCCTAGAGTAAGCCAAGCAAGGGCATCATAATAGTGCCCTACGACACTTGCCCACCGTCGACTCTGTCCCTGCTCCCTAGACCACCACCACATAACCACATAGCCTATCTCCCTATCCTCCATCTTTGCTCTAGTCGTCCATGGTAACCTGGCTGGCCTCTCCACCACTATGTGCTGTCAAGCCCAGCTCTATAATAGATAGCTGTAGCTAATCCCCTTTTGCTTCCAGAAGTAGACCTTGTACAGCTCACCATAGAGCTATGCCAATAGCATCTGTCCCCACCTCATGATTAGCAGTGCCTCTATCGAGCACTCTACCAACCACCAAACCAAATCTAGCAGGTTTCATGGGAACATTGCACCTGACGATTTAGGTAGCAACATGTTGAAAATGAGGCCCATAAGGAATGCATGCCTCACTCCCAACACCCCCCTCTCCAACCACCATCGAACCAAAATCCTACCAATCTGGCAGTCACCCTCTACCCTCTCCACTGGCTCCTCCACACCTAGTTCCTCCCCATGTCCGAAGCATCGCATTAGTATAGCTGTCCGCTGATCATGCGATGACATCCTGATCGGCAATCCATCTATCAGAATTCACAGAAGCTGATAGACATCCTCCAAGGTCACGGTCATCTCCCATATTGGGAGATGGAAGGTGTTGGTCTAGGGATCCCACAGATTGATCAGGGTCTTAAGATAAGCCCGATCCCTGACCATAGGCTACAGTCGAGCCACCTGCTTGAGCCCAAGGGCATCAAGCCACTCCTAGTGAGCCATAGTTAGTGCCCCCTATGCTTCAGCAAAAGTAGTAGGTACACGATATTGTCTCTTAACAACTTGCAAAAGAAAACAACACCAAAACATTAAAATCATCATAAAAAAAAAAAAAACTAACAACAATAACATGAATATATAGCATTGCCTACCATGTCAAGACTGAAAACTAAAGGGATATTATTATTGATAAAAAGGTTACAATATATAGGCATAAGCCTATATGATGAACATGACACTTGTCAATGAAACTGACAAGTGTCAAACTGGCATAGTGCACATTACATTAACTCCAACATTCCCCCTTAATGTGCACTCTCCTAACTAAAGAAAAAAAACAAGTCAACATTAGATAACATTCCCCCTTAATGTTGACTTCTAGAAAACAACCTATCATCCTCTCTTATTGCTGATTTGATCTAGGCTCGTGCTCTTTGCACTTGGCTCTCCAACTGTGAATAATGCTAGATTCACTGTGTATACATCACGGTCTGTTGCCTCAGGGTCAGCCACTTCCATGGGTCTGTTGCCACTGGGTTAGCTGTCTAAGTGCCTCGGGGTCATCATGGGTGCCTCGGGGTCAGCCACTTCGGGTCTCGTTGCCTCTGCAGGTCATCCTCAGAGGATGTTGCCTCTCGTAGGTCACTGAATAGATTCACCATGAGTATGAAATACCTCCTCATGGTGAACTCAATCTAGAAGGTGTCGGTATCTGTCGAAAATGGACCTAATTAAAGCAAAAACGAGCCATATAAGAGTGTCGGTATCTATCAAAAATGCACTCAATACAATAAAATGAGCCATAGATCCAAATAGGAGGAGATAAGAAGAAAATAAGAGAATCTTCTGAAGTGTCTTCGTCTGTAGTCTTCAAAATTAGATCTAGAAAAACCTCGGATATAGTCTAGGGTGTCTTTGTCTGTAGTCCCTAGTATAAGTGTCCTTATGGTGACCATGTCATCCCACCAAAATGCATGGGTAACCAGCCGCTGCATTCGCCAAGTGTATAGAAAATATCACTAGTTACAAGGATCACATATGAAAGTACCTTGGGAGTGTCGGGTACAACCGAAAGTGCACTCCAAGGTAGAAAAATTTTGAGGCTAAAAAACATAATTGAAAAAGCCTCAAAATTACAATATGACACCACCATTGTGTCCGTCATGGAAAAACATTTCCAATGACTATAAATACCCCTATATTCCATCATCAAAGGGGCCTTCATCATGTGGAAAAAACATCATGCCTATCTAAGGCAGAAAATAGACAACATCGCTCAATGGCGGCATCGCTCTCAAGCGAAAAAAATAGCATCAATTTCCCAGGAATTACAAAACAAATAGGGCCATGTGGGCATTCCACTTCCATGTGGAAAAATATTAAAAACAAATACAATGAGGCCATGCTGTCAGCCACTCTTTACAATCATTCCCCAGCCTCACGTGACAAGTTCCCTTACAATAGGTTTACAAAAGTATCTTCTTCATTTTGCTAAAAAAAATATCTTTTAATAAAATGTGGACCCTATGTGCAAATAATAAAATGCCCAATAAACTCCACATGAACTTAGGCGGTGCAGTGGCGGTTGCAACCCTAGAAGCCGATCCTTTGCCTCAGTTCCTCTGTCAAGGCTGTGAAATATATTGTTGTTATTGGCAAAGAACAACAAAAATACGGGCCAGTCTTCTCCAAGGTAGGAATCCAATCGTTCATAGTAGGGTTGCCCTTTATGGGAATCTTCTCCAACGATCCATCCTCCTGGGAAGCTAGATGGAAATACAAGCCACCATCGTAGTCCAGCTTTATTTACCCATTTCCTGTTGTGCAATGTATCTTCCCCTCGGCAAACAAATTCTTGTAATAATCTTTTTCCATGAATTATTCTGGTAAAATCTCTTTATTCACAGAAACAACCATAGGTTTGGAGCTTGATCTGAGCTCTTGAATTTTCTTGAGCTCTAGAATCTCCCCGTTGTCACATGGATCCTCCATGTGACCGCCATTTTCCTTGGATATCTTGCTGTGATCAGGCTTTCTATGGTGCCTGGGGGCCAAAGCTTCAAACTCAAATTTCACTCGCTCCGCTATCTGCAATTGTTGCTGTGCATCCAACATGTCATCCCTCCTGCTCGGATTCTACACCTTTGCACAGTGTTTCTCGGCATCAATCCCAAGCAACTTCCCATTGCTGCCTCGATATGCGCCATTCACAACCCTAACAACACCCCCTCTCTATGGTATCATAGTCTCCAATTCTTCCTGATAAATTCTCAGAACATGCCCGCTATCAATCATCTTAATTTCCCCAACATACTTCTCAATGACCTTAACCACAACCAATTCTCCTTTGCCCTCTCCTCTTCCTTCACGAGATCCACCAAAGCCACACCGTCACTTCTCTTCTATGGATTTAGAATTTTGAACCCCTCTTCAATAATGAAAAATGTTACCTTATTGTTAGGGTTATGATTATTTTTGGCTTCATTTAATCTGGCAATGGCACAACATCTTCGTCGGTCGGTTTAGCATAAGGATGAATGTGTGGATGGATCTTCGCCTGGCACAGTAATCGCCCTTACAGGTATTGGAGCTGAGGCCTGGCCGGCCCTTGTAGATGGTTTATTTATAGGTGTGACAGGTGAATAGGGTGCATAATATTTTTGAAATGAGAGGTGAATGCATATGTGCGATGTACAGATGCCATAGCTCCTAAGCTGTCAATTACAGAGAGCACGACTGCTGCATCGACACAGGCACTCGTGACAACAACTAGTTTAAATAGGTAGAAACAAGGCAATAGGTGTGCTGCTATGATGGTCAAATGGAAGCCATGACAACATTGAAGGAGGCAATAGCAATAATATGGACTTCAACATCAATGATATCAATGTGGATGGGTGGAAAGCGGCTGCCGCCTTTGTTCTGTCAACACCCCCACGTAACTCCACAATACCGGATCTTCACTCCAGCAGCTATTGATCAACCCATCATTCAAGATCGCTCGTCGTCCTCCACGGAGATCCTTACAGCCTCCTCGTGATGTTCATCTGCTAGGGTTTGATGATTCAACCCAACTAGGGTTTAATCACTTTTAGAAACTGTAAAGCAATTCTGCAGATGTAAAAAACTAAAAAAATTCTAAATAAAATTTCCCAAGCTTTTTAAAAAATTTTACCATCTAGTTTCTGATCCATCAAATGATGGAAAGCATACTCCCTCGATAAAAATTTAAAAAAAATAGGAAAAAAATAGGGGGAGGAAGGATTTCCATGAGGGAAATCCCCCCTCAAGGGTTTCACAGGGCAGGGAAAGCCCGCTCTGATACCAAATGTCAGGAGGGAAAACTCAAGGGGATAATATTATTGATAAAAATGTTACAATATATAGGCATAAGCCTATATGATAAACATGACACTTGTCAATGAAACTGACAAGTGTCAAACTGGCATAGTGCACATTACATTAACTCTAACATACCAATGTACAACCAAAAACAAAACAAAAATTCAAACAAATTAATTTTCTAGTCCTAGGGTTTCTAATCCTAACTGATAAATTAAAAAAAAAAAACAAAAAAATTCACAAATTAATTTGTCAGTCCTAGGGTTTCTAATCCTAACTGATAAATTTAAAAAAAAAAACAAAAAAAATTCACAAATTAATTTGTTAGTCCTAGGGTTTCTAATCCTAACTGATAAATTTAAAAACAAAACAAAAAAATTCACAAATTAATTTGTCAGTCCTAGGGTCTCTAATCCTAACTGATAAATTTAAAAACAAAACAAAAAATTCAAACAAATCCATTTGTCAGTCCTAGGGTTTCTAATCCTAACTGATAAATTCAAAAACAAAACAAAAACTCAAAAAAAATTAATTTTTCAGCTCTAGGGTTTTTTACACTCTAAACTGATTAATTAACAAAAACACAATAATTTGTCAGTCCTATTTGTTATTCTTAGGATCTCTATATTTTAAGTTCAAAAAGTCTGCACGAACAACATAAAATTAAAATAACAATTTTAAACCTAGGGTTTTTAACCTACATTTTAAAACTGACCAGCTCAACCTAAGAACTAGGGTTTTACGTTCCATTTATCCTAGGGTTTTTAGTTAAAAGCAAAATAACAATTTTGTCCCTAGGTTTTAACTACGTTTGTCATTCAGTTGTAAACTAATTCTTGGTTGTGTTCAGCTCAGTTTAGGGTTTCAATTTTAAATTTTGGAAAGCATCATCAGAAAGAAAATTTTAAATAAAAGTAATAACACTAGGGAGCACTTATTGGTCTCGCTTCAGCTTCGTTGATCGATCCGATTTGTGCACTCATGATGTCAAGAGAAATTTGGCAGCACTTCGCTTTGCAGAATTAACCTCCTCCTCCCCAGAGCTCCAAATCACAAGAAAATTCAGATGCAAATGAGCCCAAACCTTAGTTTTGACATTTAAATAGGTCTTTTGAGCTTATATTCATTCCCCCCTGGGACGAGTGCTCTGGTTCATGCTCATCCCACCCTGGGACAAATTCTAAGCTGGTATTCGTCCCACCCTGGGATGAATTTAGGGCAAAAATTACAAAGAATAGCAAAATTGAACAAAAAAGCACTAAAACAGCTAATAAACTTGCCCGATGAGAGTGTTGTTGCACTTGACATCCTGGGCATGCAAAATAGACATTGGGGTCATAAATTGTCACTATCCTCCTCCCTAATAAGGATATCATAGCTGGACCACTCCATGAGAGGACGGATCTTTGTCAATTTTAGCTCCAAAAAGAATCGCAAAAAGGCTTACCACCCACCAAAAATAGGTCTAAATGTCAAAAAATTGCACATGCTTAATGCTAAAACATCTAAAAGCACCCTTGCACAAGTCATCTTGGGTCAAACGACTCATCGCTTTTCTCATGAAGGTCATTCCCTCATCAATTCGTCACTTGAGGGGGTAGTCACACTTAGTCACCAATCAGCAAGCACACACATAGTTAAGGAAAATGACATGCATTCAAAGAATCATTTACAAAGACAATTACACTTCTGCTTGGGGCAGTAAACAAGCAATAATCACAATCTGATCAAATCACTTGGCATTTCATGAATCATGAACTCAAGGTTCTCATAGACAAAAGGTTGTGCCCTTTGCCTATTCATGACTGATCAATGTCCAAGGTCAAGTAACACCTCATCGAAAAATGTTAACACTTGAATTGAGTGCCTTCGCTCGTCAGAAGCAAGGATTCAAGAATGCATGCCCTTTCCATACTTGGGGCATCAAAAGTTGGTTAGGTTACTAAGAAACCCTAATCATTAATGTTTTGGTTATCTATTTTTGCTCGACGCTGCGCCATGCACAACGCATCCCAAAAAGTGGCATCTATAGACACCAAAACAACACCAATCTGATTATGTGACTGCAAACACTGATTTCTTTGACACACACAGCCCCAAGGGCAGCCCCCAGAGGTCAAACAGTGGTCCTAACCACTCTCACAATAGTTTTGAAAGGTTAGAGATCAATTTGGCACATTCAGGCACTTTGCTCAGTATCCGTCCCACCTTGGGATGAATTCAAAATGGGATTCGCCCCACCTAGGGACGAATTCTGAATTCACTCTAGGGTGGGGCAAATTTTAGGTTTGATAGGCAAAAAGTCAAATCTTGACAAATGGCAGCTCAGGTCTGCCACCCAACGCTTCCTTCATCGCATGGGAGTATGGGTGAGCGTTTTCAAGCGTTAGAGGCATCTGTAAGGTTAGTCATGGAGTCCCAATTCAGGGAGGAATCTCCTTCCCCCTGGGAAGGCATGATTGCCAAGTGGCACCTCTGCATGCCCATTTCAAGAGACCTCCAGGTCTATAAATTGGTGAGTTTCCTCACCCCAAAATATAGAGAGAGATAGCATTTTAGAGCAACAAAGTGCTATCATTTTATTTACACATCACACCTTTTGGATTTGCGCCTTTCACATCCTTGATCTCCTTTAGAAGGGAGGTCATTGGGTGACTATTGGGAGGGCAAATCTTGATCCCAAAACCTAACATTTTGCCACAATATCCCACAAATTTTTTTGACAATACCACACAAGAGGTTTTGAACCCATCCCAAGTGGATTGGTGTCGAAATCAAGCCTCAAACGGTGGGCGGCCTACCCCATGGGCACCCCCTCCCACATTGCCACAATCCTAATCGCACCCTTTCATAGTGATGGGAATTCCATGGTATATTTGCTTTCTTTCATTTTTGCATTCAATTCTATGATGTTTAAATAGATTGTCATTTGAATTTCTTCTCCTTTCGAGCAATTTTGATCATATTTCTAGCTTTGTTCGCTTTTACTAACCTACAGGTAGTATTATCAAATTCCCATTGATGGAGGCCAAATTGGAAAAATCTGACCATCTAGGTCTTCTCAAAATGCCTCCAATTAGCTAATCCCAAGTTTGCAAGTCTTTTGGAGCTTTAGAGGTAGGACATTAGGACAGTATCTTTTTGGCATTTTGTTGTAGGTGATTTCGTCCCACCCCGGAGTGAATTCAAATTGGTGAGGAATTTTTGGACTATTCTTTTTATAGAGCCTTCCTGGTGATATCATGATGCCCCTGTCAAATTTTCATAGAATTTGGATCTGTTTTGATATCATTTTAATTCATTTTTCTCATTCACTTATTGTAGGCTTGGGGATTGCATGCTTTGTTTCATCCACAGGTGCTACTGACCGTTTCTTGTTCCTTTGAACACAGGGTTCGGACATCGGAGGAGCAACAAGGAGTCAAGACTCATCATTCCAAGTGGCGGCGACATTTTGGTCCGCCCATTTTATATGTGGGCACGTGGAAGAAGGAAAGGCGCCCATGGATGTAACAAGAACTCATGCTTGAAACGCTCCTAGCCCTTGGAAGGGGAGGATGCATACTGTCATTGAGTTTGAAACACATTAATAAAAAGGGCTGTCTTATTTATTCTCACTTGTTTCATTTCATTTCGATCATGCTTTTCCCTCTTTTCATGCATTTTCAAGTTTCTAGGATTTAGCGCTAAGTTCAGTTTCTTCGCTTGCATTTAGCACATTCGCTTTCCTTTTTGCTTCTGTATCCTTGTGCTTTCAACTACTTCTCAAATATTCATAAACATATTTGGCATAATAGGTAGAGAGGATATCTCAATCTAGTACTTTCTATTCATTATTTTGAAAATATTGAAGGTTTTTTGCCTACTCCAAATTCTACTTGGTTATGATTAAAGTAATTTTAATCTTCCACATGAAAATTCAAATTTATCATGCCATAATGGTATCCTTATTCTTTACTCACAGAGTAGCTATGATACTTTGAACAAAGGGGAGAAAGGATAATTTCAAACTTTAGAATTTAAATTTTGGTGCATTTCCTCTTTGCACAAAGTGATAACTTTTTCTTAAGGTAGGTTGCAAATGATACCCTTATTCAGGAAGAATAGGTACATTGATATTCATATCAAATTAATTTTTAGCCAAATAGTTGGAAGCAAGTGGGGTTGTTTCATCTAGAAGAATAAGGATTTGAACACCTATTATATTGTTTCTTCTATGAAAAGTGGTATTGGATGGTTTATAAAGTGGAATTAATATTTTGAATTCAGCACAATCACATGGTAGACTAGTCAATCGAGCTAATGATTGAGTGCAAGTAATAGAAGGACTTGAGTTTAAATCATGCAAGTGCATACATTTTTCTTGATTATATTAATCACAAGTAATTAAAATGGTGTTATTCATATAGATGTTAATGACTTAGTCATTGTGATAGCTCATACTAAGTTGACTATGCTATGATGCCTAAGTTTTAAATAGTGGACTCGACACAATTTCAAGTCTCCCAAAGCTTTAGTTTCTTTTTTCCTAGTGTTGATAAATGTTGTTGTCATTTTAGATAAATGGGATGTCTCTTCATTTTTAAGATAGCTTTTCATTCTCAATGTCAATGTTGACAGTATCTGGAATACAAGTCATCTTATGCATAAGAAACTTATATTTTAATCCCCTTTTTGGCATCTTTGAAGCAAAGTAGTGGATCTCTATTTGACATGGTAGTCAACATGGCCTCTTTTTGTAGCACTTACATTCCTTATTCTCTCTCTCTATATATATATATATACGGATATATATATATATATATATATATATATATATATATATATATATATATATATATATATATATATATATATATATATATATATATATATATATATATAGATAGATAGATAGATAGTTAGATAGATAGATAGATATATATCAACCAATCATATTCCAACATGTATTGAAACCTTATTTTCTTTGACCATCCAGTGGTGAATAGATGGCATATTATAAGCTCTATTTATTAATGAATTATAGATGCCAAGTACCAAAATATGATTGGTTACAATAATCCTAAGGTTTGTGAGGTTGTTTTTAATTTTTTAGGGCTATGAGGAAAAGCTTCCCAAGGTCACAATTTTTTTATATAGAAGCATTTTGATCCCATTTTTTAGATTGCATAATTTTTTGAGGTCTTTGCATTGGTGATATTAGTTCAAAGAATTTATATAGTGTTGAGGGCCTAATAGCACATAATAGTCCTCGAAGCCTATTAATTTATTTCAAAAGGGTAAATTTATAGTATATTATAAAATAATAATCTTTGGTCCATGTTCTTAGGAGATATAACTATATTTATGATATTAGGAGAAACTATTGGGTCTTTTAGAGGTATATAGGAAAATAATTCAAAATATGCTCTAGTCAATCCTTCCTCTTTCTATTAGATTCTTGGGCTATTGATTCATTATATATGAAGATATAACCCTTCATGATCTCTTCTCTCTTTTATTTTTGATCTAGGTAGTCTTGGAATTGTATTATGGATCTTCTCATAAATAGATTCATGCAAAGCCTCTTTTAGTGATAGAAATTAGGTAGCTCATGGATTGAAGTTTTAAAATAATATGAAGTGTGTTGTAGAAGGGAAAGTCATGGTTCAAAGTCTTTCCTATGTGACTATAAAATTGAGCAACCTTTAAGAGTGGATATTCATGGTCAATATTTCTCATGTGGAGTTATAGAGGAGGTTTTACTTGTATACATGTAAAAGTAACTGATATTGATGGTCATGGCTATTGTCCATCTAGAGGAGATTATTTTCAATGGACAAATTTGCATAAATAAGCTTACATATGATGAAGGGGTTCAACTAAGACTTCCTTAAGTATACAAGGCCATTAGAGCATGCATTATGGAGAAAAGATCTTATTGTCACTAATAGTTTCTCTTCTTGGCTCTTGAGTTTAGATTACAAGGGGGTGTTGAAAGTGTAATATAAATTATGGCCAAGGCTAATATTATATAATAAAATATTGTATATTCCTATGAACAATCACTATATAAATGTATTTAATTATTCATTTAGTGTAATTCCTATGGGTCATTATCAACCTTTTTATAGTTAAACCCATCATATATTTTATAACTAACCTAAAATCCACTTGTCATGTTAACTTAAGTTAACTTGATTATATAAATTGGTTTTGATATTGGTATAAATACTCCCATATCTTTGAAAGCATGAGGATACGAAAACAAAAAAGTAAAATGCCAAGTACGATGCACATAAAACCAAACTTAACGCTAAACGCCTATGTATTGAAAATTGCATGAAAGGAAAGAACATAAACGAATCGACACAAGATAAAAGCAATATGGAATATAGCCCTCTTTATTGATATGATTTTAAATTCATGTTACAATACGTCTCCTTCCCTTTTAAGGGATAGGATCATTAAATATGTTTCTTGTCACATCCATGGATAGCCATCCTTCTTCCACGTGCCCACATGTAATATGGATGGACCAAAATGTCGCCACCACTTGTGTATATGAATTTTGACTCCTTTCTACTCCTCTAATGTCTATATCCTACGTTCAAGGAAATAGGAAACATTTAGTAGCACTTGTAGATAAAATAAAACATGCAATCCCCATGCCTTCAATTAGTGCAAGCAAGATGTAAATAAAACGATAACTAGCATAGCTCCAAATGAACTAAAAATTTTATAGGGGCATCAAAACCTCACAAGGAAAACACTGCAAATGGAACAGTCAAGAAATTCATCACAAATTTGTATTTGCTTTGGGGCGGGATGAATAGACCTACAACAAAACATCAAAAGGCATTGTCCCAAATTTCATATCCGGGAAGCTCCAAATCACCTGCAAAGTTGGGTTTAGCTAATTGGGGGAATTTTGGGAAGACCCAGAAGGTTAGATTTTCCCAATTTGACCTCTATCACCAGTAATTTGATGATGCTACCTGCATGTTAGTAAAGGCGAGAAATGATAGAAACATGATCAAAATTGCTCAAAACAATGTGAAATTTAAATGACAACCTATCTAAGCAGCATAGAATCGAATGCAAAAATAACAGAAGGGAAATCTACCATATATTTCTAATCACTCCGAGGCGAGGTGATTAGGACTACAGCAGTGTGGGGGGCACCCGGGGGCAGGACGCCTACCGTTTGGGGCCCGATTTCGGCACCAATCCACTTGGGATGGGTCCAAAATCTCTTGTGGGGTGTTGTTGCTAATTTTGGTAGGATTTTGTGGCTTCCAATAACCACCCTATGACCTCTCTTCCAAAAGCGATCAAGGATGAGAAAGGCACAAATCAAAAGGTGTGTGTGGAAGTAAAATGATAGCACTTCGTTGCTCAAAATGCTTCTTCTCTATATATTTTGTGGTGAGAAAACTCACCAATTTATAGACCTGGAGGTATCTTTGGATGAGCATGTAGAGGTGCCACTTGGCAATCATGCCTTTCCAGGGGAGGGAAGATTCCTCCCTAATTAGGGGCTTCATGACTACCCCTGTAACTACCTCTAATGCTCGAAAACGCTCACTCACACTCCCATGCAATGAAGGAAGAATTAAGTTGCGGATCTGAGCTGCCATTTGTCAAGATTTGACTTTTTTCTCATCAAACCTGCTATTCGCCCCACCTTGGAGCGAATACTACTAATCGTCCCTGGGTGGGGTGAATACCAGTTTGTAATTGTCCCTGGGTGGAACGAGTATGGAGCAAAGTGCTTGAAGGTGCCAAATTGACTCCTGACCTTCCAAAACTATTGTGAGAGTGGTTAGGACCACTGTTTAACCTCTGGGGGCTGCCCTGGGGGCTGTGTGTGTCAATGCGATCGTTGTTTGCAGTCACATAATCGGATTGGTGCTATTTTGGTGTCTATAGATGCCCCTTTTTGGGATGTGCTACGCGTGGCGCAGTGCTAAGCAAAAATAGATAACCCAAGCACTAATTATTAGGGTTTCTTAGTAACCTAACCAAAATTTGATACCCCAAGTATGGAAAGGGCATGCATTCTTAAATCCTTACTTCTGACGAGCGAAGTAACTCAATTCAAGTGTTAACCTTTTTGGGTGAGGTGTTATTTGATCTTGGACATTGATCAGTCATGAATAGGCAAAGGGAGCAACCTTTTGTCTGTGGGAACCTTGAGTTCATGATTCATGAATGCCAAGTGTTTGATCAACTTGTGATTATTGCTTGTTTACTGCCCCAAGTAGGGGCATGATTGTCTTTATCAATGATTCTTCGAATGCATGCCATTTTCATGATTGGGTGTGTATTTGTTGATTGTTGACTAAGTGTGACTACCCCCTCAAGCGATGAATCGATGAGGGAATGACCTACATGAGAAAAGCGACGAGTCACTTGACCCAATATGACTTGTGTAAGGGTGCCTTCAGATGTTTTATCATTGAATGTGTGTGCAGTTTTCTGACATTTAGACCTATTTTTGGTGGGTTTGAACCCTTTTTGGGATGCCGTTTTGGGGATGAAATTCTTGGCAATCCGTCTTCCCGTGGAGTGGTCCGGCTATGGTAGCCTTCTTAGGGAGTATGATAGTGAGGATTTGTGAGCCCGACATTGGTTTTGGATGCCAAAAATTTCAAGCGCAAAGGCGCCTTCGTTCGGCAATGTTATTGCTATTTTTGGTTGGGTTTTGACCCTTTTGGTGACATCATTTGGGGATAAAATTCTCGACAATCCGTCTTCTCATGGAGTGGTCCAGATATGGTAGCCTTATTAGGGAATAGGATAGTGAGGATTTGTGACCCCGACGTCTATTTTGCATGCCCGTAATGTCAAGTGCAAAAGCACTCTCATCGGGCAATTTTATTGCTTGTTTTGGTGCATTTTTGTGCAGTTTTTGAAATTTTTGCCTTGTATTCATTCCTGGGTGGGACGAATACTAGTTTAGTATTCTTCCCAGGGTGAAATGAGTGATAACCAGAGCGCTCATCCCAGGGAGGAACGATTACAGGCCTAAAAGCCTATTTAAGGGCCAAAACTAGGGTTTGGGCTCATTTGCATTCGAATTTTCTAGCAATTTGGAGCTCTGAGGAGGAGGAGATTGATTCTATGAAGTGAAGTGCTACCGAATTTCTCTCGCTACCATGAGTGCATGAATCGGATCGAGTGGCGAAGCCGAAGCGATACCAGTAAGTGATCTTCCTCGTCATTGCTTGTATTTTGTTGTTACAATTTTTAATACCGTAATTTATTTGTTGTTTCTTTTGTAGTTTGTTGTTCAAATTAAAAATAAAAACCCTAATTAAATGTATGTCGTTATGCTTGACTTGTTGTTTTATGGCTTCATGAAAACTTAGGTAAAACCCTAGGTGAACAAAGATCAAAAGTTAGTTTATAACTTAGCTGAAAACCTAGTTGAAAAAATAACTAAAAAGCTTCACTCAACCCTAGTTAAACAAAGACAAAACTTAGGTTAGAAACATAGGGTAAAACTGAGCGTAAAACATAGCACAACCCTAGTTATTTTTTTGTTGTTTTTGTGTGTGTTTTTAATTTATCAGTTGACCTCTAGCATGAAACCCTAGGTACTAACAGACCGTTTTTTTGAATTTGTTTGCTTGTTTGGTTTTAATTTATCAGTTAGAATTAAAAAAGCTAGGACTGACAAACCGTTTTTTGAATTTTTTTATTTGTTTTTAATTTATCAGTTAGAATTAAAACCCTAGGACTGACAAACCATTTTTTTAAATTTGTTTTCTTGTTTGTAATTTATTAGTTAGAATTAAAAACCCTAGGATTGACAAACCATTTTTTAATTTTTTTTGTTTGTTTTTAATTTATCTGTTAGAATTAAAACCCTAGGACTGACAAACCATTTTTTTTAAATTTGTTTGCTTGTTTGTTTTTAATTTATCAGTTATAATTAAAAACCCTAGGACTGACAAACCATTTTTTGAATGTTTTTTTTTTGAATTTTTGTGAATATTGTTGTTCAGAATTCGTCTGTTTTTATTTACATTTGTTTTATGCATTGCTATATATTCATGTTATTGTTGTACTATTTTTCATGATTTTAATGTTTTTATTTTGTTTTCCTTTGTAGGTTGTGAAGATCCGGTACCGTGTGCCCATGGTTTTCACTGAAGCACGGGAGGCACTAATTTTGGCTGATTGGGAGTGGCTTGATGCCCTTGGGCTCAAGAAGGTGACTCGACTGGAGCCTGTGGTCCAGGATTGGGCCTATTTTATGGCTCTGATCAACTTGTGGGATCCTCGGACCAACACCTTCTATCTCCCAATAGGGGAGATGATAGTGACCTTGGAGGATATCTATCGAATTCTATGGATTTCAATAGATGGATTGTCGATTAGGACAATCTCATGTGATCAGCGGATAGTTGTACTGACATGATGCTTCGAGCATGGGGAGGATGTGGGTGTGGATAGCCTAGTGGAGAGGGCAAAGTGTGACTGCCAAATTGCTAGGATTCTGATTTGATGGTGGCTAGAGAAGGGGGTGTTGGAAGTGAGGCACGTAGTACTTATGGGCCTCATTTCCAACATGCTGCTACCTGACTCATCAGGTGTGAGGTTCACATGGAACCTGTTGGATGTGGTCTTTCGACTAGTGGAGTGTCCGATGCATGAGCCCTTGATTATGAGGTGGGGGCAGACACTACTGGCATTGCTCTATGATGAGCTATACGAGATCCACTATCAGAGGTGAAATGGTATTGCATGCAGCTTTCTATTACAATGCTGGGATTGGTAGCACATAGCGATGGAGAGGTCGATGGGGTTATCATGGATGACTCGGGCGAAGATGGTGGATAGGGATATAGGTTATGCAGCTCTATGGTGGTGGTCTGAGGAGCAAGGGCAGAGTCAACGGTGGGCAGGTGTTGTAGGGCACTATGTCAATGCCTTCGCTCGACTTACTCCAGGGGAGGTGTTCTCGTGCCCCTACTAAGACTATCCAGCCTGGCCTAAGTCTAGAGAGTGGCTTCGGTGGGTTCGCATGGGGTGGTGGCTAATTGGGTGGCATGGGACCGAGCAAGATTTCTTCCCTTATAGTTGGGTGACACGACAGTTTGGGGTGCACCAGGGGTTTCTTGGTGAGCCTATGGTCTATCAGCATCGGGGGGATGAGAGGACTCGGCTGGCCGATCATTGCACTATTGGGTGAGGATTTAGATATAGCTATTGATGTCTCGAATGTGGATGACTTTGGGATTACCATAGAGTATGACCAATGGTGGACACTACAGTGATGGTAGGGAGAGGGACCACTAGGAGGTGCCGAGGTAGCAGCAATAGGTGATGAGGGTGCAGAGGCACCAGGTGAGTGTTGGGGGGCTCCACTAGAGGATGCGAATATGGTAGAGGTGGATGATTTTGTGAGGGAGGAGTTTGGGGTTCTGGAGTAGGTGGATATGCAGGACATCTCAGAGCAATGGGAGCCATAGCAGGCTACTGTCCCAAATTTTCCTATGCTTTAGGTAGTTTCAGAGGACACAGAGGTAGGGTTGCATGCTAAGAATGTGTGATTGGTGGGGCTACTTTAGAGGTGAGATGAGGAGATGGGGGAGGCTTTGTAGGAGAGGGATCTCTTAAGGACTCAGCTAGCGAAGCGGGATAATGCATGGGCTACGTATCATCGGTAGGAGGGGGATACCGATGCACGACAATGTAGTAGTGATGTACCAATAGTGGGAGGCAGAGTGGTGTCAGCACCAGATGGATCTGGAGGGAGATATCATCCACATCATGGGGTGGGTACCTGAGCCCTTTGGAGGTGGGTCTTCACATTGAATGAGGGGCAGTGATACTAAGCAGTCAGTATCATCTTATCGTAGGCAATTGGATGAGGGGGGCATAGTGGGCATGATGCAGGGGCGAGCAACAGTTGCCTTGAGAGGTCCCATAAGACCCACACCACGGGGGGTAGTTCCTGTCACACTGATCTTATGTGATCACGATGGCCGACACCCTAGGCTTGGGGGTTTTTGAGGTTTTTCTTTTACGGGGTCATATGACCAATTATTGTAGCCTACGGGCATTTTTTATGATATATATACAGATGACTTTATTTTGTCTATACACATGTTGGCATTTGATGTTATGCTCAATGATTGTTGAATGTGTATGTATGCATGTTTGATGGATGCATATGTTATGATGAATGCAAATGTTTCTAATTTTTAGGACATGCAAATGGAATGGATGAATTAAATTTAAATTTTTTGGTGGGGGTACCATAGATTGTTTAGAACTTATGGCTTTTTGTCTTAGGTGTTTGCTGTGGTAAATGACTTTTGTTGTATACATGCTAGTTTTGTATTTTCTGATGGCAATTTGAGGATGACAGATTGCATAGGTGGTTTAGAATGCAGTTAAGGTTGGTTGAGACTCATATGTTTTAACCAACTAGCTAGTATTTGTTGAGCAAGGTGTTGCAAGAGTTTTATCATTGTTGTCAACACAGTCAGTTAGATCTAATGATGCAGTGGATAGGCAGTTCAGAAGTCATTCAGATGCAGAGGACAGAAGTTCAAAGGTTATTCGAACATGGACAAGTGAGTTTCCCAGAAGACCATAGTTGCCTTTTTGCAAAAAATCAAAGAAAAAGACAAGTAAGAAAACTGTCGTGATATCGCGACATGTTTTCTGTCACGATTTCGTGACATGTCGGAGGAGAGAGAAGGCGCAAAGAAAATTGTCATGATTTCATGACATGGACTAGGAGAGAGAAAGTGCAAACAAAATTGTCATGATTTCGTGACATGGCCGAGGAGAGAGAAGACGCAAGGAAAACTGTCACGATTTCGTGACATGTTCGGAAGAAAAGTGCTAAGGAAGAAAACTATCACGATTTCGTGACATGTTCGAAAAGCCAAGGAGAAAACTCGATTTCCGACATGTTCGAGAAAAAGCTCCAAGGAGGAAAAGTGTCACGATTTCGTGACATGTCAGGTTTCATGACCCGAAGAGGAGAGAGAATGTACGAAGGCAAGTATGTCACGATTTCGTGACATGTTATGTTTTCACGGGCGAAAGTCAGAAAAGAAGCCAAGGCAGTGAAAGTGTCACGATTTCGTGACATGTTCCATTTTCGCTGGTAGCTGAGAAGAAAAGCGTACGGAAGCCAAAAGTGTCACGATTTCGTGACAGGTTGCAAGAAAAGCCGTCGAAAGCTGAAAGCGTCACGATTTCATGACAGGATGAAAGGAAAATGTACGGATGGAAAAAGTGTCATGATTTCATGACAGGCAGTAGTGAAGTAGCTAGCAGGATGAAGATGTCGCATTTTCGTGACATGTCACGGTTTCGCGACTCTAGGAGGAGAGAGACTGTACGGCGCCAGAAATGTCATGATTTTGCGACAAAAATGGAGAAGAAGGCCTAGAAGCAAAAAGGGTCATGATTTCACGACAAGAGTGAGAATGACGTCAGCGAAAGTTAGAAGTGTCACGATTTCATGACAAGAAAGGTGGCAAAGCTATCAAAGGCCAAAAGTGTCACGATTTCATGATAGCAAGGACAAGAAGGCGTACGGATGTAAAAGGTGTCGCGATATCATGACATGTTGGAGTTTCACGAGGAAAGCTATAGAACCAGAGGAACGGTTGAAGCCGACAGAGTTAAATCTGGGCTGACATTCATTAGGGTTTTTGAGCCGACATTTATTAGGGTTTTGAAGCCGACATTCTAGGGTTTGTAGCCGACTAAATTTAGGGTTTTTCAGTCGACTAAGTTTAGATCTTTGCTCATGATTTTACGCTATAAAAGGAGGACAGTTTCGAGACTTGAGTGTCGAAGTGTGAATTAGGTCTACCATGCACAGAAAGTGAATCATGTCGATCGACTATTCGGTAGCAGAGTGTGCGAAGTATTAGCGAAGAAGCAGAAGTGATAGTTCGACTATGTTGAAGCGAAGTGCGAGAGGCAATTGCAAAGTAGTAGACTGGTTGTGCGAAGCTCTTGCATAGCTAAAGCAGAGTGCATACAAACTGCAGACTGTGTAATAAGTTTGACTATGTCGAAGCGAAGTGCGAAAGGTAGTTGCGAAGTAGCAGACTGGTTGTGCGAAGCTTTTGCGCAGCAGAAGCAGAGTGCATATAAACTATGGACTGTGTGATAAGGTGAAAGTATTATTACTATAATTTTCAATTATTTCTATTGAAGTCCAAGTTGCAGCTTGGCTTAAGGAGTTGGTGCTCCTTCCAGTAGTTGTTGGTGAATTGGGGGTTGGTGCTCCTTTCTGTAGGTGCAAAAAAATTGAGGGGTTGGTGCTCCTTCCAGTTGGTGCTGGCAAATAAATTGTAAAGTTGTTGCTTTGCATAGGCTGGATTTGGATGGTAGTCCAAGCAGCCATTTTGAGGAGTAGCCACTTTGGTGAACCTCGTTAAATCTGTGTTGTGTGTGATGCTTTCTTGTTGTATCTGGTTTAAATTTGCTTTATTTTAGTTTTTAGTATTGCAAGTTTAAATTGTTAAAAGATCACACTGATTCACCCCCCTCTCAGTGTCACTGTGAGTTCAACAATTGGTATCAGAGCCAAGTTCCTGTACAGGCTCAATCAGCTAGGGTGTTCCTGGTAGTGACGCTATGGCAGGTGGTGAAGGTTTCTCCTCAAACAAAGCACCATTGTTTGATGGAACAAATTATGTGTTCTGGAAGATCAGGATGCAGACATATCTTCGAGCTTTGGGATTTGACATCTGGAATGCAGTAGTCAATGGCTACATAGCTCCTGCCACTGCTCCAACCGATAGCACCGATAAAAAGGCTTTTGAAAATGACTCTAAAGCAAAAAATGCCATCATGTGTGGACTAGTGGACAGTGAGTTGGTCAAAATCATAAATTGTGAATCAACAAAAGATGTTTGGGACAAACTAGAGAATATTCATGAGGGAGATGACAAGATCAAGGAAGCCAAGCTGCAAACTCATCGAGCTCAATTCGAATCTTTAAAAATGACCAACGATGAGAACATAGAAGCCTTCATGCAGAGAGTTAATGGAATCACTAATTCAATCAGAGGTCTTGGAGAAGAGTTGGATGATGCTACTATCATGAAAAAGGTTTTAAGATCGCTTCCCCAAAGGTTCGATTCTAAAGTCTCTGCCATAGAAGAAGCTAAAGACTTAAATCACTTTAGTATGGATGAGATGCATGGTTCTTTGACTGCTTATGAAATGAGAATCGGAAGGTCTAATCCCACAGATAGAGAAGCAGCATTTAAAGCTCTAAAAGGTAAAGACACAAAACAAGAATCTGAAGAAGAAGAAACTTCAGATGAAATGGAAGCAAATTTTGTCAAAAAACTGAGAAAGGGCAAAGGAAAATACAGAGGAAAACTACCTTTTAAATGTTTCAACTGTGGGGGTATTGGACACTTTGCAACCAAATGTCCTCTCAATGAGAAGGACAAAGGTGAGGAAACTTCACATCAAGAAAAAGGTGAATGGAGGAAGAAATCTAACTTCAGAAAAGGCAATTTCAAAAAGAAAAGCTTTATATCCAGGAATGCATATTCCTCAGAAGACAGTTCTAGTGAGGATTCTGAAGAAGGAACAGGTGAAGCTCTATTCATGGCATTTGAAGTAGAAAATTCTGAAGAGGCAGAAATCTCAGAGAAGAAAGAAGGTATGAACTCTAAAGTGTCTGTTGAAAAAACTGAGGCTGAAGTTGATCTAGAAGGTGAGCTAGTTTCTGCTCTTATAGAATGGAAATCTGAGAAAAGAAAGAATAAAAAACTGTCAAGAAAGCTTGAGGATGCAAATGACATTATAACCAGTTTAAAAACACAGACAGAAGAGTACAAGAAAATGTTCGAAGATCTTGAAGTTCAGGTAACCATGAAGATAGATTACTACTGTAAACTGGAAGAAGAAAATGTTGGTCTTCGAATTCAGATACAAGAGCTGGATCAAAAAATTAGCTGCCATTACAAACGTGAAGAAAGTGCGATGAAGTTGGAAAAAATCCTAAGCGATCAAAGACCCGCAGGTATCAAATTCGGTCTGGGCTTTATTGAAGGAGAATCATCAAACGGACCAAAAGCCAGAAATGTTGAATGTGTAAGGAGTGAAGACAAGGAACAGGTTGTTGAAAGAAAAACAAATCATGCAAAAGAAAGCAGTAATGCCAGGCCTGAAAGGAGAACTGACAATGATGGCTTTACCAAGGTCACACATCAAAAGAAAAGAAGATCTATGGCTCCTGCAACAACCTGGCAAAGACCTTCTTTCAGGTTCAATCATTACTTTTATGGTTTCTGTTTCAAATGTAATGGTTATGGACATAAAATTGTTGACTGCAAGTATAATGTAGGACCAAGAAGTTTCACTAGTAGAAATACTTTTGCTCCTCTAATAAGTTATGCAATAGAATGCTTTAATTGTCACAACTTTGGGCATATTGCTAGAAACTGTCATAGTACCTCTGTTTCAAATCAATCTCAGAAAAGAAGAGTTCAACCATATAGGGCAAAACAAAATAGAAATCTTTCTGAAAGATATGTGCAAGATTCTGAAAAGGGGAAATCCAAGCTAGAGCCCAATACCATAGTCAAAATAGAATGGAAACAGAAAGAACAACTCAGGGAAGAAAAGGAATCTCTAATAGTACAGACAACTTTCAAGGCTCAGAATAAATGTGTTCCATGGATTCTTGACAGTGGTTGCTCGAGTCATATGACAGGTGATAAACAGAAGTTTGAAAAACTACAAAAATATGAGGGTGGCTCTGTAAAGTTCAGAAATAATGATGGAGCCAAGATAATCGGAAAAGGATCTGTCAAAATTAGTGATGGGAAAATCAAGTCAGAAGAAGTTCTATTTGTGGATGGTTTGAAACACAATCTGTTAAGTGTGAGTCAAATCTGTGATAAAGGACATGAAGTAGTCTTCAAGAAGCAGGGTTGTGAAGTCAGAAAAATAAACAGTGGGAAATTAATAGCAACTGGCTCAAGGACGTCTGGCAATCTGTACACACTCTCAAAATCTTCAGAAGGTACGTGTTTCATTGGACAAGAAGAAGAGAACTGGCTGTGGCACAAGAGGCTTGGACACATAAGTTTCGATAACTTGGTGAAAATCAGCTCGAAACAAGCAGTGAGAGATATTCCAATCATTAGAAAACCTTCAAATAGTGTCTGTGCCTCATGTCAGAAGGGAAAGCAAACCAGAGTTTCATTCAAAACAAAAGAGTACCACACTAGCAAGCCTTTGGAACTTATACATACAGACTTATGTGGACCCATGAGAACACAAAGCATAAATGGAGACAAATACTTTATGTTGTGTATCGATGATTATTCCAGAATGACCTGGATATTTTTCTTAAAAGATAAAACAGAAGCTTTTGAAATGTTCAAATCTTTCAAACATCTAGTTGAGAATGAAACAGGAAAAAGGATCAAATGTTTACGATCAGATAGAGGAGGAGAATTCATTTCGAATGAATTTTTAGAATACTATGAAAAACATGGTATCAGGAGACAATATTCAGCAGCTAGAACTCCCCAGCAGAATGGTGTGGTAGAAAGAAAGAACAGAACTATACAGGAAATGGCACGCACTATGCTGGCAAAAAATAAAATAGCAGACAGATTCTGGAAAGAAGCAGTTCACACAGCAGTATACCTCCAAAACAGATATATGTTAAGAACTCATGAAAGCAAAACACCTTATGAGTTGTGGTTTGGTAGAAAAGCAACAACAAAACATCTCAAAGTGTTTGGCTATAAGTGTTACATCAGAAAAACTGATGACAACCTTGGGAAGTTTGAAAATAGAGCAGATGAAGGTGTTTTTGTTGGGTATTCTTCAAAAAGCAAAGCTTACAAATGCTACAACAAGAGACTCAAGAAAATCGTGGACAGTGCAGATGTTAAATTCGATGAAGGTGGGAAACAAATAGTTAACTTTGAAGAAAACTACCCAATCTACGAAGAAGTCATTGAAGGAGATGAGGTGAATGAAACAGAAAATAAATCTACGGTTGATTCAGATAACTTATTCGATGACTCAGAGGTGCAAGAAAACAAGAAATTCAAAACAGGCAGCTGGCAGAAAAATCATCCAAGAGACCAAATAATTGGAGATCCCACAGCTGGTGTTCAGACAAGAAGGAAAGTAATGAGTAATTACTCTCTTTTATCCAGCATTGAGCCCAAAAACATAGATGAAGCAAGCAAAGATGATAGCTGGATGAAGGCAATAAATGAAGAGTTAGATCAGATTGAAAAGAACAGAACTTGGGAATTAGTACCTAGACTTGCGAATAAGAATGTAATCGGCACCAAATGGATATTTCAAAACAAATTAAATGAAGATGGACAGGTCATTAGGAACAAAGCAAGACTGGTTTGTAAAGGATATGCACAGGTCGAAGGCATTGATTTTGAAGAGACTTTTGCACCAGTGGCCAGATTAGAAGCTATTAGAATGTTTCTGGCCTTAGCAGTCCACAAGAACTTCAGAGTTTATCAGATGGATGTAAAATCTGCCTTTTTAAATGGGAAACTCGAAGAAGAGGTCTATATTGAACAACCAGATGGCTTTCAAATTAGTGAAGATCCCAACCTTGTCTGCAAATTAAAGAAAGCATTATATGGATTAAAACAAGCACCACGGGCATGGTATGCAAGGCTAGACAACTATCTCTCTCAACAGGGATTCAAGAAAGGGTTGGTCGACAGTAATCTGTATGTGAAAACAGAAGGTGGGCATCTCATAGTTCTTGTTGTCTATGTCGATGATATCATATTTGGCAGCAGCAAAGATGAATCTTGTAAAGACTTAGCACATAAGATGCAGAATGAATTTGAAATGTCTATGATTGGTGAACTGTCTTATTTTCTTGGGTTACAAGTTAATCAAAATGAGAAAGGCATTTTCATTTCCCAAATCAAATATGTGAAAGAGATGCTAAAAAGGTTCACAATGGAGGACTGTAAGCCAGTTAGCACTCCCATGACAACAGGCGGCAAGTTGAGTAAAGAAGACAAATCTCCACCCGTAGATCAAACCATGTATAGATCAATGATAGGAAGCTTACTATATTTAACAGCTACCAGACCTGATATTCTGCAGGCAGTTTGCATGGTAGCAAGATTTCAGGCCAGTCCCAAAGAGACTCATGTGACAGTTGTAAAAAGGATTCTTCGGTATCTCAAAGGCACCATGGAGTATGGGTTGTGGTATCCAAAAGGCAAAGACTTCACTCTTATATCATATTCAGATGCAGATTGGGCAGGTTGTGTTGATGATAGGAAGAGTACAAGTGGAGGTGCTTTTTATCTTGGTGACAGGTTGGTTGCTTGGCACAACAAGAAACAAGAGTCAGTTTCTTTATCAACAGCTGAGGCAGAATATATTGCAGCAACAACTTGTTGTACACAAGTTTTGTGGATGAAACAAACTTTGAAAGATCTTGGTATTAATTTCAGTGAACCAATATCAGTTAAGTGTGATAACACCAGTGCAATTAACATCTCCAAGAATCCAGTAATGCACTCACGGACAAAACACATTGCTATAAGGTATCATTTCTTGAAGGAGAAAGTTGCAGAAGGAGAAGTTAAATTGGATTTTGTCCCAACCACAGAACAAGTAGCAGATATTTTTACAAAACCATTGCCCAAGGAAGTGTTTGAGTACCTTCGAAGCAAATTAGGAGTAGTCACACTTCCCAAGAAGTGACTAGCTACAGGGATCACTTTCTCATGGGGAGCATTTGAATATTTGCCTATTCCTTTGCTCATGATCATAATTTGTGCTAAGTGCAACAAATTGTGCTTGAGAATTGTATGTATGGACTCAGGGGGAGTCTACAGCAGCCCTTTGGTATTATTGACAAAGGGGGAGAAGAGTTCCAAGAATTTACACAGGTGTTGCCAACAATTCCAAAGGGGGAGATTGTTGAGCAAGGTGTTGCAAGAGTTTTGTCATTGTTGTCAACACAATCAGTTAGATCCAATGATGCAGTGGACAGGCAGTTCAGAAGTCATTCAGATGCAGAGGACAGAAGTTCAAAGGTTATTCAGAACATGGACAGTGAGTTTCCCAGAAGACCATAGTTGCCTTTTTGCAAAAAATCAAAGAAAAAGACAAGTAAGAAAACTGTCGCGATATCGCGACATGTTTTCTATCGTGATTTCGCGACATGTCGGAGGAGAGAGAAGGCACAAAGAAAATTGTCATGATTTCGTGACATGGACGAGGAGAGAGAAGGAAAATGTCACGATTTCCGCGAATATCACGATTTCGTGACATGTTCGAAAGAAAAGCGCTAAGGAAGAAAACTGTCGCGATTTCGTGACATGTTCGGAAGAAAAGCGCTAAGGAAGAAAACTGTCGCGATTTCGCGACATGTTCGGAGAAAAAGCTCCAAGGAGGAAAAGTGTCACGATTTCACGACATGGTTTTCGCGACCCGAAGAGGAGAGAGAATGTACGAAGGCAAGTATGTCACGATTTCGCGACATGTTATGTTTTCGCGGGCGAAAGTCAGAAAAGAAGCCAAGGCAGTGAAAGTGTCACGATTTCGTGACATGTTCCGTTTTCACTGGTAGCTGAGAAGAAAAGCGTACGGAAGCCAAAAGTGTCACGATTTCGCGATAGGTTGCAAGAAAAGCCGTCGAAAGCTGAAAGCGTCACGATTTCGCGACAGGATGAAAGGAAAATGTACGGATGGAAAAAGTGTCACGATTTCGCGACAGGCAGCAGTGAAGAAGCTAGCAGGATGAAGATGTCGCATTTTCGTGACATGTCACGGTTTCGCGACTCTAGGAGGAGAGAGACTGTACGGCGCCAGAAATGTCATGATTTCATGACAAAAATGGAGAAGAAGGCCTAGAAGCAAAAAGGGTCACGATTTCGCGACAAGAGTGAGAATGACGTCAGCGAAAGTTAGAAGTGTCGCGATTTCATGACAAGAAAGGTGGCAAAGCTATCAAAGGCCAAAAGTGTCACGATTTCATGACAGCAAGGACAAGAAGGCGTACGGATGTAAAAGGTGTCGCGATATCACGACATGTTGGAGTTTCGCGAGGAAAGCTACAGAACCAGAGGAACGGTTGAAGCCGACAGAGTTAAATCTGGGCCGACATTCATTAGGGTTTTTGAGCCGACATTTATTAGGGTTTTGAAGCCGACATTCTAGGGTTTGCAACCGACTAAATTTAGGGTTTTTCAGTCGACTAAGTTTAGATCTTTGCTCATGATTTTACGCTATAAAAGGAGGACAGTTTCGAGACTTGTATGTCGAAGTGTGAATTAGGTCTGTCATGCACAGAAAGTGAATCGTGTCGATCGACTGTTCGATAGCAGAGTGTGCGAAGTATTAGCGAAGAAGTAGAAGCGATAGTTTGACTGTGTTGAAGCGAAGTGCGAGAGGCAGTTGCGAAGTAGCAGACTGGTTGTGCGAAGCTCTTGCGCAGCTGAAGCAGAGTGCATACAAACTGCAGACTGTGTAATAAGTTTGACTGTGTCGAAGCGAAGTGCGAAAGGCAGTTGCGAAGTAGCAGACTGGTTGTGCGAAGCTTTTGCGATAGAAGCAGAGTGCATATAAACTACGGACTGTGTGATAAGGTGAAAGTATTATTACTGTAATTTTCAATTATTTCTATTGAAGTCCAAGTTGCAGCTTGGCTTAAGGAGTTGGTGCTCCTTCCAGTAGTTGCTGGTGAATTGGGGGTTGGTGCTCCTTTCTGTAGGTGCAAAAAAATTGAGGGGTTGGTGCTCCTTCCAGTTGGTGCTGGCAAATAAATTGTAAAGTTGTTGCTTTGCATAGGCTGGATTTGGATGGTAGTCCAAGCAGCCATTTTGAGGAGTAGCCACTTTGGTGAACCTCATTAAATCTGTGTTGTGTGTGATGCTTTCTTGTTGTATCTGGTTTAAATTTGCTTTATTTCAGTTTTTAGTATTGCAAGTTTAAATTGTTAAAAGATCACACTGATTCACCCCCCTCTCAGTGTCACTGTGAGTTCAACAATTGTAATGTTATCTTACAAGACTTTTGGACAAGGTATGAATCGGACTTGTCTTTGACCAAGTTATTTCACATCCCTGTGTGTGCAATTGAGTTTGTTTATGTGGTATTTGTTAGGATACCGCCAGTGCTAGATAGGCTATCAACCAAACCTGTACTGAGGATCACCTAATTAGCTCCACTAACTCCTTTGTTGTATTTAGTCAGATTAATCTGCGGTGCTATCTAGGATACCATAAGCTAGCTCATCCACATGCAAACATTGATCTGTACACGAGTTAATGTGACAGATATATCATCATGCGGGAGGTTTACCACCAGTGACCGATAGGCTATCCACCAAACCGGTACTGAGGTTTACTTCATGACCTTTTGAATGTTGAGAGTTCCAGGGATTCAAGTTCGACTCCCTTCTTTTCTTCAATTGTATTGGGATACTTGCTCTTTTGTAGTGATAAAAATCATTGTTTATTTTTATTATATATATTTTTTTCTTTTGAGCAAGGGATTTGAATATTGAGTGATGAGAATCACTATTGTATGTGCCTTTTGATGTATGCACTTTGGTGGTGATGTCAAATTTTTGGAGTTTTGACTTTTGCAAATTTTGTGATGTTTTGCAACTTTTTGAGAACTTGGGATTCTTGGGGAATTGGGTAGGGAAGATGCTTGTCCTTTTGCCAACTCTCAGCATTCTTGGGGTCATTCGCATAGGGGGATGAACAAGATAACCATTTCGCTTATGGTGACCTGGATTGCTTTATAGGTTTCATCCTTCATTCACACAACTTGGGAATTATCTTATGTGTTTTAATTTGTGTTGGGATGCTACATAACAAGGTGTGATCCAAGTAGAACTCTACCTTTGCAAAATCTATCTGACTTTGTAAATACGTGGCTAGAAAGCTAATGACAGCTGAAATGACAAAACTCTAGATACATTAGAAGACCAACGACTATGATATGGTGAAAATATGTGAATGGCATTTATTTTTGATGGATTGTTTATAGAGTGGAGAAATGTAAAAAATGATGGATTTGCCGAGTAATTACAGCCTATGGTGCCTTTGACCTGTATGACCACAAATATGCAATGTATGGATGTGATGCTTAATGCAGCTATTATTTTTGTGTTTTTGATGGATTGATTTTTTTTGTGGGTATGAAGATGAGATGCAAAAGAGCTCTTTATTGTTGTGATGATTTTGAGCATGCATGGAAATGAGATGCAAATCTTTTTGTTATTTTTGATGATTTTATTGTTTTTGAATTTTCTTATTTTTGACCAAGCGATTGTGGGAATCCTTGGAGCTTTTTGGTCTTGACCAAAGGGGTAATGGGCACCTTTGGGGCATTTTTGGGATTGGACCAAGCGATTGTGGGAATCCTTGGAGCTATTTGGGATTGACCAAGCGATTATGGGAATCCTTGGAGCATTTTGGGTGGGCTATGGCTCTTTTAAATGTGGAATGGCCACAAATGACTGATGTTCAAGGGTTCTAGTTCCTTGATTCCATCAAGAGAGGCTAGCCGGTATGTTCCAGGTCCTATTTTACTATGGATGACATAAGGACCTAACCAGTTTGCCATGAATTTGTCCCTTAGATGGGGTGGCAAGTTAGAGTTTTGCTGGTTCTCTTTTAAGACCAAGTCACCAACCTGAAAGTCCCTCAGGTGAACCTTCATGTTGTATGCTCTCTTAAGTCGCTCTTGATAGATACATAAATGCTCAAGAGCATTAATGCATCATTCATCAAGCAACGTAAGCTGGTCTAACCAGGCCTACCATGCAGTGTCATCATCGATGAACTCTTGCATTGATATGCGTAGGGAAGGAATTTCCAACTCGAGAGGCATGACAGACCTCGGAGCCATACACGAGTGAAAATGGAGTTGCCCCTAGTGGGCATCCGAATGCTAGTGCGATAAGCCCACAGGGCAAGTGGGATCTGAATGTGCCAATCCTTATGACTATCTATGACTATATTTTTGAGGATGGCAACTAGCATTTTGTTTGATGCCTCTGCTTGCCCATTTGCCTACGGATAATAGGGTGTCAAAAAACTATGCTGAATTTTGTACTTTGTGGTCAAAGCACGCACGTCTTTGTTCTTGAATGACGTCCCATTATCCGAGATTATCTTGGATGGAATACCAAAATGACATATGATATTATGTAAAATGAACTCCGAAATGCGGGTTCCAATCGTAGAGGTAAGCGAAACTGCTTCCACCCATTTGGTGAAGTACTCTGTGGCCATTATGATAAACGTGTGATGGCCTGACGATGTAGGGGAGATCTTTCCGATTAGATCTAAGCCCCACTACAAAAATGGCCAAGCCGATTGGATCGGCTGCAAGGCCTGGGAAGGTACGTGTGTCAAATTGGCATGGTGTTGACACTTCATGCACTTCCTTACATACGCGCAACAATCTCGCTCTAAATATGGCCAATAATAGCCCATGCGGAGAATGCGCTTTGCGATGGCCATACCACTGAAGTGGCCACCGCATGTACCATCATGCACTTGGGTGATCGCCCAAGTGGACTCTTGCTGGTCCAAGCAATGAAGGAGGATTCCTTCATAGCTATGATGGTACAAAATGTCTCCTAACAAGACATGCTTTGCCACTTTCTGCTTGAATGCTCATTTTGCGGCATGCATCAATCCAAGTGGGAGGTTACCTAACTTGAGGTAGTCCCTTATGGGTGAATACCAATCCTGCTGATCGAAAACCTCGACGGTATGAATAGCCAATCCCTCTTGAAGTTCATCCCTAGCAAAAGTTGAGCGGGAAAGAACTTGTAAGAATAGCGTTGTGTTGCTATTAAGGGGAGTAGGGGAGAACAAGGACCCCTAGTTGGCATGATTCAGACAATCATGGATTCGAGAGAACGTGTTTGGGGATGGTTCAATCTGGATCAGGTGGATTCTTGGCGTTAAGTCAGAGCTTGCACGCTCCATCATGGATCGCGATAGTGTTTTGACTTGAATGGTTGTCATATCACCAAAAATGTCTTGCGGGATTAGTGACCCCAAGGAGGCCATAGTGTCCGCAAAATGATTCGATGACCGAGGGAGTGCCTCGATGTCGTACCATTCAAGCTTTGCCAAGAATTTGTCCACAAGGGCTTTGTAGGCCTGCAGAACTGGGCATTTACATTGGAATACCCCTTTAACTTGGTTGACAATTAGCAGTGAATCACCAAAGATGTTCAATCATTTGATGTTCATGGTGATTGTTGTCTGAAGACCTATGAGCAAGGCTTCGTATTCTGCATTGTTGTTGGTGCATGGGAAGTCTAATTTAAATGACAGAGGCATTGGAGCCCCTTGCGGTGTGAAGAATACAATTCCCATGCCACCCCCTTGCTCACATTTAGAACCATCAAAAAATAGGGTTATGTCGGCCTGTGACTCAGGCTCATCAGAATCTGGCGATTCTGAGACATGGAAGACCCCATCATCGGGTAGTTCTATGACCAGAGGCTGATCATCTTCGAGGGGAGCCTCTGCTAGTTGATCGGCTATGACTTGACCTTTGATGGATTTTTGTCCAATGAACTCTATGTCAAACTTCGTCAACAACATGATCCATTTCATCGTGTGGCTACTATGATAAGTGCGACTCATCATGTACCGCAATGGATTCTCCTTAGACACAACATACGTCGTGTTGCTCAACATGTAATGGCATAACTTTTTGGTAGCAAACACCACTGCCAAGTAGAGCTTCTCAACGTATGCATAGTTAAGTTCATAACTGACCAGGGTGCGGCTAAGATAATAAGTAGCCTATTCTTTGTGAAGTTCATTCTTCTAGGCTAACATGGCACCCAGTGCCACCTCAGTAGCTGAGATGTATAAGTAGAATGACACTCCTGGTCTAGGTGGTGCCAATACGGCGGTGAAGCCAAGTATTGTTTAATGTCATCAAAGGCTGATTGGCACTCGTCATCCTAGTGAAATGCTACACCCTTATGCAATAATTTGTTCATGGGTCGGCACTTGTCAGATAGCTGTGCTATGAAGCGCTTAATTGATGTGACCTTTCCCTGTAGGCTTCTGAGCTGCTTAATGGTAGTTGGGGGGAGCATTTCAAGGATTGCCTTGACTTTGTTTGGGTCCACCTCGATGCCTCACTTTGAGACTATGAAACCCAAGAGTTTTCTAGATGTGACGCCAAATACGCACTTCTTGGGATTTAGTCTGACTTTATGTTCCATGAGGTGATCGAGGATCTTGCTTAAGTCATCGAGATGATCTGGGCGCAAAAGAGATTTGGCCAACAAATCATCCATGTAATCTTCCAAAGTTTTGTGCATATAATCATGGAAGATGTATGTCATGGCACGTTGGTAGGTGGCACCAGCATTTTTAAGGCCAAAGGGCATGACCTTATAACAAAATGTCCCCCAAGGCATTGTGAACGCCATTTTTAGTTGGTCCTCGGGATTGATACGAATCTGATTGTATCCTGAGAAACCATCCATGAGGGATAGCATTTCGTGACCTACTGTAGCATCTACCAATGCGTCGATGCTTGGCAAGGGGAAATCATCCTTAGGACTCACTTTGTTTAGATCTCGAAAATTAGTGCATATGTGAATCCTCCCATCAGGCTTCTTGATGGGCACCATGTTGGACAGCCATGGTGGGTAATCCACGCAGATGACAAACTATGCATCCAACAGCTTTTGCAATTCATCTTTGACCATCAAGGCCACTATTGGGTGCATCTTACATAGTTTTTGCTTAACTGGCTTGACTGTCGGATCAAGCGTCAGATTATGCGTGACTAGCTACGGATCTAGCCCCGACATGTCTTTGTAGGACCATGCAAAAACCTCCTTCTTCTCTTTGAGAAGGGTAATGTAGTCGGCTTGCTCTTCGGGAGATAAGCTTACCCCCAGCTTGATAATCTATGGATTCATTGGATCCAAGCCGATGTCTACGTCAGTCATCTCCTCGATCGACATGTGGGACCCATCCTCCAACTGGTGTGGAGTTGGGATCAAGTGGATATCATTTGTTGAGTTCAGATCTTCATTGGGAACCTCGGGTTCCTCCTCAGCATGGAAGATATCCTGAGTTGGCCCTGGGGTGAAATGAAGCATCTCACCGAAAGGCCAGTACTTCGATGGGGATGGTGGTGAATTGACGTGATCCTAGTCTATGGCATCTATGTCTAAATACAATGACTATGTTGGATCGGCCAGATTGTGGATGGGGGCGGTTAAGTCAATGGAGATCATGTTGATGAAATGATTTTGGTCTCCATTACCATGGGTGTGATGACTCAAACATTCTGGATGTTCTTTGTGCTCCGGATCTGGCTCTGGAGGTATTGGCACGAATGGATCGGCCCTATGTGTGGATAGGAAGACAGGGTCTACCCTCGGAACTGATATCGCTATAGGGTCTCTGGGTGGAAGGTGTTCTCCATGTGCCCAAAGTGGCAGATTCAACACTTGGTCCCACTGCATTGGGTCTACGTACCACTCATGCCCTGGAACTATGTTTAGTTGTTCAAATATGTCATTAATCTCCAAGGGGTATTGTTGCTATCGCATATGATTGAGATAGGCCATCTCAGTTTCATCTTCATAATCACTGTCGGAGATCCAAAGGCCTTCGTTGGCTCCAACAACTATTCATGACATTAGAGGCTCGTCTTGCTCGAGCAAATTGATCTGGCCCCATTGGGGTTGTTCCGCTCTCTGCGATGGGGCCTGATTGTCTTGTGGTGGCACTTGCTCGATGGGAGCCACCAAAGGGAACATTGCCAAGAGGCTTTCTTGATAATCATCCATGGGGGTCACTTGTGAGTGATTGCTATCTGATTCAAAGGGATCCCATGGTGCTACCTCATATTCTGACTCATCTTCTGAAGATCCTTCCTGACCTTGTCTATATCCCCTTTGGAGGTGAGCTCTCAAACTTTCTCCTCTCTCGAGCGAAGGGAAAGGGTTGTTGAGGTTAACAAGGTTGGTGGTCGACCATGGGAGATAATCCTCCAATGTATATGTTGTATTAGGATTGGCATAGGGATCTAATGCCAATCCACCCTTGTTGCCTATCCCTAGGCCTTGCATGTTCTCTACCAAGATGTCCAGGGGCAGGGGGTGGTTGAACCCTACTCCTGACTTGTCGTATGGCATCTGATATCTTGGTTGGCAAAGAACATGCACTCCTTGCTCATATCTGCCTAACCCATATCCATGCCAATTGCATTGGCCAAGGTATCTCAAAGCAAAGTCTGGGTTGGAAAAATAGTTGACATCTTCTGCAAAGGGCTCTTCATCTTCGTCCTCTTGCATGTATGGTTCAATACCATGATCAAGGCCCCCATACACAAAGTTTGTCTGGTTCGGCGGGTAGCCTAGAGGAACAATAGTACCAATGGGGAGGCGAGGTCTCCCCATGTCCTGCATGGACTCTAGTGTGGGTGTTGCTACAATATTCCACACCAGATACTCCCCCAGGCCCGTATTGGCCATTTCAATGGTGATTGTTGGCGATTGAGGGGGAGGGAACGAAAGTTCTTCCAGAGTCCACTCCATGTCGGGTGAACTAGGAGCCTCGACTTCCATTCTGCTAGGCATCTCCTCAGTAGAGATAGTTGATACTGATGGCGGTGCCTCTTCCAGGGGTTTCTTCCCTTTGTCCTTCTATGTGGCCACCGTAGGTGGCATCATTGGTGAAGGACCAACCGATGAAGATGGACCCAGCTATGGTTTTGATGGGCTTGTCAATGGGGATGCCTACGAAATCGGACCCTGTTTAGATGGATTCAACTAAAAATCCAAATGCATTGATGGAAGGGTCGATTGCGGCATCAGCTGCACCGCATTGCAATACTTGAAGGGTTCTAAGTCCACCGGGACTACATGCACCTCCCCTTCAAATGTATACTTTAAGCACTGATGAGCTATCGAAGGGACACACTTCATGTCCCTGATCCATGGCCGACCCAGCAAGATGTTATAGGCCATCTCACCTTCCAAAATATGGCACAATGTAGGTATAGTCTTTTGTCCTACCTGGATGGGTAGGACAATTGTGCCAACTATCGAGCATATCGCATCATTGAATGCTCGTAGAGTGTAGGTGGAAGCCATGATGTGAGATGCTGGCAACTTTAGGTGTTTCAATGCCACTATTGTGATGATATTACTGGATGAGCCAGTGTCTACCAACACCCTCTTATACGGAATCCCATTGACCCATGCGATAACATGTAGGGGTGGATCCACCATATCATCAACCACTGATTTCACTTCGTCTTCTCGAAAGGTGATGACTGGCTCAATGCATCATTTGACATGTCCCACAAAGTTGTTGAAGGAATTTGCTTCATGGGGCTGCAACTCGATGGCTTTCAATATCTCCATTAGAGCCTCCCGATGGGGCGTTGATTGTTGTATGAGCTCGTATATGGAGAGCCTAGCCGACGTGGTCCTCAAGCTCTGAGTGAGTTTGGTCTGAATTGTGGCCATGGGTCTAGGCGGAGGAGGTTGTGTAAGGTGTTGTTGTGGTTGTGACATTGTTGGCACCTCTCCTGTAGCTACCATGGGGGTAGCTACACTCGGATACCTCCTGTTTCGAGTCACTATACTGATCATCCCTACATACCCCTGCATGGGGCAGTTCTGTGTGATCTCATTGACTTGTAGGGTCTTTGCCTATGCATCATGGGTAGGCAAGGGGTCCTTAAAGACCTCCATTTGTTGGTTGCTTGGTGCCACGGGATTATCCACCGCTAATGTCTTGTTATCTATTAGGTCTTGCACCAAGCCCTTAAACTTCCAACATGCATTAAGGTCATGTCCCTTCCGCCTATGGAACCTACAGTACAAATCTTCCCTATAGCCCTTAGGTTTTGGCACGTTGGGATCTATGGGTTGAATTTCGGGCAGGTTGATCAAGTTTGCCACTGACAAGCGGTCAAACAGGGAGTCTCTGGACTCTATGTAAGGTGTGAATTGTCGCCTAGGGTGATGCTGCTGATTTTGTTCTTGCCTCTAATTTTCTTGGTCATAACTATTAAGAGGCACCACCTGATAGTTAGCCTTTTGGGGCTATGTTGCTTGTGCAGGCTTGGGGACGTTTATAGCAACCTGATTGACCGTAGTGGGTTTCTGTTGCGTGGTCCCTATTTTGGTGTTCTTAGACCATTCTTTCTTCTTTGGCTTGGCTATCTCGCCATCCTGAATCTTGATCTCTTCAATGATTCTGGCTTGTGCCAGAGCTTCCTCTAAAGTGGCATATTGTTGCAGCTGTAATAGCATAGAGATCGATCTCAAATAGCTCTTTGAGAACATTTGGGTGAGGTCAAACATAGGAGGGAGGTAGGGCAGCTTTGAAAGCAAAGTCCTCCATCAGTTCCCATAGGCCGCCATGGTTTCTTCCTCATACTGCCTGAGGCTGGCTAGGTCACTTAGTGATGCCTTCTTCTTGGTGTTGAAGGTGAAGCATTCAAGGAATGCATCCACTAGCTGATCTAAGTTGCTAATGTTATGCTTTGGCAATTGAGTGAACCAATCCGAGGTAGGGCCTACGAACATGGTGATAAATGTTCTTAACAGCAAAGCATCATTATCCTGAATGCCAAAGCATTGGCTCAAGAATCTAGTCACATGCTCTTGGGCATCCTCCTCACCTCTAAAGATTGCCAACTGAGGTAGCTTAAAGTGTTCAGGGTAAGGGGGTGCTGGCACTGACGGATGCACAGGATGACTATGGAGTTGGCGTAACATGGGCTTTTGGGGCCCAGAAGTCTTGGTCTCCATAGACTCCAAGCGCTCTAGCAGTGCTTTATATGCATCGGAAGATTTAATCTCTTCCTCCTTAGTTTGCTCCCGTTGTGGGTTGTGGGAGACTTGAGGCCTATGGAGGGGTGGTCGGAGAGCAGCCCCTCTGCCTTGGTAGGGCATTTTGGCCCACTCCTCTTCTTGTTCATACTCCTCATAGGCTTCTTGAGGAGTTTTTGGATGAGACCTATGACCATGGGTGGGTCCCCGTGGAGGGTGCCCATCATTGTTCCTGGGAGTGGCCTCCCTCTCAGGTCTAGGAGGTCTCGGAGGTAGCACTTGGTAAGGTCATGGAGACCTATCTCGTACCAAGGGGTTGCACCTCTCATATGGTTCTGCTCTTTGGGTGCGAGGGGTTGGGACCCTCTCAGGCATAGTGTTATGGAGCAGCTCATCTGTTTGGCACCGAATGCACTCTTTGCTAAGGTGATATAGATGCTCTAGCTATTGTTGGTCTTGCTCAAGCTACGTAATCTATGCTTGGTGGGCGGCATGTCTGGTGACTGCCAGGTCGATTTGTTCTACCATATTGAGTCTAGGAGGCCTAGATGCCTCTCCTATGCATTTATCTTGGTCATGATGATCCGAGATCTCTATAGGTCGCTTCCCTCTATCGAGGTTGGCGGCATTCACTCGAGGCTCTGGCCTTAGTAGGTGATTCTGGTAGATAGAAGGTGTGGAGGTGCATTGCTCCCATGCTGTGTATTGCTCTTGAGGAATGTAATGATCTTCCTCATGTTCCCTTTCATATACGTGAAAGGGGCGGGCAGAGTTGGCTCACCCTGTTTGAAGCACCTTGTGCTCTGGATTTTGTCTATTGTTCCTAACAGTGATGGGGGGTAAAGGAGGGATGACATAATCATGTGGCCTCTCCTCATGGACCCTCTACTGTTCTAGCACTTCATCACACGGTGGCCACTCATACCGAGCTTCCAAGGGAGCCTTCCCATTTATATTGAGTGCCACATGTAAGGACTCCTCCTGAAAGGGTCTATGTTGGATGGGAGTGCCCCGTGAAGGGGTGCCCCTATAGTCCCATTCTAAAATGGCACGATGTGGGCTCTCTTGGGGGCCAGGCCACCAAGGTGGAATGACCAAGTCCTTGGGGCTATAGCGGAGGTGACTTGTCCCCCCTTGTACACTCTCTGTAGCTTCTGCCCTTGATTGGGCTTGGCTACGGGTGTACACCATGGTGGTGTTTATCTTTTTTATGATTTTTATGCTACACTAAATAGAAAATATCACACATGCAAAACAATGATTATCTCATTTTAAATATTAAAGGTGTGCTCTAAACCTGGTTTAGTGTGTTTTGATTTTGTTTTTGAAAGATTTTGTAAAGAACATTTAAATGCAATATGATGGCTCTTATGGCTCCCAAAAATGGTCGCCCCTTCGATATACCATTGCCAGGCCGATATACCAACCTCTCTATATACCCGCCCTTACGTGAGGGAAACTGTTGGTACGTGAGAGCAGATGGTACGTGGAACGTAGGCGGTACGAAAGGGGAATCACCCTATTTTTGACACCTACCATAGAAGACTTATCCTCATGCATTGGGAATCACCCTAGCTACACTCGGTCAGCTTTCATCAGGATTTACATCTAGCAATAGTAGCGATCGGGGTTATGAATGCAAAATTCAAGCCAAGGTGGTGATGAAATCCACCATTGGTCTTGATCAAGGGCTGGGGTTTTATGACCATCTCCTTGGTGTTTATGTTGCCACGTGATGTGTGGGGTTATTTTTATTTTGCATGAAAGAAAATAAACATGTAGTACAACTTTTCCTAAGCAAGCAAAGAACCAAAAAAATAGGAAACAAAAAACAAAAAATGACAGAAGGAGTTCAAGACCCTTACCTCTTCTCTACCCAAATCTGTTGGTTCTGAGTTTCTATCCTGAAACTGCACAGAGAGCTATTCATCCCTGGGTGGGATGAATAATAGGACTGTATTCATCATAGGGTGGGGCAAATGCCCATTCATCCCTGGGTAAGACGAATTCCAGCTCTGTATTCGCCATAGGTTGGAACGAACAGTAGTCCAACGTTTGAAAACTCGGTACCTGCAAGCAAAAACAATCAAGTTTTGATCAGATTTCTGATATTAAAAATAGAGGACAAGGGTCCCACCATGATCGCCACTGAAAGCATGAGGATACAAAAACAAAAAGGAAAATTCCAAGTACGATGCATGTAAAACCAAACTTAACGCTAAAATCCTATGTATTGAAAATTGCATGAAAGGAAAGAACATAAACGAATCGACATGAGATAAAAGAAATATGGAATACAGCCCTCTTTATTGATATGCTTTTAGAATTCATGTTACAATACGTCTCCTTCCATTTTAAGGGATAGGAGCGTTAAATATGTTTCTTGTCACATCCATGGATAGCCATCCTTCTTTCGCATGCCCACATGTAAGATGGGCGGACCAAAACATCGCCACCACTTGTGTATATGAATGTTGACTCCTTTTTGCTCCTCCAATGTCTAGATCCTATATTCAAGGAAATAGAAAATAGTCAGTAGCACCTGTAGATAAAATAAAACATGCAATCCCCATGCCTTCAATTAGTGCAAGCAAGATGTAAATAAAATGATAACTAGCATAGCTCCAAATGAACTAAAAATTTTATAGGGGCATCAAAACCTCACAAAGAAAACACTACAAATGGAACAGTCAAGAAATTCATCACATATTTGTATTCGCTTTGGGGCGGGATGAATAGACCTGCAACAAAAATGTCAAAAGGCACGGTCCCAAATGTCATATTTGAGAAGCTCCAAATCACCTACAAAGTTGGGTTTAGCTAATTGGGGGCATTTTGGGAAGACCCAGAAGGTCATATTTTCCCAATTTGGCCTCTATCACTAGGAATTTGATGATGCTACCTGCATGTTAGTAAAGGCGAGAAATGATAGAAACATGATCAAAATTGCTCAAAACAATGTGAAATTTAAATGACAACCTATCTAAGCAGCATAGAATCGAATGCAAAAATAATAGAAGGGAAATCTACCACAGATTTCTAATCACTTCGGGGCGGGGCGATTAGGACTGCAATAGTGTGGGGGGCGCCCGGGGGCAGGACGCCCACCGTTTGGGGCCCGATTTCGGCACCAATCCACTTGGGATGGGTCCAAAATCTCTTGTGGGGTGTTTTCAACAAATTTGGTAGGATGTTGTGGCCAAATTTCGGGTTTTGGTTCCAGATTTGCGCTTCCAATAACCACCCTATGACCTCTCTTCCAAAAGAGATCAAGGATGTGAAAGGCACAAATCAAAAGGTGTGTGTGTGGAAGTAAAATGACAGCACTTCATTGCTCAAAATGCTCCTTCTCTGTATATCTTGTGGTGAGAAAACTCACCAATTTATAGACCTGGAGGTCTCTTTGGATGAGCATGTAGAGGCGCCACTTGGCAATCATGCCTTCCTAGGAGGGAGGAGATTCCTCCCTGATTAGGGGCTTCATGACTACCCATGTAACTGCCTCTAACGCTCAAAAATGCTCACTCACACTCCCATGCAATGAAGGAAGAATTAAGTGGTGGATCTGAGCTGCCATTTGTCAAGATTTGACTTTTTTCCCATCAAACTTGCTATTCGCCCCACCCTGGAGCGAATACTACTAATCGTCCCTGGGTGGGGCGAATAGAAGTTTGTAATCATCCCTGGGTGGAACGAGTATGAAGTAGAGTGCCTGAAGGTGCCAAATTGACTCCTGACCTTCCAAAACTACTGTGAGAGTGGTTAGGACCACTGTTTGACCTCTGGGGGCTGCCCTGGGGGCTGTGTGTGTCAATGCGATCAGTGTTTGCAGTCACATAATCAGATTGGTGCTATTTTGGTGTCTACACACTTCATCCATTATACTAGAGTGTTGTGATTATTATCTATTGATAATAGAATATTTGTTTATGGTGCTTAACGACATACACCAATTATATCTTCTTTGTCCATGTACACTTTATGTATGATATTTGTTTACATATCTCTTGTCTTAAATACATTATTGGTCAAAAGAGGTGGTTCCAGTTAGATCTTTTAGTCCTAGATAAATAAATTTGGGTTGAACTCCAACTAAAAGAAGTCCTATAGTTCCAAGTTTGTAATCTTTGTTTTTGCAAAGTATAGGAGTACCTCATCAAATGGTATGATTTACTATATGAAGATGTAACATGGGAGTCAATAGGCATTCTCCAATCATTTTTAGCATTAAGGATAGATTTCTAATGAGGAGCTATGTAATGGCTCTAATATAGCCACATCATCTATCTTAATATTATTAGCTTAGAACCTACATTAGGTTCATTATTCCTTGAGCATTAGGATTATATTTGTTAGTTGTTTTTATTTGTAAATAGATGAGTTATGTTATAGTTGTGAGCATCATTCATACTTGTAATCTCAAATTACCTCTAGTGTGCATATGATACTTCACCCTCTCTAAGTGGATATGATTATTGATGATTTAAAATCTAGATCTGTTACTTGTTATATGTTCGAGTGAATGCATTTCTATTTTTGTATCTTTAAATTTTACTATTATTATTTTTGGTAGTTGTTTGTTACACATGTCCATTCATATTAGCTTATGATACTACTATTAGGAGCAATAGAAAATGAACACACAAACATGAGAACATAAATATATGGTAAAATATACACACAAATAGGTATAAATAAAACAATCATAATGGAGAGGATGTTTCTGAGCTTCCTTGTATTCTCTTCATTTTTGAAGAACATTACTAGACTATGTTCATAGCTTAGACCCACTCCTTTCAATGTGACTAGGATCTTAACTCCTACCTCTCTAGTCTTGATGTAGTTTTTTGAGTCTCAAAAAAATACCTATGAAAAGACCCTCTCTTTGAAAGATATGGAGGAATATCTTTCTCAAATGGTCGATAATAAATCCCTTAGTCTTCAGGGCTTCTTGTGTGAGTTCTACAAGTTTCAATGGTATATTATCATACCTAATATTCTTAAATTTTATTACGAGGCCTTATATAGGGGTTCTTTGGGTCCTATTATTAATTAGGGGATTATTAATTTTTTTTACCAAGGCTGGTAATCTGGAAATCATCAATAATTACATGCCTATTAATTTCCTTAATGTTTCTTATAATATCATCATCAAATCCTTGATTTTTCTCATTTTCCATATCCTTCCCATCAGCATGCACCCAAAGAAAACTAGCTTAATTTGGGGTAAACATTATTGTTTTTTGAGAAAGTATTGGGTGGGCTTGCAATTCCAACCAATAATATTTGTTCATCAAAATTGAATTTGAGAAAGTCTATGATATGATCGATTGGTCATTCATTTTGGCCATGCTTAAAGCTCTTAGTTTTAGGCCATCCTTCATTAGCTTTGTGGAGAAATTGTTCACTAAGGCTTCAACTATTTTATCCATTAATAGGCATAAATCCTTGACCATTGGGATCTTCCATTCCATTTGACAAGGTTACCTATTGCCATCATCCCTATCTGTCCTATCTATTAAGGGTTTTGTCTATTTACTAGCTCACCACACCACTTAGGATTCTATTCAAGGAATTTATCTCCTCGAAGGTAAGTATCAATTGATCAATGATCATTTTTTTGATGATTATTTCCTCACCCTTATTGAGGATGAAGGTGTTATTCAATAGGTGCTTGCCTACCTGGATAATTTTTTGTCTAGATTCTAAATCCTCCATTCAATGGAAAAAGACTCAATTTTATGGGTAATCTCTTGACTCTGTACTTCACTGGCTTAGTCAATATTAGTGGAGGATCATCTAGGAGGGAAAAATATTTTGTCTTTTAGGTATTCCTTTTTTCTTTAATAGTTTAGGGTCAATATTGTAGGATATGTCATTAATAGGGTGAAACAAAAACTAACCTACTAGTCCACTAAGAAGCTCTCCCTTGCTGATAAATTCTAAATTTGCTTAAAAGTCCTTGTGGCCACCCATATTTATTATTATTTCTATTGGGTCCTACCTAGAAATTTCTATAAGAAGATTTATAAGCTTGTACAAGACTTTTTATGGTCCTCTTCCAATAAAGGTTTGAGATTTCACTATGTTTCCTGGGAGTATTATTATCTCCCTCGAAGCCATGGTGAGATTGGAATTCTCAATACCCAATGTCAAGGTTGGGACCTCTGTGTTAAGTAGGTTATTAGAGCCCTTATAGGTAATGAGGCTTGGAATATTCTCATCCATCACTATATTTATGAAGGTTTTCATTTTATTCATAAGAGTTGGAGGGGCATGGGCTTCCCTTCCCTCTTTTTTGCTCTTGTGTCTATTAAAGTGATATGATCCTTCATCATCAAGAGCATTTGGAAAGATTAGGAGAGTGTTAAGCCTTGGATGAGATGAAATAGCTAGAGCTTTTGGTATGGTATCTCCATCAACCAGATGAATATTTGGTGGTTACTTGTCATCATCTACCATGGTTCTCCACTTGCACATGTTCCCTAGGTTCATGCACTTAGAATTTTTCATAAAGTTGTGTGGTGCATCACTAATTTCTTTTCTCATATTACTAGGGATTAGCTCCCTTAGGATGATTTTAAAGTTAAATTTGGGTTGAGGAACTCTAACAAGGACAATTTTAATACCATCAATGTTTCTCTCCCTGACTCTATGTTTCAAATTTTTTTTATTTTTGTAGTGACCTTGGTAGAAGGACTAGACGTGATATCCAAACACTTATCTATGAAATTACAAGGCTCATTTAGAGTATGGCTGGCTCTCTCCTTGCTTCCCCATGATTAAAAAAATCAATCAATGGTGGAATGTCTTTTCCCCTTGGCCTATTTAGATGTGTAGGTTCTAGATCACCTTGGCTTCTTTGTTGGATCCCAAGATTTCCTATTTTTCCTATTCTTCTTCACCAAGGAATTCTTGTTGGGGAGCATCTCTAGAATTTAGGTATACGTAGCCCTTCTTTCCTTTTATATATTCATTCTAAGGATTTTATCCATATATTTTGGGTTTGTGCTCATGCTCATTCTCTTTGGGAGTGGATTTTTTCCCTTTTTAGACCCTATTCCTATACCATGTTTGAGTGGAAGCATATAATTTTTGGAGATCCCCTACCCTTGTCAGATATTTTATTTGAAGTGTGGTACTTTTTTCGTATCCAACCACCTAGAGTGAGGTACCCAAGCACTTAGACACTTGGCTAAGCCCTCACAACACCTTGTGGATTCATTACTTACCTATTTTACCACATGGTACTAGTTTACCAATTGTGTAGCTTGGTTGCTATGTGTATTATGGGTGACTAATACTGACTATTGAGAGTAAAATTTGAATATGGTTTATTGACTGATGTTTGAATCTCCAAATATTTTTATTAAAAATTGGAAGAGTGACCCTTCAATTTAAGGTTGGGTTTTGTTAGCTTTTAATTAAATCAGAAGGGTGACCTTCCAATTGAAGGTTGGTTTAAGGCTTTGATTAAATGAAGAAAGACTATTATTTAAAATGAAAGGAAGCTCCTTTTAGCAAAATATCAATTAACCTTTGATTTTATGGAGGACTAAATGATAGAAAGCATCTATATAAAACAATGTTATTTGTTTCTTTTAAACCTTGTCTAAATGAAAGGATAGTCATCGGTTAAATGAAAGAATATTTATTTGATTTTAAATCCTGAATAAATGAAAGGTTATTTATGGACTAAATGAAAGAATATTTATTTGGATTAACTGAGAAATATATTAGTGGATAGTATATTTCTTTTGGGTAGTTTTGCATGAGAAATATATTAGTGGATAGTATATTTCTTTTGGATAGTCTTGCATGAGGAGTATGTTAGTGGATAGTATATTTCATATGGGTAATTGAAGTGCAAAATATATTAGTGTATAGTATAATTCATTTGGGTAAAATGAGATAAATATACATTAGTGGATAATGTATTTCATAGAAAATAGATTAGATTAGTGGATAATATATTTCATAAGATTAATGATTTCAGAATATGTGATAGATAATATATTTATTTTAGATAAAATGGACTTGAAATATATGATGGATAATATGTTTCATTTTAGAGAGAATGTACTTGAAATACGTGATGGATAATATGTTTCATCTTAGATAGAATGGACTTGAAATACATGATGAGTAATAAGTTTTATCTTAGATAAAATGTACTTGAAATATATGATGGGTAATATATTTATTTTTAGAGATAATGGATTTTAAACACATGATGGATAATATGTGTCATCTTAGATAAAATGGACTTGAAATAAATGATGGATAGTATGTTTAACTTTAAAGAGAATGGACTTGAAACACATTATGGATAATATGTTTCATCTTAGATATAATGGAATTAAAACACATGATGGATAATATGTTTCATCTTAGATAAAATGGAATTGAAATATATGATGGATAATATGTTTTATTTTAGAGAGAATGGACTTGAAACACATGATGGATAATAAATTTCATCTTAGATAGAATGGACTTGAAATACATGATGGATAATATGTTTTATTTTAGATACAATGGACTTGAAATAAATGACAAACAATATGCTCCTAGTAGTGAGGATGATCTTGAGATATATGATAGTCAATATGTTTTCATCATAGTGGAACGAACTCGGAATATTATGATAGACAACATGTTATACTCTAGATGGATGGTGATAGAAGTATATTAGTAGATAATGTACTTCTCTTGGATTAATTGTGATAGTAATTTATTAGAGGATGATGTGTTTCTTTGGATTAAATGTGATAGAAATATGTTAGTAGATAATATATTTCATCATGGATAAGTATTGTTCGATAACATAATCCATGCTAAGATGTAATAGAGATTTAGAGATACATGAGTAAGTGGGAGAAGTTTCCTCTCCTTCTTGGTAAGCATGGCATAAGAATTTATTCAAGAGGATTATGGGGTCCTATATAATGATTTTATGAGTGCAATGTTACAGTTGTGCATTTTCATTAGTCTTTCTCAAAGAAGACGTTCCTTTGAGATTGGGTCAAGGGAGGAGATATTTTTGGAGGATGAACATGGAGTTCATTTGAGGGAATTATGGGGTTCCCTCACTAGCCATGAAAGGTTAATTAAAGGATCAATTCACATTGTAGGGAAATAATAATTATGGGATCATTATGTGCCCATAATTGCATGAAAAAGAGAATTATGAGATCCTGAGAATAATTGTATTGGAGACTTTTTGTAAGTAATCATATATAATATATTTTAAGACTGGGTTTTTCCCATAAAGATTTTCCCAGGATATATGATGTGTCATATTTGTTGTGATTATTATTATCTTATGATCTTGTTTATTTTTGCTTTCTAAAGATAGTTTGATATGGACTTGTTGCTCCAATTAAAGAGGGAATATCATGGTTAAGAATCTAATAAGAAATACCCATGTTTGGTGTATATATTCCTTGACATATAGTAATAATTATGCTTATGGTTTAGTAGATTAGAAAGATATGGAAATAGAGGGAGAGATGGATAGTCTATTTGTAATAGGCTTAGTACACATACATAGATGGACTTATGTATGTTGTAGAGATTATTGTACCCTTTTTATAGACTAAAATGGATAAACTAACTCATTATGAAAATGATATAAATAGGTTATTTGCATTTATGCTTAGTGCACCTACATAGACAAGATTATGTATGGTGTAGATATGAGCATACCCCTTTAAATATAATAAAAGAGGATAAGTTGGATCATCATGAATATGAGACAAACAACTTAATCACAGGGCCTAATGTCGATAGTTACTTGCATAGAACAACTTGTGCAAGGTGGGGATATGTGGATCCCTAATGATATATATATATATATAATTTGACTAGGCTGGAATTTGGTGGTATGTTATGATTGTGTCAACAAGGCATGCCCAACACAACATAAAAGGTGGAGAAAATTAAAGAATCAAGCAAGTGGATAGATATACACTATAATATACCCAAAAAAAAGAATCCTATAGGAGAAATAACCCATATTATCCTACTATAATGATCCAATCTCACACATTGTAGTATCAAGTAAAGCATGATGTGACAGCAAGCACACTCATCACTACCATGGGAGATAAAATTATTTTACACTTTTCATAATTTTTAATTCATGAACATTAAAAATATTTTCTTGGTGTTTTGATCACATAATATATGGAATATGGCATTGGTTGAACCAAGGAAATTGCTTTGTGGTACTTAAATTAGGGTATTGACATGAAATAACAAGAAGAAAATTGAATACATCATGGTTCCCCTTATTAACAAGAGTGACACCATGATGATGGAGAGAAAACAAAGTACAAATAATATAGGTAGCAATAAATTCTAGTAAAAATTGATAGAAAATAGTAGGTAACTAGCAAAATAGAACACAAACCATACAAAAAGAATAAAACAAATTCAAAAACTAACAAAAGTAGAAAGAATACAACTAAAAAATTGGGATGGCACATTCCTTAAAGTCCTCATATCAGTTAGAAGAGGAAAATAATCTTAAATCACATCCACATGTGATAAACTAAAGTATCTATAGGACCAACACCCATAGATACTCATAAACAACTAGTCAAAGTAGAAATAAGGCACTAAAAGCAACAATCTAACCCAAAAGTACACAAAGACTATACAAACATATCAAAAGGGGCTATGCATCAAGGCATTTGATATACATGTAATTGGCATCTTTCCCTAACCCAACTCCATCCATTGTTTAAAATTTAATTTCTCTATATTCAAACAACTCATTGATAATATATGGACTAAGCCATATTTGTATAAAGTTGCCCTTGCTATGCATATTATTGAGCTTGAGGATAAGGTCTTTGAATTTGAAGTCTTGATAACAATTTTTTTATTATATTGCTTGGAAACATAAATCTTATAGGCCCTATTTTTCGTAAGACCATATAGATGCCTCTCATAAGGAGTAGTAAGTTTGACAAGATGAAATTTTAATACAATAGATAAGGTTAGTATGAAAAGATGAGATTATGATAAGTTTGGATAGAAAAAATAACTTTTGGCTTGGTTTGTGGATGTAAGAGAGGTTATAGATGATGAATTGCTTGGATCTACATCCACATGTATTGGATAAAATCTTAGCTCTCTTGGACTTTGAGGACTATTCTATCCTTGTGATGGTGGAATTATACCATGAAGTCTTGATTTTCAAGGTCATGTTTGATCAAGATCTACTGTTGAATACTAGTTTGGAGATGAATACCTTTTAATTTCCATGAGGGGAGATGACCATTACTCTAGAGGATGTATAGTAAATTATTATAGTATCAATTAGAAGGGTAGGTATAAATATGATTTATTTATAGCAATAGAGTTTATAAAGGTTGACCAATGATTTACACTTTCTTATTTTCTTGTTGTTTAGTTTGGATTGATATCATGTTGCATACATTCAGTGTTAGTAGAATATGTAGGTAGTACTGCTAGTCATGTTGGTGTTAAGGCCCTAATTGGTGATAATAGCAAGAAAATGATGCATTAAGATTGTGATAGGTGGTGGTAGATATGTTGGAGCACCAAATTATGTTCACTAAGGACCTATCATCCTATGTTGAGTACATAATTCATTATGTTGGATGGTTCATAGGTATGGTTGGGACCTCTTTTGTTACACATTGCTATAAGTATGGATTGAGTATATAGATATAATACAACCATTAGGGTTACCAAAATAAGTGGAATATGCAAAGGTATATTTATGCTATAGATGGGAACAGTCCTTCAATGGTGATTAGAGTAGGTCTCATTGAAGCATTTTGATCATGGTTAGGTAGTTGGTTGATGACCTCTAGAGGGAGTAGGTTACATAGCAGTCTTATAAGGACAATCCAATATGGAAAAGGATAGTTATCAACTATCTAAAATTATTTAGAGGTGATGGTTAGTTGGAATATGGGGAGAGAATAATATCTTTCAATTTGAGTGTAGTTATATAGTTTGACTTGTAGTAGGATATCCTTCTAGATTTGATCTGGTATTATAAGTCTGCATGGGAGTAAATATTTGGTGTCTTGCAAGATTTTAACTCTTATTATGATCTAAATGTTGATGATATAGCTATTATAAATCATAGCATCGATGATCCTATTATTAATGATCATTGTTATGGATGGTACTAGCCCATATACTTGAGGAGGGTTATAATAGTAGGATTAACAATGAGGAAGAGGATGTGATTGAGGAGGCATCCTATAGAAGATTAATGTATAATCCTATTACTTGTTAGACAATAGAAATAATAGAAGAGAAGGATGTAAATGGAAGCAACAACAAAAAAAGCAAATCAATTATCATGTTGGGAGAGGAAATTCCTAGTAGGTCACTCCAATCCTCTATGGACGCACAGAGGGATACATTGGCTAAAAAGGTGGCTAGTCTATAGGTTGTAATGGTGGTTATGATGGTAAAGAGGTATGTAACCAAAGTATAGGTAGTGGATTAGACTTAGAAGTGAGATTGCTTGGTTTGGTAGGCTTCCATGTTATAGTAAAAAACCTAAGTTTGTCTGCTAAGAGGGATATAGTTGTAGTGAATTTTGTAGCAGTAGCTAACACGATTGACATTTAACTGGTCCAAACCTTAGTAAAATAGTTGGATATATGTTTTTTAAAAATGAATATCTCATAAAATTTCTAGAATTATTACAAGACTAGTGAAAATACCCAAACCAAGGTAGTAAAGCAACAATTATACAATTATTGTAAAAAATATCATAATCTAAATAAATATTAAGAGAGAGTATTCATAAACGTACTAGACTAAATTCATCCATATAAAGCATAACCTAGGGTAAATTCTAATACAACAAATACAATACATCCATACCATCCACTATTAAGAACAATAAAAAATACTCATTCTTGTTCTATATTGCCTATAATATCAACATAATAAAAAGGAGAGATCACACTTGAATGAATGTAGAGAATTCAATATATCTCAAAAGCTAGTATTTACACGACAACTTTTGATATTTGGTTGCAAATCCTAATAGAGAAACCTATCCTCCTTTATTTAAGAAAGTAAACAAACGATTTATGGATTTTATTGTACCTACAAGTATAAGAGAGAGAGAGAGAGATCACATGTTGTGATAGCAATAAAGGTAAAAAGCTTAAGACCAATGTTAAAAATAATAATAAGTGAATGCATGATAAATAAATAAGGAGATGAAATGGATATTTATAGGAAATGAAAAGAATTAATTTTTATTTTGAGGCTAACAAATAAATTACTCTTTTTGAAGCCATAAAATCACAACTATCATTCCAATGATATGCCATATTAACCCTAGGTATAAACATATGCTACGAACATGACCATACATTGAAAATTATAAAAGTGATCAAAGACTATGATCTTTGCATAAAATAGTGATATTGGTACCATCGACATCAAGTACATGTGCTTTGGAAAACATGTGTAAACATTGTTGAGATATGTGCAATCTAATCTTGTTAGACCAATTCCAAAAGTGTGAAGAAATACTTTTGAACATTATTAATGTAGCATATGTGGAAGTACATATGTAGTCCTATGGGCACTCTTCATGTAAAGCCCTTAGGCATCATTCATGTAAGTCTATGAACATTTTAATGTAAGCCTAAAGGGCACAATTAATTATTTACTCTTAATGATATTCGTTAATCCATATTTCTTGATAACCTTTTTAAAAGGTTGTAATTTAGTATCACTTATTATTGTAATTTAACATTAAAATTAAAATTAATATTAATTTAAGGTTAATTCTAATTAAAATTTTGGTATTATTATAAATATCCTTAATGACCAATCCATTTTTAAAATGTGCAATATATGAGATATTGTAGGATGCCTAAAACCTACCCGCCATTCCTGTTATAACATTTATCTTTGTATATATATATTTATATATATAATCTTTTATATTATAATCATGACGTATGTATGTTTCAAAACATTTATTGAGCAAAGAATGATTTTACACCATTCAAAATTTGAAAAGATCTTTCATTTTTCAAAGAGATAAAATAAGATCTCGATGAAAAATTTTCACTTGGGTCTTGTTTTAATATTTTAAAAATTTTAAAAATTGGGCACCTAACCCTTTCCCCTTCAAAAATCTACTATCTTGTCTTGTCTTCATGCGCTTCTTATTCCATAATAATAATAATAATAATAATAATAATAATAATAATAATAAAAAAAAAAATAATAATAATAATAATAATAATAATAATAATAATAATAGAAGAAGAAGAATGAATTAGTTAAGGGTAAAGGGATTACTTATTCCATGAAATGTCTTTTCTGTATATATGGATATAGTCTCGCCAGTACTCCAAATTGAGTTGTGTGTTTTCTGCATATATGGATACAATTTCTGGCTTCCAGTCTCGCCAGGGTGGCGTGCGAATCATACTCCAAATTGAGTTCTATCTGTTTAACAAAAACTACAATTACTAAACATCTATTTAGGAAAAAGCATGGTACCCACACACTTTGACATGTAAATCATTAGGGCAAAAGTAAAATTTCTCATAACCTCTCGTGAAAGACTTGATCTCTCAATTTTTTTGAAGAGCTTCTTTGAAATAGATGGTTGTGAAGGTTTTGGCCTCGAACTTGATCTCTCAATTTTTTTTGAAGAGCTTCTTTGAAATAGGTGGTTGTGAAGGCTTTGGCCTCGCCCATAACTTTCTCCCCGCTAATTGCAATGAGCGAAGCCCCTGTATATATTTAGCATGCTTGTAGAACTTTCTCCCCGGGAAATGCAATGAGCGAAGCCGTATATAAATTTAGCATGCTTGTAAGCATGCTACATTTATATAGGGCTTTGTTCATTGTATTGGCCATGTTTTCAGTAAAATATAGAGTTTCACGTCTCCTTCAGTGCTAGTGGATGCCATCCTCTTATTAATATTGATGCTGATCGGCCGTACTGGAAATTCCTGGCGTCGCAACGCATTACTGGAAAATCGAAGGCCTCCACAAGTGCCTTTCTGGTTTTTGCAGAAACGTGTCCCCAGCCAAAGGACCCAGGGAAAGGAAATACGAGCCATTTTCAGGGCTTTTATGTGGCAATAACATTTATAAAAATGATGATAGCTGCCTTGTGACTGAAAATCATCCTTATATAGAAAGAGGGAGGGGAAGTTATGAGGCCTGAATTCTCCCATGTAAAGAATCAACACCTAATTACTTATTACAACGGGGTAAAAATAAAGTAATTAGGTACGAGAAACAGAAGAGTGAAACTATAGAATTTTACGAGCAACGTTAGGTTTACATTACTAATTCATTGTCCTTAATAGATAGATTACAAAGTTTTAAGAGCAACCTTAGGTTTGAATTAGGAATTTGTTGTCCTCTTCTTCTAGACAGGATTTCGCTTTAAGATATACGATATTTCAAGTATGGGCATATCTCTGTATTAATGCTATTTTATTTTATTAGAATTGTTTATAGAAAGGTCGATATTTCAAGGATATATGGTTTCTAAATTAATATAAAAGTTATAGTAGTATATGGTTAGTATATAGTTTATATGGTTTATGTGTAAAAAATAAATCTGGATTTTTTATTTAAAATGTTATTTTATTTAAGTTTATTTATAAAATTTTAAATTTAATTGTATGGTATGAAGCTTTTCATGTTAATTAATAATTTCAAATCATACAAATATTTATTATTTTATATATTATAAATTTAAATTTACATATTTGTTGAATAATTATTTTTTTAAGAGAATTATAATGAGAAGGTAAGTTATGGTAAAGGGAAAGTCAACAAATCACAAATGATAGAAAAATATATGTTGATCCTTCCAAATGTTTCAAATGAAGAACACAAGCAAATAATTGATTATTTATGTCAATCAACTAAAGCTAATGGGAAAGTAGATGAAAGTAAATAAAGTATATAGATAATATGTACAAACAACAAAAAAATATTCCCTTAGAGATGATGATGTAGAAGAATGATATAATCATATGTCAATTCAACTTTGTTGGGCATCAATTTTTTTTATTAAATCAATGAATCTACAAATGGGATTAGGTGATTTTTGGGCTTCAAAAAATCCCAACTTATATTATACCCCTAATATTTCAAAGGATGACAATATTAGGTGTCTAGGTGATTATAGGATGTGATGGTCAATTTTAAAGATGAAAAATCCTAGGTTAGGCATGATATTCCAAAAAGGGCCCCCATGGTTATGGAAGGTGTAGGTCTCAATTTTTTTGTGCTTGATTCATTCAAAAATATACTTCACAAATTTGTTCCTACCATATCCATTTAACCATAACATTATAATCTTACCACCCATCTCCATATAAGTTTTCATTTCATAATTTTATTTATTATTCATCCACCTTCATTCATGCATATCCATGCCATACATAATCACTCCATAATTCATTATAATTCAAAATATTCACAATTTCCACCTCATAATTTTATAAGTATCCCCTATCCATTTAAACCACCCAGTTAGATCATATATATTATGTTATTTTATCAAGCATATTAAACCCTATGTCCTTTAAGGTCATTTCCTTTTAATTTTTCATCGTTCATTTGACTTACTCATATTTCCTAAGGTAAAAAAGGTTTCATCTGTGTCATAGAGTTTCCCCCTTAGAATCATTAAAAATACCAAGTTTTCTAAGGTTTTAATACCATAGTCATCGTGCCCGAAAAAAATAACATTATGTAGACCTTTTCACTTGCTAAACCTCATCGACCATGATACCCGATCACTTCCCTAAAATCCAAGAAAACTTGAAATTTTTTATCTCCCAAAAGTCTTTAAGTCCACTCGCTAAAGCCTCATCGGCCGTCTTACCCAACTAAGAGAAAAAGTCACGGTTGTATCATTTGATGCCCCTTTGTTTCACCTGATAGCCCATACACCCATTGGCCATTGTAGTCGACCCAAAGATGCATAGTGGCTAAGTCACCTGATCTACCTTTCTCATCACTTATCCTAATTGATAACCTTTTTTGCTCATCCCACCATACGAGTTACATCAAATATCTCAATCGATGGTTGTATTTTTATGTGCCTAGGGTGGATGACTTGTTCAATAATGCCCAATTGGCAAAAAATTAAAATAAAATTATTTTGGTTTGTTTCTAAGTTCTAATGGGTCTTGGTTACGTAATTAATGATTCCCTCCTTTAGCATTGTAATACACCATTTCACTTAATTTGGACATCAAAAATCATTCATAAACCATTTTTCTAAGTTGAACCTTATTGTTGTGGTCATATAAAGAAATAATATACAATTGGTCATATGTTTCAATTGATGCCATTGGATTGATTTAAATAATCAAGGGTGAGTTCATGTTAGTTGAATGACAACTTCCCATTGGTAGGCCAATTTTAGGCTTGTTAAGGGTCTATGCCATGTTAAAATGCTTCCCTCCTTGCTCCCAAAATAATAAGCTTAGATCACCCCTAATTTCATTTCTTAAAAGTTATTGGTCGACTATCATACCTGCTCACATCCCATTGGTCAGGTGTCTCAACCGATTTCATCCGATTGGCAAGAGAAATCAATGATGTGGGTGAAGTTGGACAAGTCATCTGCTTGTACCCCATTAGTTGGCCGCTTCATCCACTTTTATCGCATTGGTCACCCAAGTTTCCAGACATCACCCCATTACATATGATTAAATCCATGTTTAGTCATAAATTCATCGAAGTTCATTAAAGTATCCATCACCTAAGGTATTTCATTAGTTGGATGAGTTTCTAGAAGTCATCCTATTGGTTGAATGTATCATTTGAAGGTAAACCATTGGTAAAAAATTGTCATAGGACCTAACAATATAACATGGGTGCAAAGCTATGTCAAATATTTTCTCCTTCCTAAAGTTTTTGAGGGTAAATTTCATGTTGAAAAGGTGTTCCCCATTCTTTAAAATATTTTTCTCATTCAAATCGCACCATTGGTTGTAACACCTGAATAATATCTCTTCATAAGCTATCATGCTCACCCAAGAACCTAGCTATGACTATCTTTGTTAACCCATGGTTCTATCGATTATCACCAAACTAGCCCTTCAGTTCCATCAACCATCTCTTTCGATGCATAAATCCTAAGCACATATTTCACTCGATGAACCTAAGCCCATTGGCTATGACGTTTGATCACCAATCACCAAAATTGAGGTCTCATTATTTCTACTCCTATCTCATCGAGAATTCTATCCACACACATCATCATTAATAGTTAAGCTCACCCAAAAAATTAATCATATCTCAACCAATGTGTATATCCAGCTATTATGATTAATCACCTGATAAAAGCATTCAGTTCCTAGAATTAAATGGCACATAATCTAGATGAACAATACAAATTGTGTTGCAAGAGGTAAGAGAATGATCAAGATCCCCTAAAAAGTGAGCCAAAACCTGTGTGATGCACGATCTTGTAAGTGAGTTTAAAATAAAACAATTTCTTTTAAGCTAATTCCTACAATAGATAAAGCCAAAGGGGATATTTGCATTGAAACATGTACCAAGGTCTGACAACTAGTTTGAGAGAAAATCTTCAAAAAGTGATTGGGTGAATTGGTTCATGTACACAACCTAGCTCATCGACCAATCATGAGATATGGTGAGATCTTGATGACCATTAAAAATAATTGGAGGTAATTACGTGGTTGAGGAGGTGGCAGAATCCATTGCTTAATTTTGAAAAAATTAGTTGGACTTAATTAAAACTAGCACACCTTGACTTTATATTCATACATGCTCAACTAGTCTAGTATGCTACTAAGTCTTATTGTCCATCAAGAGTAAACCAAAATATTCTAGCAAGAGCGAAGCTTATCAAGAATTGGTAGATATATTAAGAGTATAAAGAAGCATAGAAGAACTTTAATATGGCCTACTCCAAATCTTTTAAGTGTGAAGCCCCATAATCTGTGGTGGTATAAAGAATAGAAAAGATCATAAATGGCTTCTCATACCTACAAATAAAATAAAAATTGTCTACCATTGATATCGATGACTTCATAAGATGATCAATATGAAATAGAGAAATCATAGAAGTGCAACAATAGAGTATAGAATAATAGGCAATTTTTACCTATATACACATGAAATACACTTATAGTCACCACCCATGATTATTGACGGACTTGTATGAAAGATCTTGGAGAGATAGAGATAGGAAAAGCCCTTACTACAACCCTTGGAGGTGTAATATGGTGAAGTTGATATGCCTAAAAGTATACTTCTCCTTTGACCTCATGTCATGGTTGGTAGTGGCATACAATCTGAGTAACTAATCCATCAAAAATTCTGATTTTCATACCTTCTTTAGCATTATTGGAAAGTAAATTGCAGAAGTCCTTGACCTAGAGAAGGCAATGTTACCCATAAATACATAGGTACTCAAAGTGCAATCTCACCACCTCATGGGTACTTCTTTCTATCCCATATTATTTGACCTAAATGCACATGTATCATATAATTTTCCCATACATAAATTAGAGTTGCACCCTTGGGTAAGACATTACGCTTATATGATTAACATACTCATAGGGGAAATATATTTGAATTGGATAGCTAGAGAATTCTTGTACCTAGTAATTCAATGCAATAGGTGGGGACAACATTCCATGTATAAGTGGGAAGATGCAATAAGCAATAAAATGCACAAGGAATTCAAAGACCTAAAAACTATAATTTTGCAATAGTATGAATCAATGCCCATATTTTCTTATTATTCACTTATATTTCACCTAATAGTGGTCAAAATAGATAGATCAATAATTGAAATATGGGGAGGGGCTTATGAAGAACTAGTCTAGGATAGGCTCCCTTGGATTCACAAAGGATGGTCTAGATATACCCTATTCTTAAATGAATTCCTACAAAACATTCATCACCTACTTTGTGGATATTCACTAGATAGAACAGGTAATGGAATAATTAACTTTATAAAAGAAAAAATGGCTAAATATATCTTCTTCATAGAAAATATGATATTCATTCAAGTATATAGAGCTAAAATCCCTCCTAAGGAATTACTGAAGTATTACCTAATGTCTATCGTAGCTCTTGAGATTGTGAGGTAGATATTAGAAGAGACCAAAATAAGATTACTCAGGAATAAATATAAGTTCACATGGATAGCATTTCCTTGCAAGATGGGCCATTATAGTTACAAAGGCAAACTCAATCTAATTACAACCTTGAAAAAAATGGACCTATTTTCTTTAGCTAAAATCTCATGGTGGCCATATGATCCTTTCAAAACTTACAACAATAATGTTAGACCTCTAGTACCAGTTGCAATAGTTATACATTGAGAGGATTAATTTAAAGACAAATTGATATTAGCTATTTCAAAAGGAGGGCCATAAATGAATCAAATATTAGCAACCTTATGGAAAGAATATGCAAATAAAAGAGATTACACCTAGATTAAGAGAGTGGGTCAATATTCAGTAGAATTGAAGGCTATGAGAAAATATTTCATAGAACCATATACCCCCTTAGTACCTCCTATTTTACCAAAAGATATTTAGGATCCAATATTAAAAGCAATCAGACAAGAGCCTTAAGAAATTGAAATGGTTTTGGAAATAACAGAACCCAAGGTCACCCAGTTAGAACCTCCTCCAATAGATGTACCTACTGCCACATCTAAAATATCCATAATTAAAGGCTCAGAAAAGGGGAAATATACATTCACATATTCAGTGGAAATAACATAGAACAATGTTTTAGAGATAATACAAAAAATTGTGGATTCTAGGTTGAAACAACAAACAACCACCAACATGCCCCAAGTAAGATCTCGATCAATAATAATTAATGAAGAAGAAATTTAAATTTCCAAGATACTACAGAAAGGGATAATGTTAAGTGGAGGATGGGGGAATTTCCTTAATAATTATGAAGTAGCCACTAAGAACCCAAATGGTCCTCCTAAGAGGAAGAAACTCAAAATGGAGAACACTGCCCAAACTAGAAGTTTTACTCTCACTAGGAAATCAGAAGCTATAATTATTGATACAAATGAATATAGGTAGCTTCAAGAGATACAAAAAGTAAGGGATCCCAAAAAATTGAAATACAATGTAATAGAAACAACCTCCACTGAACCATAAGCTCTGGGGGAACCACTGATCACATTAGATGCTACTATGCCTATGGAAAATGTCAAGGGCATGCAAATAGATCCAATAACCCAAGTAGATCATGTCAAGTATTAATATGACCTAGTGGCTCTTGCTAAAACACAAGATCAAACCCAAGTGGCTATCACAAATAATATACAACAAAGAAATTAGACCCTATCAGTTGATATATCCAGATAGAAAAAGAATTGATGCAGGCTGAGATACAAAAATTACAAGCCAAATTCAAGCAACTAAGAGGGGAGGTACCTCAACAACCCAAAATATCACTCGATAGTGCAAATTACATAAAAAAATACAAACAAGGACTGATTGAAGACATAAAAGGAGAATTAGAAGCTCTATCACAAATATTCAACAAACTCAAAGATATGATGCAGTTGACTCATGTCAAAAATCTATTGCAGGAAACAAAAAGGAGGGCATCAGTGTTTAAACCTATATATTTGAAATATAAAGAAGAATATAGCCAAATAGGTGACAAAAAAGTTCTAACTATGGATGGACAGAGCCATAATTACATAATATAATTTTAGAGACTAAATATCTTCATCCATCAAAAGTCTTACTAGGAAAGCACCCTATAGGAAATACATACATTAGTCAATAAAATAGATGATAAAAGGAAAATACTAATATGATTGGAGAGCTAGCTATAGAGAAAATTTTTGAAGTCCTTGTTGATGTGTAGTCATTATACACATCATTAATTCTCAATGAATTTGTCAATCCAGAGCAGTGTACAAGGCTATCCATGAAAGAAGGGGTGAACAGGGTTATAACTTAGGTCAATCTGGAGCAACAAGTCTTATTGGTGAAACCAATTGTGTGGAGGATTTAGGACATTCCTATATCTAAATTGCATAAATTAAACCTTAATATAAGTTACAGAAATAGAAACTAATCATTAACTGCAGAAATGAAATCCTAATTACCATTGCAGAATGAGACCTAATTATGTTGTAGAAATAACAGTTGCAGAATTAGAAGTCTGATTATAATTACAGAAAGGAAATCTATTTACTTTTGCAGCAATGGAAACCTAATTATAGCATAGAAATGAAACCCTGTCAAGGCTTTGTAACAAAAGGTTGTCAATATTCTGTGCAGGGGTTGACAGCAACAAAAAATGCAAGAAATTATAGAAAATAGTAAATTATGGAAATGACAGTCTGTAATAAATTGAAAGCTTTGTTGAAAGTGGATATTACAACCAAACCATTAATCACAAAACATAAAATAATATAATATTTGCAAATATTATTAGTTGTTTACAGAGGAATGAAATGACAAGTTCTACAACTCATTCTGCTACAGTAAAATCAGAATAAAAACCTGCTATTAGTCCTCCTCCTAGGTCTGGAAGTGGCCAGCCTCCTTGTCCAGAAGAAGGTATGAGTATCTCTCTATCTAGATCTTACTCACTCATTTACAAGAAATATGAAATAGAAATAGTACACTTTATTGATTCAAAAACATGATTACAATAACTCTGCTAAAATCCTGTTACAGAACTGTAACAGTCACTTTCCTGATTATTGCCTATTTTATATTTCTCTACTTTCTACTTTCTATATATCTACCTTCATTCCTAGCTCAACCTAAATGAGAGCCATATTTATAGATGTCCTAAGATCTACTAATAAGCTGAGAATATCTCAAAATATCTAATCCTATTATGCTGCAACAATTCCTGGTTTTATCCTAGAAGAAGATCAAACTTGATCTTTCTATAAATGGTGGCTTTGGTTGGCAAGGATGGCAAAGTCAGATCTGAGATATTTTCCCTTACCCTTTTCAATCTTTATTTCCCTTGTTCCAGCATCAAAAATCGGTCAACAAGTCAAAAAGCACATTCTATTTTCATTATGAAGATAAGTGTCTCATTCTAAAGATACTGTAATTCTCATTTCGAAGATCTGCTCATTCCGAAGACACTGTGTTTTCTCATTTCGAAAATATCTGTTCATTTCGAAGAGACTTCAAAATTAACAAATGTGTGCTCCTTAAAATTTTTCCTCTGCATTTCTTAGGTGGGTTATTTCTCAGGATCAGGTTCCAATGGTCTTCATCTCTTTCCATATGTGAATTCCATGCCTTGCCATTCATTGGCAGCTGGCTAGAATTTACATAGGAAAACCTAGTTTTTGTTGCACAGTAATAGTTTGCTTGCACTATTGCCAGATTTAGGTAAAATAAATGCTTGAGACATATCAAAACATGATTAGTGAAATGCTTCTATCAACCTAAGCATATATCATTTAGCAAGTCATAACAAAACAACATAAAACTTATGCAAAAAGCTATAAAAATCAGAATATAGTATTTCAGATACATTCATCATGCAAATAGTTAATACACAACATATTTAATTAACTTAACTAGCATATTATATTAAACATAATATTTTGTAGGCAATTTCAGTGTTCAAAACATGTTATGATTGAGGCATTTCCAAGACTCATCATTTTCCCCCCAACTTATATTGATGTATGTCCTCATGCATTATGTTGGGATATGGAATCACATATGTCCATGGTCAAATTTCATGACCTGTAGAACAACTTCTTACCTATATAATATCCCCTGTTCTTCTGAAGGTCCCTGATCTTCAAACTGTTCATCAGGTTGGGCATCTTCTTCAAAGTAGAATGGAACTGGAGTGATGATGGTTGGAGGCCTAAATCTAAGACCTATCCAATTATGTTGCATAATTTCAATAAACTGTATTACTCCTTCTGCCCTTCTTCTGGACCATTATAATTTGATGGGGGAAATGGGTTCTCTTTTCTGCAAAGACATGGAAAGTTCAACCCATCTGTTTCTACAGATTGATAATGTTGGCATAAAATTGTCATTACAAAAATTGTGGAATCTGTTCACATAGTCCCTCAAGTTTGTCAAGTACATTCTCTTTACATCATCCCTATTCATCATGGTGAAGTGTTGTCTGGTGATAATTGGGTGATTTGGTTGAATTTTTCTGACTAACAATTCAACTCTTGTTTCAACTTCTTTATTCTAACTTTTTTCTTGGTCCCAATAAAACTGATTCTGCAAGGTGGACATGTATGCCTTCAATTGAACATCTCCAATGTAGATTTGAGGATGAAATTCTACGTCTTATGGAATAAAGAAGCTGTGTAAAAATAGTTCACACAAGATATTTTTCTGTTCAATAGGGCTGTCAAAATATGCTTCTAGGAAATCTGTAGTGGTGTCCAATTTATATGGAAGACCTGAGCTAATCCTCATGACCTTCCATCTGAGGTATTTATCCTTCAGAATAAGACTTTAAAATTTGGTTGGTCATCTGAATTGGACTAAAAATTCAGCAATTTGACATAAATCAGACAACTTTTCTTTCAATTCTTGAATCTCTGTTTCCTTGGCCTCTAGCTATTTCCTTCTAATTTGAATTTTTTAGTCTTAGTGGCAAGATTCTCATATCTAATCACCCAACTGGCTATGTTTGCATTGTATTGTTCTAGGGACACAGTATTAGGTGGCCTGACTACAGGTGGAACTCTAGGTAGAAGATTTACCTGAACCCATTTTTCTACCACTTCTACTGGTTGATCATCTGTTAACAATTCTACCTGTACCCCCTTATCTGCTATTTCTATTGGGTTGTCATCAGATAGTAATTCCACTTGCAGCCCCTTATCTGCTATTTCTACTGAAGGTGTAATAGTTTGAAATACAGGGACATTAATAGGAGTACTTACTTGAACAGTTTCATGTTGTTGTATAGACTGTTCCTATGCTGGTGACTCATCTCCAATATTTTCTGCTATGCTCTTTGCCAATTCTAAAGCATCTTCAAAATGAGAAGGTGATGCTTCAGAATGAGAAGGTACTTCTTCAGAATGAAAGGGTGTTGCTTCAGAATGAGCACCTATGTCTGCCTCAACAGAGTCATATGCCCTAGATAAATCCTCAAGAAATTGAGCCAAATCGTCCTCATTAATGGATATAGTTGGTTATTTTTTAGACTATGATAGTCTTTCTCTCAATTCTACCACTTCCTGATGTAACTCTGCAATTTTTCTTTCCTACATCTCAATGATGTTTTATCTCTCTTCAATCCATCTAGGTTGTGTCTTGACAACACTCCTTACTACTCTCAGCTGCTCTGTGATGTCTTCCTCCTCTATTTCTGCTTCAGAATCTGATGTAGATAATTCAGCTATAGTTGGCTGCTCAACAACTATCTCTTCCTCTGCAACATCTATCTGCTCTTTTTCAGGAGGATCTATGAAACTGTCTATAATTGCATCTACCAATTTTATGGCCTATTGAACTATATACATCTCCAAGCTATCATGTCCGACCTCTTCCTCAATTATCTGTTCAAGGAATTCTAAAAAAAATTTAGGGGCTGGTTGTATTTCTATGACATCTAGACTACTTTGTCCACCTTCTTCTTCTATGACCTGTTCTGCCATTTTCCTCAAGTGGAGTCTTGTAGACCTCCTAGTTCTAGATGCAAACTTCTTTTTTTTGCTTTATTTTCTAGTGACAGCAGGGGTTGTGGGGACAATTTTAGATGCTTCTATTTCCCTTGTTGTTTCTTCCCCTGTTGGGCTAGGTGCTTCACTTCCCTGTTCTGAAAAATAAATTACAACTTTAGAAAAATGGACCTTCTTCTATTTTTCTATTCTATTGTCAGTTCTAGAACCTCTTTTATTTTGCTTCTTGGCTCATGAAGTTGAAGGTTCTGGAGCAAGGTGTTATGTTGCTTCTATTGGGTGTGTTTCTTTTTCTACAATAGCTTCTGTAGCCGTTTCTATTTCATCTTCTACAACATCTTCTGCAACAGCTATTTCTTCTTCTGTAACAACATCAGTAGCATCTATTTATTTCTCTTCATCCTCATCTTCAAAAATTACATCATTTAAGGTAGAGTAAAACCTATCAAAGCTACTAGGGTTTCCTCTAAAATGGTGCTGGAAAACTAGTTTTATGAGACCATGGTGGCGAAGGCTCCCTTTTCCTTCTTGATATCTTTTTGCCATGTTTTTCAATTCCTGGTGCAGGTATAGGGGAATATTTACCCTAACATATTGTTTTTGCCTACCATGTCTAAGATGATTTAAAATTTTTATATGATGCCCTGACAACAGTACATACTGCCCTTCACAAGTTAGAAATTTAATTACCCATGTGGCCACTTCATCCTAGGGTTCCTGTAGGTTGGCCCTTTTTACCCCCTTGCATGTGTTATTATGTGTTAAATATTTTGGTGCCCTATCATTTTCTTCCAGAAATTGATTAACTGTATTTACCAATGTATTTTTTCCAGACCTAGAAATTGGAAGACCTAATGGCAGCTCAGTAATTTGACTCAAAAATTCAAGGGTTACCTCAATAGTCATGTCATTAACGTGTGCCCAATTTCTTTTGAATGTGTGGGGGAACAAGTCGGCCAAATATTTAGAGGACCCATTAAACTTATCCAAAAATGGCATAAGCCCTCCATCTTCAAAAATTTGCAGCACTTATAGATTTTCCCGAAGGTGGGTGGTATCCACTGGTTCCATTTTTTATTTTTTGCCCCATTTTCTTGTCTTGGTACATTACAAACTACTTACTTCTGCTGCTATTCCTTTGCTGGATCTTTGGTTTTTGGTGTTTGCAGATTTGTAGGGTTTGGTTCCAAGTTTTCAATTGCCCTATTTTTATTCTTCGAAATGAACCGTAATCTGAGCACTATACCTCATAGTCATTTTGTGCTAGCAAATATGTCTTTGGAAAGAAGGGTGGCACACACTTCTATTTTTTCTTTGAACACATGTCCATCAACGGTTGCATAGATTTCCTTGCTGTCAGATCCACCTTAATCATTTTTTAGTTTTTCTATTTTTCCTGCGGACTCTCACGTGCATATTTATTAGCATCAAAAAAAATGGTGGCATACTATTTGTCACATCCTTCGTGATTCTGGTATTTTCTAAATGGGTGCAAAAACAAACCACATCCTAACTGACACGTGTTCATTTATCATATGCAGCCAAAAGAATTTATTATTTGATTGTATTTCTTTTCTTCCTTGGATGCCACGTGGAGATGTTATATTGAATGCTCTTTTCGAAGATTATGATCTATTGCAAAAACAAAACCTCATTCCAAATATTATGATTTCATTCCGAAGATCATGCTTATTTGCAAAGTCAAATTCTCTTTCCAAAGATAAATCCTCTTTCTGAAGACAAATCCTCTTTCCGAAGATAAATCCTCATTCCGAAGATAAATCCTCATTTCGAAGATCAGGATGCATTACAAAGGTAAATTGTCATTACAAAGATATAACTTCATTCCAAATATAGAACTTCATTCTGAATACAAATCCTACTTCATTTCGAAGACAAATCCTACTTCATTATGAAGACAAATCTTCATTCCGAAGATGATGCTTCATTGTGAAGGCAAATCGTCATTCCGAAGACAAAGCTTTATTCCAAAGACAAATCGTCATTCCGAAGACAAAGCTTCATTTTGAATACAAAGTGCAACATTCATTCTGTTGTCATTCCGAAGACAATTTCAATCCGAAGACAATACAACAATTAATCTGAAGAAGATAGCAGGCACTATTTTTGGCATTCTTGTTTTGAAGATTAGGCAGAAATCAATATTCTCATTCTCAAAACATGTTTTAAATATGCCAACTCTTATGGATACCTTTTATGTTAATGGTTAATTGTTATATATTATATACCAATCATTTACAATGAAGAAATATAAGAAATATATACCTGATTAAAACAAGTTAATGCAATTTTTTGAAGAATGACTACCTTTGTTGATGTTCTGCTGAGATTTTTTGTAACATTTCAAAACAAGTGTAGTTGGTGAATTTGTACAATGATGGTTCAGAAATTTTCAAGGTTATGCATGCCAGAAAACTAGTTTTCATGCATACCAACCTAGTAGTGCCTTGGAAAAGGTTTTCACTGCTGAGTTATTCATTTTTCTCTTTTTTTTTCTTGGCTTTCCCTTTTTTTTTTTTTTACATCTCCTTTTCTCTATTTTTTTTTGTGATTCCTTTTTTTCTTGATTCTGACTATGCCCATGAAGGAATTCATAATCAAAATTTATTCATATTTTTGTTTTCTACTTTTTCTGATTTTTTTTTGTATTTTTCTATTTTTTCTTGAAATCCATGATCATGCTGATTGTTTTGAAGTGGAAGAGGAAATTTCTTCCACCTGTTGTGTATCCAAACTGTCAAGTTGCTGCAAGAATTCCTCTTTAGTCAGAGGTGTATGGTACACCCTGAGGTGATGTCCATTCACTACCAACTTTCTCTGTGACCCATCAATAGGAGATAAACGAGCTACTCCATTGTCAAATACCTCTTCAATGTGGTAAGGTCCAAGCCATCTAGTTCTCAAATTTCCAGGGAAGTCCTCATAGCGAGAATCAAATAGTAAATCCAATCTCCTTGTTGAAGTTTCCTCTGCTAAATGTGACTGTCATGCCACATCTTCCTCTTCTCCTGAATTACTTCAGTTTGGTGCAGAGCATCCAACCTAAGTTCATCCAATGCATTCAGCTACAGAATCATGTATGTCTATGCCTATGAAAATTCAATTTCAATTTCCAATGCTGTGCACAATGTTAGTAGCTCAAATTCAATAGGTAAGAGGGGCTTTTTACCAAAGACTAGTTCATAAGGTGTGAATCCAGTAGTGGATTTCCAAGTAGTATTGTAAGCCCACACTGCTTCAGGTAATTTATCTAGCCAGTTTCTCCTATGAAAAGCTACTATTTTTGTTAAGATTCATTCTAGTTCCTTGTTTGTTACTTCAACCTAGCTATTTGCTTGTGGGTGATATGGTGATGATTTTCTATGTTTTATTTCATATAATTCTATAAATGCCTCAATGACTTTAGATGCAAATTGGGGTCCTTGGTCTGTGGTGATAAACCGGGGAGCTCCAAATCTCAAAAAAATCTGATTATACAAGAAATCAGTGACCTTTTCTTCATGAGCATGTTTGAAAGCATGCACCTCTACCCACTTTGTCAAGTAATCAGTGCATACAATAATATGCACCTTTCCTTGAGAAGGTGGATCAATAGGTCCTACAAAATCAAGCCCCCACCTCTCAAATGGCTCTAAAACCAATTGAGGCTATAGTGGAATTTCATTTGTATGAGTGGGTTTCCCCATTCTTTGGCATGCATCACAATGCTTGATGTACTTTTTCACATCCTTGTGAAGAGATGGCCAATAATATCCTATCCCTAAGATTTTCCTAATTGTGCTTTTTACAGAGTAGTGTCCATGTGAGGGTTCATCATGACAAGCCCTAAGGATATCATACACCTCATCCTTTCGGATGCACCTACGTAACACATGGTCAGCACTACATTTAAAAAGTATACCCTTAATCCATTCAAAAGAAGAACTTTGTTTGATCAATTGTTTTTTCTATTTTGAAGTGGAATGTGGAGGAACTTTCCCTGTGACCAAATAATTGGCTATATCTGCAAACCAAGGTGATTGGACTAATATAGCAAATAATTTTTCATCAGGAAATGTTTCTTCAACTAATTCCCATTCATCTGTGTTCTGTAATATGGATAAGAAATCTGCTACAACATTAGCTTTTCCTGGTTTGTTGATTATAGTGATATCAAATTCTTGCAAAAATAGTAACCAACGAATAATTCTTGCACTTACCATAGGCTTATTCATAAAATACTTAATGGTTGTGTGATCTATGTGAATAAATATTTGATAACCTGTGATGTAATGCTTGAATTTTTTTATGGCATAAATTACTGCCAAGAATTCTTTCTCAGTTGTGGTATGATTTTTCTCACCTCCTATCAAATTCTTGCTAATGTAGTAGATGACATAATGTTCACCATTGTCAATTTGTCCTAATGCTACTCCAATTGTAGTATTGGAAGCATTAGCCTGTATGTGAAATGGTAATGTCCAATTAGGTCCTCTTAACATAGGTGGAGTTACTAATTTATGTTTCAAAGCTTCAAATGATTCCTAACACCTTGTAGTCCAAGACAATTCAAAATATTTAGTCAATAAGGCAAACATGGGATTGGCTATTGTGCTAAATTTGGGAATAAACCTGCGGTAAAAACAAATGTGTCCTAGGAAGCTTCTAACATCAGTTTGAGTTTTAGGAGGAAGAAGGTTCTTGATAATTTCCACCTTCTTTGGATATACCTAGATCCCTTGAAGAGAGATGTGATGACCAAGAACTATCCCTTCCTTCATCATCATAAAACATTTTTTTGGATTCAAGGATAACTGGTATGTTTCATAGCGAGTTAAAACTTTATCAAGGTTTTCTAATGTAAAGTCAAAAGTCTGTCCACATACTGTGAAATCATCCATGTATATCTCAACACTTTTGGTAGTCATATCAAAAAAAGTTGCTAAAATTGCTCACTGAAATGTTGTTGGGACATTACACAAACCAAAAGGTAAAACCCTATAGGCAAATGTTCCCCATGGACAGGTAAAGGTTGTTTTCTCTTGATCTTCAGGTGCAATCTAAATTTGATTATATCCACTAAATCCATCAAGAAAACAAAAGTATTTATTTCCAGCAAGGGTATCTAACACCTGATCTATGAAAGGTAATGGAAAATGGTCTTTGTATGTTGCTTTATTCAGCTCTCTATAGTCTACACATACTCTCATTTTTCCATTTTTCTTAGGAACTATAACCAATGGAGAGACCCACTGGCTATCAAAAATTGGGTAAATGAATCCTACCTCCAAAAGTTTTTCAATTTCTTCCTTTACAATATCCCTTAGGGCAGGATTCAGTCTTCTATAGGTTTGTCTTACTGGCTTGACTTCTTTAGTATAAATTCTATGGATGCATATATCAGGGTGAACTCCTGACATATCTTTATAGTCCCAAGCAAAAGCATGAACATGCTTCTGCAAGACAACTATCAATTTCTCTTCCTCTTCCCTAGTAAGCCAGCTATAAATGTTTAGAAATTTGCTTGGCTAGACTTCTATTTGTTTTGTATTTGGAAGGACTGAATTCACTTCTTCATACCTGGTGATTAGGGAGTTAAGAGGACACTATTGATATGGAAGGAAATAAGAAGTTTCTATTTCATTATTTCCTGATGGAAGCATATCCTGTATGGAACAGTGAGAAGGAAAAATTAGGTGATGTTGCCACCCATGTGGTAGTGAAACATATTTTTTTTGTAATAGTACAGATGGTTCACCTTTAGATTTTTGGTTCTCCTCATTCCTTAAAAATTGTTGGATATTTACTACTTCCTCTTCTAACACTTTTTTCTGTAGAACATTCATTAGGATAGTTTCATTTTTTGAATTTTCTGTGTCTTGGAGATCTTCTGTGTGTTCTCTTACTACCAAGGTGGCTAGTGTGGAAATAACCTCCTCTGATTCTTCATATGAATCAGGAAACCATAACTGACCTAAAAAATTGTTGGAGGGTATTGCAGGAGGATACAAAGAGATCTATTTTAGATCAATACCATTTGAAATAGTCAGTTTTCCAGATCTGTAGTCTATGAAGGCTGCTACAGTTGCAAGCCAAGGTCTTCCCAAAATGATGGGATATCCATGTGCTAAATTTCTTGGTTGTAAAACCAAAAAATCTACAAGGAATTCCCAAGAAGAAACTTCTATAGGAACATCTTCAATGATACCTTCAGGTTTTGCAACTAACCTATCAACCATTTCTAAAACTATAAATGTGGAGCTAAGATGTTTGAGTTGTAATTGTTTCATTATATCTTTGGTCATGACATTTATTGCAGCTCCTAGATATACTAAGACATTTGATATTGGTATTGAACCTATGGTAACTGTGATAACTGGACTTCCTGGGTCACTATACTTTGGAGGTACTAGTTTTCCATACAATAGATCAGCTATCTTTCCTTCAACCTGAACAGTCTTAGGAAATGATTTCTTTTTTCTTTATGCTCTTTTGATGCACAAATATCAGACAGTACTTTTAATCATTGGTATATCCTTAATGGCTTGCAATAAGGGCAATGATATAGTTAAATTTTTAAGTTCCTTGACCAGGTCTGACTCAAAATTTTTTGTTGTGGTATTGAATCTTTCAAGATATGGAATTATCCTTGATGAAGGTAATTGTTCTACCTATGGTTCTATTTTTTCTCCTTCCTCCTCTATTGTTGGTTTAACTCTAACTAATTCCAAAGGTTCTTGCTCTTCATTTTCCTTGATTTTATTTGAAACAGATTCAGGTACAATTTTTCTTGAACGAAGTTGGATGTTACTACAATCAATAACATTTATTTCAACATTTTCTTTAGCTTCAGCCACATAGATAGGAGATGCATGTGTCATGCTGTTTGGATTAGTGACTGATTGATATGGAAGTTGAGGTTGTTTCACCTGTTGTGTTTGTTGTGGTTGGTTCTATTTTTCTTGAAAATTTTGATTAGGTGCAGGCAACAAATGTTGATTTTGACCTTGATTTCTTTGTTGCCTTGGATAGGACTGGTATTGCTGACTCCACTGTGGTTGATTTTGCATACAATGTGGATTAGTCTGATTATGATTCCAGGATGGGTTATTTTGATTCCATGATGGTTTGTTTTGATTCCATGATGGGTTATTCTAATTTTGATTCCAGGTTGAATTACTTCAATTTGTTTGTGGCCATTCTTAGGAATTTGTCCATTGAGGATAATTCCAAGGACATTGGGGTGGTTCTTATTGTACCCAAGTCATAGTCCCAATATTATGCCCCCAATTTGTAGGAAAATGAGGGGGATTTTGGTATTGAGATAAATTTCCCCCTTGTTTTGGTCCAACATAGTTGAGTTCCTCAGTCTGAATTTCTAACACAGTTTTGAGTTGTGGTAGCAGGTGGAATTTATCAGTTGAATGCTTCTTTGAAAAGATACTACAAATGGCTGAGATAGATGTTTTATTAAAAGGAAATTCCTAAAAATCATGTTTATTTCTTCAGGATCTTCAGATACAACACCTTGAAAGGTTGGAAGTACTGAAGGTGAAATAGTTTTCATGGGATATTTTTGTGTTGGATTCAAATGGATAGGATATTAAAATGTTATAGAAGGTTGGGGCATATCCTTATCATCTCCTTCATTATTGACATAACCATGTTGGCCATCTCTATCTTTATTGCCTTCTTCTGCCATAGTTTCTTGTTCCTTGGGAACAGTTAAACCTATCCAAATTTCACTCTCAAGAGGTCCAAGATCCTCTTTTGATGATGAGTCTGATGATTCTTCTTTCTTAGTATGTTCTAATAATGGTGATACTGGTGATTTTCATTTCTTAGAATTTTCTAATGATGGTGATACTGGTGATTTTCCTTTCTCAAAATGTTCTAATGCTAGTGATACTGGTGATTTTTCTTTCAATATTTTTGGTAATTCAAACACAGGTGATTCACCCCTTAGGCATGAAGATCTTCTTAATGGAACAAGCTAGGGATCCTTTTGGATAATTCTACCTTTTTCATCCCTAGACTTACTCATTCATGTTTACTCTTAAATGACATAAATTATAGGTCAATAGTTGTTACTTTAACCAGCTGTTCTATTTAGATTTTATCCTAAATCTTCATAGCTTAGTCTAATTAATAGCTATTGGACTGTTATCACCTTCTAGCAACACAATTCCCCAGCAACAACACCAAAATGATGCATAGTCATTATACACATCATTAATTCTCAATGAATTTGTCAATCCAGGGCAGTGTACAAGGCTATCTATAGAAGAAGGGGTGAACAGGGTTATAACTTAGGTCAATCTGGAGCAACAGATCTTATTGGTGAAACTAATTTTGTGGAGGATTTATGACATTCTTATCTCTAAATTTCATAAATTAAACCTTAATCTAAGTTGTAGAAATGGAAACTAATCATTAACTGCAAAAATGAAATCCTAATTACCATTGCAAAATGAGACCTAATTATGTTGTAGAAATAACAGTTGCAGAATTAGAAGTTTGATTATAATTGCAGAAAGGAAATCTATTTACTTTTGTAGCAATGTAAACATAATTATAGCATAGAAATGAAACCCTGTAAAGGCTTTGTAACAAAATGTTGTCAATCTTCTGTGTAGGGGTTGACAGCAACACAAAATGCAGGAAATTAAAAAAAATAATAAATTTTGGAAATGACAGTCTGCAATAAATTGAAATATTTTCTGAAAGTGGATATTACAACCAAACCATTAATCACAAAACATAAAATAAGCTAATAGTTGCAAATATTATTAATTTTTTAAAAAGGAATTAAATGACAAGTTCTACAACTCATTCTACTGTAGCAAAATCAGAATAAAAACATGTTAGTCCTCCTAGGTCTGGAAGTGGCCAGCCTCCTTTTCCAGAAGAAAGTATGAGTCTATCTCTCTCTATATTTTACTCACACTCATTTACAAGCAATATTAAATAGAAATAGTACACTTTATTGATTCAAGAACATGATTACAATAATTTTACTAAAATCCTGTTACTGTAAACTGTAACAGTCACTTTCCTGATTATTGCCTATTTTATATTTCTCTACTTTCTACTTTCTCTATCTTCTACCTCCACTCCTAGCTCAACCTGAATGGGAGCCATATTTATAGATGTCCTAAGATCTACTAACAAGCTAAGAATATCTCAAAATATCTAATCCTATTATCTGCAATAATTCCTGGTTTTATCCTAGAAGAAGATCAAACTTGATATTTCCATAAATGGTGGCTTTGGTCGGCAAGGATGGCAAATTCATATCTAAGATATTTTCCCTTACCCTTTTCAATCTTTATTTCCCTTTTTCCAGCATCATAAATCGGTCAACAAGTCAAAAAGCACATTTTATTTTCATTTCGAAGATAAGTGGCTCATTACAAAGATACTGCAATTCTCATTCCAAAGATCCGCTCATTCCGAAGACATTGTGTTTTCTCATTTCGAAGATATATGTTCATTCCGAAGAGACTTCGAAATGAAAAAATGTGTGCTCCTTAAATATTTTCCTCAACATTTCTCAGGTGGGTTATTTTTTAGGATCAGTTTCTTCATCTCTTTTCATATGTGAATTCCATGCCTTGCCATTCATTGGCAGCTGGCTGGAATTTACATAGGAAAACCCAATTTTTGTTGCACAGTAATAGTTTGCTTGCACTGTTGCCATATTTAGGTAAAATAAATGCTTGAGACATATCAAAACATGATTAGTTAAATGTTGTTATCAACCTAAGCATATCTCATTTAGCAAGTCATAACAAAACAACATAAAACTTATGCAAAAAGCTATAAAAATCAGAATATAGTATTTTAGATACATTCAGCATGCAAATAGTTAATACACAACATATTGAATTAACTTAACTAGCATATTATATTAAACATAAGAGTTTGTAGGCAATTTTAGTGTTCAAAACATTTTATGATTGAGGCATTTCCAGACCTTATCACTTGTCACTAAAGAAAATAGAAGAATTCAAGTGCACTGAAGAAGACACACAAAAATTAGGCCAAGAACTGAAAGAGTTGACTTTATTAGTCCATAATATTATAGAATTCACTAATGAAAATCAGTCCATTTTTAAAAAGCATTTCAATAAAATTATGATGATAGAACAGGACATAAAGCCAACCACCACCTTTTTTAATGATGCATGGAATCATATTACTACTCTTTGGGCTTGACGCTTCTAAAATAATATAAAACTATAGAAGTTGAGGTAGGGCCCACCATAGAGGAAGATAAATAAGTAATATCAATTTAAAAAAAAATTGATAGCTTGCATCAACTGGTTTTTGGTTGTAATGCCTGGGATGATGAAGAGACATAGGGTTGAGGATCATACACATGGAAGAACCAATGCCAAGTATTTGTAATGAATTTGGGATGTCCAAGCTACATAAGGAGATAAAGCGACCAAGAGTCATCATCAAGCAACCCCTACAAGATTTTGCAAGAGAGATATTGTTGAGTGATATTTTCACCCAATTATGAAAATACTCTCACAGTTAGGATCCTGTTGAGTAATCCTCTTTTAAAAATAAAAATGTTGGTTTCTCCAAGGTTCTATATTAAAGTGTGCTTGCAAAGTGTGAAAATATTGTTGAAATAACTTCAAGGTGCACATTACCATTAACAAGGGACCTGTGATTTTGATATTTGATTTAAAGAATGTATTATGATGTTCATGAAATTTTTTCTCCAAATGTGAGATTAATAATTAAAATTTTCTAAAAATAAACTTTATAAATTTCAAATATTTAATTATAACCTTAGAAAATAATTTCAATTAAATTTTGTCCAAATAAAAAATTTAATAAACATTATTTGAAAAATTTAATTAAAATTCTAATGTTTATTTCTAATTATGAAATACCATGAATTTAAAAGCATGAAATAAAAATTTTCCCCTAATGATAAGATTAAAACTTTATATTATAACATTAGGGTTTTGATTCTCATGAATTTGAAATTTAAATAAAATAAAAAGTTTAGAGTGAAAGAAAAATAAAAATGAAATCTAAAAGTTAAGTGCATGTTACAAAACAGTTAATGCTTCATTCTGAACACAGTAAACAAAAAAAATTCTAGAATAAAACCTAACTTAGATCAACCAGTATTAGCCCAATTCAATCTAAATTAAGTGTGACCTTCTAGGATAAAAATAATTGAAATATATCAAATCATTAAAATATGAAAACATCACATACATGCATATTCTCAATATAATGAAATGAATATATTAATAAAATATTACAATAAAAACTTCTCCAGAATATCTCTGTTCTCCAACAATAAAGCCTTCTTTGTGTAACCTGGGAGGAAACCTTTGGCAAACTTTCACAATTCTTCAATCCATCTCTTCCAAAATATTTTGACCCTTCTTTTGGTTTTCAATCTCTTATTTATAATTTGAACAATTTTGTTCTTGTCATTTCATATTTCATTGATTTTGTTATTCTGTTCCTGGCCAATTTATGAAATAGATATTAAAAAAATTATCTCTTACATTTATTTTTTGAAAACAACATTTTCACTATGGTGAATAATTTCCATGTGTGATATAATGCATTTTTTTTATGTGCTTTTTTTTTAAAACATACCACTGACTATATACCCATATGTTCAATAAAATACACATCTTTGAATTATACCTTGAGAATTATAACCATTTGTTATTCCTTTCGAATATAACTCAAATATTATTTATCTATAAGACCAACTTTGGTAATTCGTTGCTGATTTTAGGGGAATCAAACATCCCTAACATAGTCATTTTTATCATATGAATATTTCACCTTCAACACATGTGTATTAACACTGATAGGACACCATCTTCATGTAGCCACTGACCACTAAGTATTTCCATGTTATTTTATTTTAGAGGGAAATATTCAACAAAGAAATAATGGATCAGTGATGATTTGTATAAAGCCATGCCATCATTCCTTGTATTTCATATATTGGACCTACCTTCTATTTGTTTCAGTGTAGTGCGACGCAAGATAAACAAGATGATTAGCCTACACAAATATTCTCTAGCAAAAGAATCTAGAATCTCATTTAATTTTCCATTATCTAGAGCAATTTCCACTTCCTTCACGATTTTTAGCATTGACTTCCTAGTGAGGAGCTAAAGAATGACCATTCCCAGGTTTTAAATATCATATTTTATGGTGAATTCATCGGTTGATAGATACTCTATATCTATATAATTAAATGTACCTTTTGAATCTCTTTCTTTGTGTAAATTTTGTGGTAGAAGTCGAGACAGCCCAAAATCACGTATCCTACATAATTTTCATCCAAAAATATATTCTAGGGCTTAATATTTTAGTGGATGAAAGGATTTAGATGTACACTATGTAAAAATCATAAGCAGAGCAAACTTCGATGGTGATATGAATTCTTACATGCCAAGGGAGTGGTGAAATCATGTTTTACAAAATAGATGATCTTCTAGACATCTATTGGACATATATTCATACACTATACAATTTTGTCTGAAGTATACTCCCACAATCAACCTGTTACTGGTATTCACTTTTCAATGATGCTTTGTATGACCACTACTTTCTAAAACTCTAGTGTGATATATCTATAGACACCAAAATAGCACCAATCCGATTATGTGACTGCAAACACTTATCGCATTAACACACATAGCCCCCAGGGCAGCCCCAGAGGTTAAAACAGTGGTTCTAACCACTCACACAGTAGTTTTAAAAGTCAGAGATCAATTTGGCATATTTTAGGCACTCCGCTACTTATTCGCTTCACCCAGGGATGAGTGCAGACTGGTACTCGTTCCACCCAGGGATGATTACCATTGCTCACTCTTAGGTGGGATGAATGCCATGTTTGATCGGAAAAAAGTCAAACCTCGACACATGACAACTCAGAACTGCCACTTAGCTCTCCCTTTATGGCATAGGAGTGCGAGTGAGTTCTTTTGACAACTAAGGTCTTCCACTTGACTCTCCCTTCATTGCATGTGAGTGAGAGTGGGATTTTACATGACAACTCAAATTAGCTACTTAACTCTCCCTTCATTGCATGGGAGTGCGAGTGAGTTCTTTTGGGCATGCAAAAACAGTTACAGAAGCAGTTATGGAGCCCTTAATCAGGGAGAAGTCTTCTCTTCCATGAAAAAGCATTCATGCTAAGTAGCACTTCTGCATGCTAATTCAAAGAGACCCCTTGGGTCTATAAAATGGTGAGTTTCCTCACCCAAAATATACAGAAAAGGAGCATTTTGAGCAACGAAGTGCTGCCAGTTTACTTACTTACAATTTGTGCTTTTACATCCGTAATATCTTAATCAAAATGGAGGTTATTGGGTGACTTTTGGAGGCACGAATCAAGACCTAAAACCTGATCTTCTGACCACAATATCCTACCAATTTTTTGATAACACATCACAACAGGTTTCGGACTCATCCCAAGCGGATTGGTGTCGAAACAAAGTCTCAACCAGCAGGTGGTTTGCCTTCGGGCACCCCCTACCTTATTGTAGGTTTATTCGTATCACCCTGGAATGAATACCAAACTATTGCAGGTTTATTCGTCCCACCCCATAATGAATATAGATCTATATCAAATTTGGTGACTGTTTCTTTTGCAGTATTTTTCTAGTTACATGATTATGCTTTTGTCAAATTTTTAGTCTATTTAGATTCATTTTAATCATCGTTATATTTATCTTTTATATTCATTAACAGTACTATTTCAGATTTGCGAGTTTAATTATCATACACGGGTGCTACTAATGATTTGTTGTTTCTTTGAATGTAGGAGGAGTAGCAAGGATTAAAGATTCATCAAATACCAGTGACGGCAACACTTTGGCCCACCCATTTCACATGTGGGCACGCGGAAGGAGGAACACTAAATCCATGATTGTAATTGAAACTATGTTAACGCTCCTACCCCCTAAAAGGGAGGAGATGTCTTTGTAACCGAATTGGAAGAGTATAAATAAAAAGGGTTGTGCTTTCTATACTTCCTTTTATCTCATTTAAATTCATCTCTTTTCTTTCATTTCATGCATTTCACTTTATAGGACCTTAAGCATTAACTTTGGGTTTTGAATACATCGCATTAGTTTTCCTTTCAATCTTTCAGAATCTTGTGCTTTCAATGGCGATCACGGTGGGACCTTTGTCCTCTGTTTTTTTTTAGGTTAGATTTCTGATCTAAAATTGCTTGTTTTGATTATAGGTACCTATTTTTTAGTCATTATACTGTTATTCGTTTCGGTCAGTGACGATTACAAAATTGGGATTCGTCTCACCAGGGGCGAATAGGCATTCATCCTACCCTGGAACGAATATGGTTCTGATATTCGTCTCACTCAGGGATAAATAACATTCTATGCATTTTTTAGAGCAACAAATTAGAAACATCCTTTTGGGCAGAGAAGAGGTAGGGGTTTTTAACAAGCCTCTGTCAAATTTATGTTTTCTGTTTTCTGATTTTTAGTTTTTGTATGACTTAGGGAAAGTTTCATTTTTGTTTGTCTGTTTCAATTTTTGCAAATTAAAATGAACCCCACACATCACGCGGTTACTTAAACCAAAGAGCTGGTCATAAAACCCTAGCCCTTGAGCAAGACCAACAGTGGATTTCATCACCATGTTGGCTTGGATATTTGCATACATTACCCCGATCGCGACTGTTGCTAGACGTAAATCCTGACGAAAGCTGACCAAGTGTAGCTTGGGGTGATTCCTAGCACATGAGGATAAGTCTTCTATGGTAGGTGTCATAAACAGGGTTATTCCCCTTTTGTACCGCCTATGTTCCACATATCATTTGCTCTCACATACCTATAGTCTCCCTCACGTAAGGGCGGGTATATAGAGAGGTTGGTATATCGGTTCGACAATGGTATATTGAAGGGGCAACCATTTTGGGAGTCATAAGAGCCTTCATAATTGCATTTAAATGGTTTTCATAAAAATATTTCAAAAAAACAAACAACAAAACACACTAAACCAGATTTAGGGCACACTTTTAATCTTTAAAAGAGATAATCATTGCTTGTGTGTGTATGCTATTTTCTATTTAGAGTATCAAAATCATAAAAAGAAAAATCCAAAAAAAGAATTTTTGCATCTTTAGGTTAACATCACCATGGTGTACACCCGTAGCCAAGCCTAATCACGAGCAGAAGCTGTAGAGAATACACCAATGGGGAAAAGTCACCTCTGATATAGCCCTAAAGACTTGGCCATCCCGCCTTGGCTGCAGGATACACAAGTTATTCCACACCATGCAGTTATAGAACATGACTTTAGAGGCACCTCCTTGAGGGGCACTCCAACTCATGCCATCACTATACAAGACTATAGAGGCACCTCCTTAAGGGGTACTCCCATTCAGCAAAGATCATTTCAAGAAGACAACCTACATGTAGCACTTGACCTAGATATAAGGCCTCCCTTGGAAGCTCGTTATGGGTGGCCTAGTGATGAAGTTCTTGAACAACAAAGGGTCCACAAGGAGGAACCATATGATTTCGTTACTCCTAATTTACCCTTGATTAATGTCAAACACATTAGACCATATCCAGAATATTAGGTTCTCCCAATAGGGCAAGACAATTCTACCCACACCTTTTATGCATATAACAGAGAATGTGAGGAAGATCACTATGTTCCTCAAGAATAGTACGTAGCGTGGGAACGATGCACGTCTGCACTTGCTTTATATCTAGATTGCTCATTGAGACCAGAGCTTCAAGTCAATGCTGCTAACCTCGATAGAGGGAAGCAACATATAGGGGTCTCAGAGTACTATGATTGAGAAGGATATGTAGGGGAGGCATCTAGGCCTCCTAAACAAGAGACGACAGAACAACATGACTTGGCATTTGCCAAACTAGCTGCCTGCCAAGCACAAATCATGTAGCTTAGGCAAGACCAATAGCAATTAGAACATTTGTGTCACCTTAATCAAGAGTGCATTCAATGTCAGACAGCTAAATTTCTTCACAACAATGTTCCTGAGAAGGCCCCAGTCCCTCGTGCATAGAAATATAAGATGTACATGAGGAACAACCCCTTAGTGCAAGACAGGTCTCTGTGACTTCATCAAGCACTACCTCTAAGACCTCCTAGACCTGAGCGGGAGGCCACTCCCTAAAACTGTGATGGGCATCCTCCACGGGCACCCATCAATGTTTACAGGCCTAGGCCAGACACTCCTTAAGAAGCTTATGAGGATTATGAACAAGAAGAAGAGCAGGTTGAAATGCCCTATCAAGGCATAAGGGGTGCTACCCAGTTATCCCTCCAAAGGCCTCAAGTTCCCCACAACCCATAGCGGGAGCACACCAAGGAGGAGGAGATTAAGTCCTCCGATGCATACAAAGTGTTGTTAGAACGCTTAGAGACTATGGAACTCAAGACTTCTAGGCCCAAAAAGCCTACTTTGTGCCAACTTTGTAGTCGTCATGTGCATCCGTCAGTGTCGGCACCTCCATACCCTGAACATTTTAAGCTACCCCAGTTGGCACTCTTTAGAGGGGACGAAGATGCTCAAGAGCATATGACTCGATTCTTGATCCAATGCTTCGGTATTCAAGACAATGATGCATTGCTATTAAGAACATTTACAACCACATTCATAGGACCTGCCTTATATTGGTTTACCCATTTATCGAAGCATAGCATCTACAACTTGGATCAACTAGTGGACGCATTCCTAGAACGTTTCACTTTCAACACAAAGAAAAAGGCGTCACTAAGTGATCTAGCTAGCCTCAAGTAGTATGAGGAGGAATCTATGGTGGCATATGGGAATCGGTGGAGGACGTTGCTTTCAAAGCTATCCTACCTCCCTCCTATGTCTGACCTAACTCAAATGTTTGCAAAGAGTTATTTGCGATTGATCTCTGTGCTATTGTAGCTGCAGCAATATGCCACTTTAGAAGAAGCTCTGGCGCAAGCTAGAATTATCAAAGAGATCAAGATACAAGATGGCAAAATTGCCAAGCCTAAGAAAAAATAATGGAACAAGAGCACTAAAATAGGGACTACGCAACAGAAACCTGTTGCGGTCAATCAAGTTGCTATCAATGCCCCTAAGCCTGCCCAAGCAACTTAGCCTCCAAAGGCTAATTATCAGGCGGTGCCTCCCAATAACTATGAGAAAGATAATCAAAAGCAGGAAAAAAATTAGTAGCGTTGCCCTAGGTGGAAATTTACACCATACATTGAGTCCAGGGACTCCTTGTTTGATCATTTGTCAGCGACAAACTTGATTAATCTGCCAGAGATTCAAAAAATAGATCCTAATGTGCCAAAGCCTAAGGGCTACAGAGAGGATCATTACTGTAGATTCCATAGAAGGAAATGGCATGGCCTTAACGCCTGTTGGAATTTCAAAGGTTTAGTGCAAGACCTCATTGACAATAATACATTGGCAGTGGATAATCCCTTTTCGCCCAAAAAACAACAAATGGGTGTTTTCAGATATCCTTTACCCGCACATGATGCACAAGCAAAACCTCATGTGAATGAAGTACCCCATGGAGGGGTATGTTGGGATGATCAGCATTGTGACAAGGAGCAAGAGATACCCAGGAGCTACCCCCGCAATAGCCACAAGGGAATTCCCATCCATGTCACAACCTCAACTAAATCCTACACATCTTCCCCTGCCTAGACCAGTGGCCATGATTCGAACTAGACTTACTCAAAGTCTAAGGACCATGTCGGCTAGGCTCTCCATATATGATCTTATTCAACAGGCGACGCACCATCGAGAAGATCTCATGGAGATATTAAAGGCAATTGAGCTGCAACCCCACGAAGCAAATTTGTTCAACAATTTTGTGGGGCATGTAAAATAGTGTATCGAACCAGTCATCACCTTTAGGGAAGATGAATTAAAAATGGTGACTGGGGATGTAGCGGATCCACCCCTACATGTTATTGTGTGGTTCAATAGGATTCCATATAAGTGGGTGTTGGTAGACACTGGTTTGTCTAATAACATTATTACAACCATCACACTGAAACATTTGAAGCTGCTAGCCTCTCACATTGTACCTTCCACTTATACCCTTCAAGCATTCAATGATGCGATATGCTCGACAGTTGGCACAATTTTCCTACCCATACAAGTAGGACAAAGAACATTCATACATTGTGCCACATTTTAGAAGGTGATATGGCTTACAATATCTTGCTGGGGCGACCTTGGATCTAGGACATGAAGTGTGTCCCTTCAATTGCTCATCAATGTTTAAAGTATACATTTTAAGGACAAGTGCATGTGGTCCCCACAGATTTAGAACCTTTCAAATACTACAATTTAGTGCAATTAATGCCGTAGTCGACCCTTCCTTCAACGCATGTGGATTTTTAGTTAAATCCATCTAAAAGGGGTCCGATTATGCAAGAATCTCCATTACCAAATCAATAAAATTCCTAGGCGGGTTCATCTTCTTCATCTGGTCCTCCCACAATGATGCCACCTATGGTGGCCACACCAATGGACAAAGGAAAGAATCCCCTGGAAGCAGAACCACCCTTAGTCTCCAACATCTCGATAGAAGAGATGCCTAATAGAATGGAAGTCGAGATGCCTACTTCACCCCACATGGAGTGGACTTAGGGAGAACTCCCATTCGCTTCCTCTCAATCACCAATGATTACTATTGAGATGTCTAACACATGCATGGGGGATTATATAGTGCGCAATGTTGTAGCAACACCCACACTTTAGTCTATGCAAGACATGGGAAGACCTTGACTCCCCATAGGCTCTATGGTTCCTTTAGGCTACCCACATAATCAAAAAAACTTTATTTTTGGGGGCCTAGATAATGGCGTTGAACCTTCCCTACAAGAAGAGGAATATGAAGAGCCCTTTGTGGAAGATGTCAATTATCTGTCTAACCCAGACTTCGCATTACGATATCTTAGCCAATGCAATTGGCATGGATAGGGGTTGGGCAGGTATGAACAAGGAGTGTGTATTTTGTGCCAACCAAGATACCAAATGCCTTATGACAAGTTAGGAGTAGGTTTTAATCACCCTTTGCCCCTCGACATCTTGGTCGAAAACATGCAAGGCCTAGGGATAGGAAACAAGGATGGGTTGGCATCAGATCCATATGCCAATCCAAATACAACTTATACATTGGGGGATTATTTCCCATTACACACAAACAACCTTGTTGACCTCAACAACCCTTTCCCTTCGGTCGCAACGGGAGACAATTCCAAGACTCACCTCCATGAAGGATATGACCAAGACCAAGCAGAGTCTTTGGATGATGAGTTGGAGTATGAGGTAGCACCTTGGGATTCTCTTGAGTCAGGAAGCAATCATTCCCACATGCTTCCCATGGATGATTATCAAGAAATATTCTTGACCATGTTTCCATTGAATGATCCCATTGAGCATAGGCTACCTCAAGAAAATTAGGTCCCCCCATAAAGAGTGGCACAACCTCATTGGGACCATATTAATTTGCTTGAGAAATATGAGCTTCCCATGTTGCAAGTAGTTATTAGATCCAATGAAGGCTTGTGGAAATCTGATAGTGATTACAAAGATGAAACCGAGATGGCCTATCTCAACCACATGCGACAAATGTAACAACAATATCCCTTGGACATAGATGACATGTTTGAACACTTACACATAGGTCCAAGACATAGGTGGCACCTCAACCCGACGTAGTTATAGCAATTATTGCACCCACCACTCCAGGTACACAAAGAGCATCTTCCACCTGGAGACCCTATCAAACCATCAGTGCCTAGGGCAGACCCTGTTTGCATGTCCACGCATCAGGCTGATCCTTTTGTGCTAGTGCCTATAAAGCCAGATCAAACGCATCAAGAACATCCTAAATGTCAGAGTTATCATACCTGTGGTAATGGAGGTTACAATCATTTCATAAATATGATCTTCATTGACTTGACCGCCCCCATCCATGATCCAGCCAATCCAACATGATCATTGCATCTAGACATAGAGGCTATATATTGGGATCACGCTGACACACCACCATCCCCATCAGAGTATTGGCCTTGTGGTGGGATGTTTCATTTCACTCTAGGACAGACTCAGGATGTCTTCCATGTTGAAGAGGAACTCGACGTTCCTAATGATGATCTTAATTCAGCAAACGATATCCATCTGATCCCAACTCCACACTATTTGGAGGATGGATCCCACATGTCAATTGAGGCAATGACTGATGTAGACATCGGCACCGATCCAATGAATCCATGAATTCTCAAGCTATGGGTAAGTCTTTCCCCCAAAGAGCAAGCTAATTATGTTGCCCTTCTTAAGGAGAAGAAGGAAGTTTTTGCATGGTCATACAAGGATATGCCAGGACTAGACCCATAACTAGTCACGCATAATTTAATGCTTGATCCAAAAATCAATCCAGTAAAGCAAAAACTATGCAAGATGCACCCAATAGTTGCCTTAATGGTAAAAGACATGTTACAAAATTTGTTGGATGCCCAGTTTGTCATCTGTGTGGATTATTCTCTAGGGTTGTCTATCATGGTTCCCGTCAAGAATCCCGACAAGAGGATTCACATATGCACCAATTTTTGAGATCTTAACAAAGCAAGTCCTAAGGATTATTTTCCCTTGCCAAGCATCGATGCATTGGTAGATGCCATAGCGGGCCATGAAATGCTTTCCCTTATGGATGGTTTCTTAGGATACAATCAGATTCGTATCAATCCCGAGGACCAACTAAAAATGGCATTCACAACGCCTTGGGGGACATTTTGCTATAAGGTCATGCATTTCGGTCTTAAAAACACTGGCGCCACTTACCAACGTGCCATGATGTACATCTTTCACGATTACATGCATAAGACTTTGGAAGATTACATGGATGATTTGTTGGCCAAATTTCTTTTGTGCCTAGATCACCTCGATGACTTGAGCAAGGTCCTCGATTGCCTCATTGAACATAAAGTCAGATTAAACCCCAAGAAGTGTGTCTTTTGCGTCACCTCTAGAAAGCTCTTAGGTTTCATAGTCTCTAAATGAGGAATCGAAGTAGACCCAAACAAAGTCAAGGCAATCCTTGAAATGCTTCCCCCAACCACCATAAAGCAGCTGAGGAGTCTGCAAGGAAAGGTTGCATCGATCAAGTGCTTCATAGCATAGTTATCTGACAAGTGCCGACCCATGAATAAATTATTGCATAAGGGGGTCACATTTCATTGGGATGATGAGTGCCAGTCAGCCTTTGACAACATTAAATAATACTTGGCTTTTCTGGTAGTATTGGCACCACCTAGACCAGGAGTGTCATTCTATTTATACATCTCAGCTACTGAGGTGGCACTGGGTGCCATGCTGTCCCAAAAAAATGAACTTCACAAAGAACAGGCTACATACTATCTTAGCCGCACCCTGGTTAGTTATGAACTTAACTATGCATACGTTGAAAATCTCTGCTTGGCAGTGGTGTTTGCTACCAAAAATTTATGCCACTACATGCTCATTAATAAGATGTATGTTGTGTCTAAGGAGAATCCATTGCGATACATGATGATTCATACTTATCATAGTAGCCACACGATGAAATGGATCATGTTGTTGACGGAGTTTGACATAGAGTTCATTGGACAAAAATCCATAAAAGGTCAAGTCATCACCGATCAACTAGCCGAGGCTCCTCTTGAAGATGATCAACCTCTGAATTTTGAACTACCTAATGATGGGGTCTTCCATGTTTCAGAATCACCAAATTTTGATGAGCCTGAGTCACAGGCTGACATAACCCTATTCTTTGATGGTTCTAAATGTGAGCAAGGGGGTGGCACGGGAATTGTATTCTTCACTCCACAAGGGGCTCCAATGCCTCTATCATTTAAATTAAACTTCTCGTGCACCAAAAACAATGCAGAATATGAAGCCTTGCTCATAGGTCTTCAAACAATAATCACCATGAACATTAAACGTCTAAACATCTTTGGTGATTCGTTGTTGATTGTCAATCAAGTGAAGGGGATTTTCCAATGTAAATGTCCAGTTCTGTAGGCCTACAAAGCCCTTATGGACAAATTCCTAGCACAACTTGAATGGTATGACATCGAGGCACTCCCTCGATCATCAAATCATTTTGCGGATACTATGGCCTCCTTGGGGTCACTAATCTCGCAAGACCCTTTCGGTGAAATGACAACCATTTAGGTTAAAACATTATCGCAATCTGTGATGGAGCATGCAAGTTCTAATCTGATGCCAGGAATCCACCTGATCCAAATTGAACCATCTCCAGATAAGTTCTCTCGAATACACGATTGTTTGACTCGAGCCAACTAGGGGTCCTTGTTCTCCCCAACCCTTCTTAATAGCAACACAATGCTATTTTTACAAGCTCTTTCCCGCTCAGATTTTTCTAGGGATGGACTTCAAGAGGGATTGGTTGTTCATACTATCAAGGTTTTTGATCAACAGGATTGGTACACACCCATTCAGGATTACCTCAAGCTAGGTAACCTCCCACTTGGATTGACATAAGCCATGGAAAGATCATTCAAACAGAAAGCAGCAAAGCATGTCTTGTTAGGAGACATTTTGTATCATCAAAATTATGAAGGAATCCTCCTTCGTTGTTTGGACCAACAAGAGTCCGCTTGGGCGATCACCCAAGCTCACGATGGTACATGTGGTGGCCACTTCAGTGGTATGGCCATCACAAAGCGCATTCTTCACATGGGTTATTATTTGCCATATTTAGAGTGAGATTGTTGCACATATGCGAAGAAGTGCATGAAGTGTCAACACCATGCTAATTTGACACATGTACCTTCTCAGGCCTTGTAGCCGATCCAATCAATTTGGCATTTTTTGTAGTGGGGATTTGACCTAATTGGAAAAATTTCTCCTATGTCATCTGGTCGTCACACGTTCATTTTAATGGCCACAAAGTATTTCACCAAGTGGGTGGAAGCAATTTCGCTAACCTCTACGACTAGATCCCGTATTGCAGAGTCTATTTTGCATAACATCATATGTCGTTTTGGTATTCCATACAAGATCCTGTCAGATAATGGGACACCAATCAAGAATAAATATGTGCGTGCTTTGACCACAAAGTACAAAATTCAGCACAATTTTTCAACCCCTTATTATCCGTAGGCAAATGGGCAAGCAGAGGTGTCAAACAAAATGCTAGTCGCCATTCTTAAAAAGACGATTGCAGACAATCATAAGGATTGGCACATTTAGATCTCACTTGCCCTATGGGCTTATCGCACTAGCATCCGGACGCCCACTAGGGCAACTCCATTTTTGCTGGTGTATGGCTCCGAGGCAGTCATGCCTCTTGAGTTGGAAATCCCTTCCCTACGCATTTCAATGCAAGATTTCATCGATGATGACACTGTGCAGCAGGCCCGGTTAGATCAACTGACATTGCTCGATGAACGACATGTTAATGCTCTTGAGAATTTGTGTATCTATCAAGAGCAACTTAAGAGAGCATACAACATGAAAGTCCACCTCAAGGAATTTTAGGTTGGTGACTTGGTATTAAAAGAGAACCAATAAAATTATAATTTGTTGTCCCATCTACAGGACAAGTTCATGGCAAACTGGTTAGGTCCTTATGTCATTGATAGTAGAATAGGACCTGGAACATACCGTCTTGCCTCTCTTGAAGGAATCAAGAAAACAGAACCCTTGAACATCAGTCATTTGAGGCCATTCCACATCTAGAGAGCCATAGTCCAACTAAAAGCTCCAAGGATTCTCATAATCGCTTGGTCAAATCTAAAATCTCCAAGGATTCTCATAATCGCTTGGTCAAATCCAAAAGCTCCAAGGATTCTCATAATCACTTGGTCAACCCTAAATGCCCCAAAGGTATCTATAAACCCTTTGGTCAATCCAAAAGCTCCAAGGATTCTCATAATCGCTTGGTCAACCCTAAATGCCCCAAAGGTATCTATAAACCCTTTGGTCAAGCCAAAAGCTCCAAGGATTTTCATAATCACTTGGTCAACCCTAAATGCCCCAAAGGTATCTATAAACCCTTTGGTCAAGCCAAAAGCTCCAAGGATTCTCATAATCGCTTGGTCACCCCCAAAATGCTCCAAAGGTATCCATAAACCCTTTGGTCGACACCAAAATCTCCAAGTGTTACCATAACTGCTTGGTCAAAATAAATATTCAAAAATAAACAAAAAAAATACAATCATCAAAAATAACAAAAAAAAATTGCATTTCAATTCCATGCGTACTCATAAAAAAATCAAAAATCACAAAAACAATTGCATTTCAATTCCATGCATACTCATAAAAATCAAAAATCACAAACACAATTGCATTTCAATTCCATGCATTCTCATAAAAAATCAAAAATCACAAAAACAATTGCATTTCAGTTCCATGCATACTCATAAAAATCAAAAATCACAAACACAATTGCATTTCAATTCCATAAATTCTCATAAAAATAAAAATACAAAAATATAGGGTGCATTAGGCATCGCATCCATACATTATATATTTGCTAGGTCATACAAGTCAAAAGCACCATAGGCTATCATTACTTGACAATTCCATCATTTTCCATGTCAAATCCATTTTCATAAATGCATACATCCAACATATCACCATTTTCTTTTAGCATAGTTAGTTGTCTCCTAAATGTATATAGGGTTTTCGTCATTCAGCTGTCTTTAAATTTCTAGCCAAAAACTGTACACAGTTAAACAGATTTTACATGAGAAAGTTTTACTTGGATCACACCTTGTCACGTAGAATCCCAACACAAATTAACACACATAAAATAATTCCTAAGTTGTGTGAACGCAAAAGAAACCTACAAAGCAGTCTCGGGTACCATAGGTGAAATATTAGCCTGTTCATCCCCCTGTGTGAATGGTTCTAGAATGCTGAGAATTGACAAAAGGACGAGCTCTTCCCTATCCATTCACCTTAATAAACAGTGGTTTTTACCACTACCAAATCCCAATCATAGTTGGTCCCCAAATTTGTAAGGATTCATACTACATGTCCCTGCCAAGGATGGGTAGTCGTCCCCAAGACCTAAAAGGATCAACGCTATTCAAAAACACCATTCCAACAACCCACCATCACAATGATCTCCACTCACCTTTGGTCTCCAAGTTGTAAGGATTTGTACTACACACCCCTAACCAGGATGGGTAGTCATCCCCAAGACCTAAAAGATCAATGCCCTTACTTCATAATCTCCATTATCCCCTTGTGTCCCAAATTCATAAGGAGTCATACTACACATCCCTAAACAGGATGGGTAGTCATCCCCAAGGCCAACAGGATCAATGCCATTCACAAGCTCAACCTTACAAAGCTCAAAATACAAAATCACCTAACAGTGGTTATCACCACTATTCGAAATCCTTGCTCAAAAAAAAAAAAAACAAAAAAACAAAGAGAAAAATAAACAGTGGTTGTCATCACTATATAGACGAGCAAGTATCCTATACCATTGAACCCACCAATAGCCTGAACTTGAATCCTTGGAATTCTTAGCATTCGAAAACCATCTAGGTGATCCTCATTACAGGTTTGGTTGATAGCCTACCTAGCAATGGTGGTATCCTACCCGCATGACGATATGTCCGTCACATTAGCTTTGCGTGTGTGCAGACCAATGTTTGCATGTGGATGAGCTAGCATATGGTACCTTAGATTGTCACGTGGATTAATCTTGCTAAATACAAAAACGGAGTTAGTGGCACTAATTAGGTGATCCTTAGTACAGGTTTGGTTGATAGCCTATCTGGCACAAGTAGTATCCTGAAAAATACCACATAAATGAACTCAATTGCACACACAAGGATGTGACCTAACTTGGTTCACTTCAAGTTAGATTTATCCCTTGTTCAAAAATCTTGTGAGATAAATGTTTAGTCTTGGCTAGTTAGTTAAAATATCTAACTCTCAGAAAAGCTTAACTACATTTTAAAACCGCTGGCACATTTCATTCCGTACATCACCATAAGAAAATATACAAAATACAAAAACAAAGTTTTCACATGCACATTCATTCCACAAAGTCATCCCATTAATATAGCAAGTCAGTCAAATCTTGTACAATCTATGGTGCATCGACAAATCATCAACAACTCATTTCATTCATTCCATATGCATACATCATACAAATTAGAACCATTGCATTCATAAACGCATATGCATACATCAATGAAAAAACATGTACATAAAAAAAAACAATCATGAAAAATGTATAAACACCAAAAAGAGTCATCTGTATATATATATCATAACAAAATTTCCCACAGGCTATAATGAACCGGTCCTCGAACCTCGCTACCACAATCCAAAAACTCAAAAACCCCAAGCCTAGGGCATCGACCACCATGATCACATAGGATCAATGCAACGGTAACTACCCCCTGTAGTGTGGGTCCTATGGGACCTCTTAGGGCGACTGCTGCTCGCCCTTGCATAACGCCCACTAGCGTCCCCCTCATCTAACTGCTTGTGGTAGGATGATGTTGACTGCTTAGTCCTATTATCTCTCATCTGGTATGACGAGCCACCTCCAAGAGGCTCAGGTATTCATCCACCAAGGTGGATAATCTCTCCCTCCATATCCAGTCGATGTCATCATCAATCTAATTCCTATTGCTACTAATCTGACTCCTGTCGACCCCAATCTGCCTATCGTCGACCCCACTCTACCTCCCATTGATGATAGTAAGCTACTACATCGTCGCGCTATGCTAGCTACACCCATAGGAGATCCCTCTCCCATACAACATCAGTATCCCCCTCCTGTCAGTGAGACGCAGCCCATGCGCTCTCTCGCTCTGCCAACTAAGTCTACAAGAGATCTCTCTCCTGCAAAGCCTCTCCCAGCTCCCCATCTTGCCTCTATAGCAAGTCCTCCAATCATGTTATCTCAGCATTGAGCCTCGCCTCCACATACTTCAAACCTGCCTAAGGCATAGGCAAATTCGAGACAACAACCTACTCTGGCTCCCACTACTCTAGGACGTCTTGCATCTTTGGCTGGTCCAGTAACCCAAAATCCCCTCCAACATCCTCCACCTCTACCATGTCCTCATAATCACATGGAGCACCCCAACCCTCATCTGGTACCTCTATACCCTCATCCCCTGCTGTTGCTGCAGTACCCCCTAGAGGCCCCTCGCCTCGCCATCACCATAGAGTCCATGACTGCTCATACTCTACAATCATCCCGACGTCATCCACATCTGGGACATTAATCACCATATCTGAGTCTTCGCCAAGTGGCGCAACGACTGGCCGGTCCAGCGTCCTCTCATCTCCCCGATGCCGATAGACTACGGGCTCACCAAGCATCCCCTGGTGCACCCTGAACTGTCGGGTCACCCGACCATATGGGAAGAACTCCTACTCTATCCCATGCCTCCCAATCAGCCACCGCCCCCTTTATACCTATCGAAACCACTCTCCAACCTCATGCCAGGCTGGACAGTCCCGATAGGGGTGCCAGAACACCTCTCTAGGAGTAAGTCGAGCAAATGCATCGGCATAGTGCCCTACGGTACCTGCCCATCGTCGACTCTATCCCTGCTCCTCCGACCTTTGCCATAGTACCCCATATCCAATCTCTCGGTCTACCATCTCTACCCGCATTGTCCAGGGTAGCCCCATCGGCCTCTCCACTGCTATGTGCTGCCACGCCCAGCACTGCAACAAGTAGCTACAACCGATCCCCTTTTGCTTTCGATAGCAGACCTCGTACAGCTCATCATAGAGCTATGCCAGTAGCGTCTGTCCCCATCTCATAATCATCATAGTATCTATCAAACACTCCACCAACTTGAATACCATCTCTAGCAGGTTCCACAAGAACTTCATTCCAGAAGAGTCGGGGAGCAACATGTTGGAAATGAGGCTCATGAGTAATGCATGCCTCATTCCCAACACACCCCTCTCTAGCCACCATCGCACCAATATGCCGCCAATCTGGCAATCGCCCTCCGCCCTCTCCATGGGGTTCTCCACACCCAACTTCTCCTCATGCCTGAAATAGCGTATCAATACTGTTGTCCTTTGAGATCATGGCATCGTCTGGATCGGCAATCCGTCTATTGGAATCCACAAGATCTGATAAACATCCTCCAAGGTCACCGTTATCTCCCCTGTCAGGAGATGGAAGGTATTAGTACGGGGATCCCACAAATTGATCAGGGCCATCAGATAGGCTCAATCCTCGACTATCGACTCCAGTCGCGTCACCTACTTGAGCCCAATGGCGTCAAGCCAATCCCAATCAGCCAAGGTCAGCGCCGCACATGCTTCAATAAACATAGTAGGCACCCGATGCCAACTCTTCACAACCTACAAAAGAAAACAACACCAAAACATTAAACACAACAAAAAATTGTACAACCCTACCATGTATATACATTAATGCATTAAAACTGTACATCCAAAAACAAAGCAAAAATTCCATAAAATCAATTTGTCAGACCTAGGGTTTCTAATCCTAATTGATAAATTCAAAAACACTTACAAAAAATTCAAAAAAAATTATTTGTCAGTCCTAGGGTTTCTAATCCTAACTGATAAATTCAAAAACACAATAAAACTTCAAAAAAAATTAATTTGTTAGACCTAGGGTTTTTAACTTTAACTAATTAATTAAACAAAAACAAAAACAGTCAACTAGGGTTCATGCTATGCTTTTCGTTTAGTTTTACCCTACATTTTTTAGCTTACAGTTTAACTTTTGGTTTCATTCCGATTCAACGCAGTTTGTAAGTTTTGTTTTACACTAACTTTCAAAATTTCAATTTTCACCTAAACTTTTGATCTGTGTTTTCATTAGGGTTAAATTCAGTTTTCAGTTAAGTTTTCATAAACTAGGGTTTTCATTTTTAAACCATTAAAAAAAAAAATGTTCAAAATAAACCACAAGAGGAAGTTTACTTACTGGTCTCGCTTCAGCTCTACCGCTTGATGACCCAGTATGTGCACTCATGGTGGCTAAAAAAAATTGGCAGCGCTTCGCTTCGGCAAATCGACCTCCTCCTCCTCAGAGCTCCAAATCGTTGATGATGAATAGCACAAATGAGCCCAAATTAGGATTTTTGCCCTTAAATAGTTTTTTTCGCTAAAATTCGTCCCTGCCTAAAATGAGCACTCTAGTTAGCGCTCGTTCCACCTTGGGACGATTACCAGTTGGTGCTTGTTCCACCCAGGAACGAATACAAAGAAAAAACTCAAAATAACAAAAACAATAAAACATAACAAAAAATGCAACAACAAAGAGCCATAAACATTGCCGGACAAAAGTGTTTTTACACTTGACCTCCTTGGCATACAAAAATTGATTTTGGGGTTTACATTGTCACTATATTTTCCCTAATAAGGCCACCATGGCCGGACTGCTCCATGGGAGATCGGATTTTCATCAATTTTAACCCCATATGACGTCCCAAAATGGGTTCCCACCCACCAAAAATAGGTTCAAAAATTGGGAAACTGCTTAAGCATTCAATGAAAAACATCTGAAGGCACCCTCACTTAAGTCATCTTGGGTCAAGCGACTCGTTGCTTTTCTCATGTTGATCATTCCCTCATTGATTCGTTGCTTGAGGAGGTAGTCACACTTAGTTACCAATCAGCAAACACACACCCAATCAAGGCAATGACATGCATTCAAAGAATCATTGACAAAGACAAGCATGCTCCTGCTTGGGGCAGCAAACAAGCAACAATCACAAACTGATTAAACTCTTGGCATTCCTGAATCATGAACACAAGGTTCCCATAGACAAAAGGTTGCACCCTTTGCCTATTCATGACTGATTAATGCCCAAGCTTAAGTCACACCTCACAAAAATAGGTTAATACTTGAAATCTAATTCCTTAGCTTGTTAGAAGCAAGGATTCAAGAATGCATGCCCTTTCCATACTTGGGGCATCCAAATTTGGTTAGGTTACTAAAAAATCCTAATCATTAGTGTTTTGGTTATCTATTTTTGCTCAACACTGCACCATGTGCAGTGCTTTCCAAAAAGGGGCATCTATAGACACCAAAACAACACCAATCCGATTATGTGACTGCAAACATTGATTGCATTAACACACATAGCCCCCAAGGCAGCCCCAGAGGTTAAAACAGTGGTTCTAACTACTCACACAGCAGTTTTAAAAGGCAGAGATCAATTTGGCATCTTTTAGGCATTCTGCTACTTATTCGCTTCACCCAGGGATGAGTGCAGACTGGTACTCGTTCCACCTAGGGACGATTACCAGCGCTCACTCCTGGGTGGGATGAATGCCAGGTTTGACTGGAAAAAATTCAAACCTTGGCACATGACCAGCACTCACTCCAATTCCAGTTGAGCATCCATAGCTCTAGTGGAGATAACCTTGATCTTTTCTAGACCTTACTCTACTATCATCTAGGCATCTATAGCCCTGGTAGAGATTATCTTAATCACCCAAATATTAGATAAATTTTTCTTTTGCTTCCTTTCTTTTGTTTTTTTCTAGACATAGCTCCATTTCCAATAAATCATGTATAGCCCCAGTGAAGATTATCTAAACCATTTGACTGATGTAGCTTTACTTTCTTTTTTCTTTATTTTTTATATTAAGCATTGTGTTTCTTTGAAAAATTTACCTACCACCTAGGTTAGAGATCAAGTAAGGCTAAATATAGATTATATTGGATTTATGCCTTAATATACAAAACTAGAATGATTTTATCTTTCAAAACTTCAAATAATAACCTTTAATGTGATGTGTTACATGTGAAGCCTCAACATAATGTTTCATTGTTCTAAAATATCACTATATTAGTATTACTAAACAATTGCTATCTATTTTCCTTAATTTCAACTATTTTGAAAATAGTTAATCTATCATACATAAAAAAGAAAAAAGTACCAATAATGAGACCAACTGTTTATTGCAATTACAAAACTCTACCTCAATTAGAGAAACAAACATAAAAATATTTTATGAAAATGACTAAAGTAAAAATGGAAATATGAATCAAAATTCAAAATTCGGCATAAGCCTGTATTATTGAAAACCAACAATGGAAACAAACCAAAATTGTAAAATTGATAAGCAAGTAAGAACCTACTCCCTCAACTTGAAAATACTAAAAAATAAAGCAAATAACAAAATCTCATGAAACTCGTCAGACTTAATGCTTGTCCCTTTCCTGGTGCTTTCAAAGGCATAAAAGGTTTAAAATGATTGTGTCATGGTGATTATAGGGGCAGATGCATGAATATCTATGTGGAGGCTTCCAGGGTGGATAACGTAGAATATTGTGGTGGCCATAAAAGCTAGAAAGCCTACCCAGATTTGTGGTGACTACTGATTCCACCATGTTAAAAAAAAAAAAAATCTCATGAAACAAAAAACTATGTACAAAAGCCAAACAACACATGAAAACCCAAAAAGTTATTTACAAAAATATACAATATATGTACAAGAAAGCATTCAATTATCATTTCCCTAGATCCCAAACAAGATTTTGGCCACAAATGGAATTTTTTTTGAAGTGATAGGCATGCCAAATTTTTTGGGCATCATTCCATAATAATATTAAGCCACACAGTACAAAAACTCTCATTTCACCTCTCTCACCCCACCAATCTGATTCAATGATATTAGCAATTCCATGTTGAGATTTTGATTCATTAAACTTGCAAGCAAATACATGATTTTCAAATACCTTTTTCTTATTCAATGAGGTGTAAATTTCCAAGAATTATTCATTACTCCAACTTGAGTTTTCATTTTCACAAACATATATGAGTTCTTTCAAATAGGAGGCAATTTCTAATTTTTTTGAGGATAAGTCATTATCTATGTCTTTAGGCCAATCAAAACCACACAAAAATTGACAAGCATCTAGGATATCCAACATATGCAAATTATTATAAGTTTGCATCCTAGAATCAATAGTCAATTGTTTATGAACTTGATTTATTAACTCCAAAGCATCTACCTCTATTTTTTTTTTATGTAGCAATCTTATTATTGATTTGAGGAGAAATCAACTCAAATTATTTGTCAACCACAAATGGTATTTCATTATCAATAATATTTGAATCCAACATAAAATTATGTAAAATTTTACCTAGAATTCAGATGATAGAACAAAACGGTTGAGATTTTACCTTTTGTGCATTTCCATTTACCAGGACTTGATGAACCTTTGTGATTTCTTCTTTTTCATCATAATCTCCATCATCATAATAGTGTAGCCCTTCATCTTCATGGATCACCTATTTTTTAAAAATGCCAAAACTATTCACCCAATTAAAAATATGTCCATCCTTTTCAAACCATAATTTTTTTGGTCAAGGGATGTGTCAAACAACATATCTCCCCGATCAATTACCCGAGTCATATCAAATAGAGCAATATTTTTATCATTTGAATGAATAGAGGTCGATTCTAATTCTTTGTTAACAACCAATTGTATTTATTTATTTGAATCTCCAAGATAATTATGTGAATTTATACCCAAATGTTCAGTAGCCAAGGGTAAAAGAGAAAAATTTATCTCTTCCTCATCCATAACAAATGATTCATAAGAAACATTTACCATTTATTCCTTTTTAATTTCAATAATGTTTTCAATAAACTCATATCCAAAGTGATTGAATTTTGAAAACTTCTTTATTTTTGCAAATGGTCTGCTATTTTGATTGTACAAGAATTGCATGAAGATATTGTACAGGAATTGCAAGATCTTCATGTGAGATAGAGATTTCAATATCCTACATATCAAGTGGAATAGAAATTTTATCAGTAGGAGAGTGAGAAAATAATAATTCATCATGCATACCCCAACCCTTATAATAAGTATCTTCTACAATTAAGGGATGAAATTATATCGTGTCTTCAAATGACATGAGATTCTATGATTATATAGGAGTTGGAGGCTCTTCATGTAACATAACAACTTTAGTGTCCTGCATATCAAATGAAATTTTTTATCAAAATTTGTAAAAGAAATACATTCCTCATATCTTCCCCAACCATTATAATAATTATCTTCTAAAATCAAAGGATGAGATTCTATCAAGTCTTCTGCATAATCTTCAGATTCATCTATTGATTCCTTTTTAAATTTACTTTCAACCACTTTTGATGGCTCCAATATTTCCAAAATTGAATCATCTTGCTGCATAGACAATATAAGATCTGTAGATGAGATAAAAATTTCAATTTTTTGCATATCAACATCAAGTGGAATAGAAATTTCTTTAGGAATTGTGAAAGAATTAAATGATTCTCATTCTTTGTCTAGAATAGTAGTATCATTATCTTTTTGAAACATGTGATGAGATTTCATCCCTTAGTTCATGTTATATTAAAATTATTCTTTATATTCATCCCCCTCAATGTCAAAAAATTCATCTTCCTCAGGTTCATCCTCTTCAATTTCAAAAATTCATCTTCCTCAGATTCATTTTCAACAACTTTTGGTGGGTCAATGGTTTCTTCAATGGTATCAATTCCTGTATTCAACTTTCTATAATTTTCCCAATCCTCACTTGTGAATAATGACCCTAAGCATTTTCTAAAGGTTCATATATTTCCAAAACTGAGCCAATCTATACATTTTGGTTAACTTGATCATTACAATCCTTATTGATGGATATTAACTTTGGAACTTGCACCTCATTTTGAACAATATCTAAGGTAGTTATAACATCTAGATAGTCAATTTTATCCCATTGATTGCTCACATTAGACATCATTTGATTTAAGGGTGCCAAATTGGATGGTTGGTATTGGTTGGAATCCATAACTCCTAGAAAATAATTCATCATGAGAGAAGGTTGTGCATCAACCTAGCTCATTTGTGATATCTGATTGTGAGCTTCAGGTCTAAGCAATGCTAATTGACCCACATTAATACCTTTCAAAATCCATCGATGTTCTAATGTTATTGTCTCACTGTAAGCTCTAGGCAAGGATGGAACTTTAAGAAGTCTCCAAAGAAATATAGACATAAAGGGGTCTAAGGCTCCCATGTATAGTTGAGTGGATTTTTTTTTTTGAAATGACATAATGTGTCCCCACTTTGGTATACAACTCATGGAACCTATCATTGAATAATTTCATGGATTCATTAGGTTCTTTATGAATAGAGACAAAATGATTTAACATCATAACCGAGTCAACCACATTTCCAAAATGGCTAAGAAATGTTGCTTCTAATTGATCCCAAGAAGTGGTAGAGCTTGTAGGTAAATTGATAAACCAATCATAAGAAAATTCATCCAATGTGTATGGAAACATTCTATAGATAACATCTTCATGTATAATTTGTAAATGAACTATAATATTTTTGTATGCCTGAATATGTTCCTCAGCCATACTCATTCCAACATGCTTATAATGAGGTAAATAATTTTCTGCCATTGAACCAGTTTGAACATGCAAAGCTATGTATGAAAATTTTACAACAAATAAATAAAATAACCATATTTTCGAATTTATAGCAGATCAAAACTAATGCAACATAAATCATAAAATTTCATTTTTTTTAAATGATAAATTTTAACAACTTCAAATGTTGAAAGTTACCTTCCACACCCTCCTTCTAGTGCTAATTCTGTTGTGTGATATTTTTGCCTTATAAAAATACACTCACAGTTAGGATCTCGTTAAGTAATCCTCTCTTGCAAATAAAACGATTAGTTTCACCAAGGTTTTGTATTAAAGTGTGCTTGCAAAGTCTGAAAATACTACTAAAATAACTTCAAGGTGCACATAATCATTAACAAGGGATATATGATTTTGATATTTGATTTGCATAATGTAATATGATAATGAAATTCATCCTCCAAATGTGAGATTAATAATTAAATTTTGTCACAAATAAATTTTATAAAGTACAAATATTCAATTATAAACCTTAGAAAATAATTTCAATTAAATTTTTCTAAATACAAATTTTAACAAATATTATTTGAACAATTTAATTAAAATTCTAATGTTTATTTCCAATTATGAAATACCGTGAATTTAAAAGCATGAAATAAACATTTTCCCTAATGATAAGATTAAAACTTTATATTATAACATTAGGGTTTTGATTCTCGTGAATTTGAAATTTAAATAAAATAAAAAGTTTAGAGTAAAAGAAAAAAAAAGAAAAATGAAATCTAAAATTTAAGTGCAGGTTAGTTAATGCTTCATTCTGAACACATTAAACAGAAAAGTTTCTAGAATAAAACCTAACTTAGATCAACCAGTATTAACCCAATTCAATCTAAATTAAGTGCGACCTTCTAGGGAAAAATAATTGAAATATATCAAATCATTAAAATATGAAAACATCACCAACATGCATATTCTCACTATAATGAAATAAATATATTAATAAAATCTTACAATAAAACCTTCTCTAGAATATATTTGTTCTCCAACAATGAAGTCTTCTCTGTGTAACCTGGGAGGAAACCTTTGGCAAACTTTTGCAATTATTCAATCCACCTCTTCTAAAATATTTTGACCCTTATTTTGATTTTTAGTCTCTTATTTATAATTTGAACAATTATGTTCTTGTCGTTTCATAATTCATTGATTCTATTATTCTATTTCTGACCAATTTATGAAATAGATATTAAAATTGTTTGCTTCTCACATTTATTTTTTGAAAAAAATATTTTCACAATGGTGAACTATTTCCTTGTGTGAATAATGTATTTGTTTCACACACCTTTTGTTAAAAATATACCACTAATTATATACCCATATATTCAATAAAATACACATCTTTGAATTATACCTTAAGACTCAACCATTTTTTATTCCTTTCGAATGTAAGTCAAATAGTATTTATCTATAAGACCAACTTTGATAATTTGTTGCTTATTTTAGGGGAATCAAACATCCCTAACATAGTTATTTTTATCATATGAACACTTCACCTCTAGAACATGTGTATTAACACTGATAGGGTGCCATATACCTGTAGCTTTTGACCACTAAGTATGTCCATGTTATTTTCTTTTGGAGGTGAATTTTCAGCAAAGAAACAATGGATCAGTGATGATGTGTATACAACCATGTCATCATTCCTTGTATTCTGCATATTGGACCTAACTTCTATTTGTTTCAGTGCAGTGCGACATAAGATAAACAATATGAGTAGCCTACACAAATATTATTTGACAGAAGAATCTAGAATATCATTTAATTTTCCATTATCTAGAGAAATTTCCACTTCCTTCACCAGTATGAGCATCGGCTTCCTAGTGAAGAGCTAAAGAATGACCATTCTGAGGCTTTAAATATCATATTTGATTGTGAATTCATCGGTTGATAGATATTTTTGATATATAATAAAATATACCTTTCATCTCTCTTTCTTTATGTAAATCTTGCGACAGAGGTCGAGCCAGGCCGAAATCGCATATCTTACATAATTTTTGTCCAAGAGTATATTCTAGGGCTTAAGACTTTAGTGGATGAAAGTACCTGGCTATACACTATGTAAAAAACGTAAACATAGCAAAATTTTGTGGTGATGTGAATTCTCACATGCCAAGGAAGTGGTGGAATCATGTTTTGTAAAAGAGATGATCTTCTAGACATCCGTTGGACATATATTCATAAACTATACAATTTTTCCTGAAGTAAACTCCCATGATCAACATATTACTGGAAGTCATTTTTTGTGGTGATGTGTATGACCACTAATTTATAAAACTCTAGTGTGAGATATCATAGATTTATACTCGAATAAACCAAATTTAATCATCAATGTATGACATCGATGAGCAGTAGGATGCCAAATGGTACCTGAGCTAGTGATGCAGAAGCAAGTGCAGTGGTTTTCAGTAGTGAACTCAGACTATCTCCAAATTTTAACCCTAAAGTTTGCATTTTTCCACAATAAAAACTTCACTAAAACATTTAACTTGCTTGGTTGTATAATTGCATATGAATTTTTTTTTTAATATTTGACTGCGTAGCTTGAATTCACTAGTGAAACTAAATTTTTTTGTAGAAACTAGCACTGGAGAAGTGTTGGCATTTTTGATACATTGTTTTTTTTGTTACTGTTCATGCAAAATAACTAAGTTTTGTGTTCAAGTAAAGTAAGTGAAAGATGTCGCGATATCGCGACCTGTCGCAGTTTAACGGTGTTTGATGCAGAAAAGAGCTAAGCCCAGAAAGTGTCGCGATATCGCAACATGTCGCATTTTCGTGACCTATCACGTTTTTGTGCTAGGAAACAGCAAAGGCAGCAGTAATAGCAAAATTGTCGTGACATCGCGACATGTCGCATTTTCATGACTTGTTGTTGTGAGGAAGTAGTAAAGTGAAATTTGTCGTGATTTCACGACATGTCACGTTTTCACGACTTTTAGTGGCAACTAAGCAAAGTGATAGGAAAATTTCAAGATATCGTGACATAAAGCAGCAAATAGGAGCGCTAAGGAAAAAAGTCACGATATCGTGACATGTCACATTTTCATGGAAATTCTAAAGGTAAACTCAAGGCGAGAGAAAGCAACATGTCACATTTTTGTGGAAATGCTAAAGGTAAACTCAAGGCGGGAGAAAGATGTCGCATTTTTGTGACATTTTTGTAAACAAAGCCAAGAAGGTGAAAATTGTCTCGATTTCACGACTTGTCTTGTTTTCGCGATAGGAAGTGGCAATGAAGGAGAAGACAGATAATTGTCATGATTTCGTGACATGTCATGATTTCGTGAGGAGAAAGTGCGGAAGCAGCCAGATAGTATGGAATGTTGCAATATCGCGACATGTCAATTTTTTGTGGCCAAAAGCAGTAAAGTACAAGAGGACAGCAACATGTTGCGATTTCATGACATGTCACGTTTTCGCGGGGTAAAAGCAAAAACAAAGGGGAAGATAGAAACATGTCACGATTTCATGACTTGTTGAAGACGAAAGAACAAAATAGAGGAAATTGTCGTGATATCACGACATGTCATGTTTTCACGGTGAAAAAGTGGGAAGGACAGTTCCAAGTACGGAATGTCATGATTTCGCGACATGTCACATTTTTGCCACTTGCAAGAAGATGAAATCCAACAAAGAGGAAGATGTCACAAATTCATGACATGTCGTATATTCGTGACTTGGAGCAGTGAAGAAGCAAGGCGAAGAAAAATGTTGTGATTTCATGACATGTCATGGAAACAAAGCAAGGTGAAGGAAAATGTCACGATTTCACGACATGTTGTGGAAAGAAAGCAAAATGAAGGCAGATGTCACGATTTTGTGACATGTTACATTTTTGCATAAGTGAAATACAAGAAGGCCAAGCGAGAGGAAAATGTCATGATTTCATGACTTGTTGCATTTTTACGAAAGTGCAAGAAGAGAAAGCTAAACAAAGAGAAAATGTCATGATTTTGCGACATGTTGCATTTTCCTGACCTATCACATTTTCACGACAGAAACAAAAACAAAGGCCTGATAAAGTTCTGTCCACATTTTCCTTCAAAATTGCATAGGGGAACATGAGGAGAAGATAAGGATTGAACAAAGTAATGTTTTAAAATTTCTCCAACTGATTTTGAGATCGAGGTCAGAGAGGCTCCAAGATTAACTGTTTTGCTATCCACCTATGTGTGCAAGAAGGAAGAACGTGTTAAATCAGTTTGTTCTCGAAGCCACCAACATTAAATATGCCTCCAGTATTAAAATCTCCTATTTGTGATCTCCTAACAACTTCAATATTGCCTCGAGAATAGTTTTTTAATGAAGAAACATGGTCCTTTGTTTCAGTTCAATTTTTAGTTTTGATCCATAAAAATAGGGAATGTGATTTCTTCGAGGTAGATCAAGAGGGATTGTTTCTCTTTCCAAGTGCATACTTTGTGTATCTCCTCTTCAAAATCTGTTTTATGTTTTAAATGTTGTGATGCAAAAGAGAGAGGGAAGACCTCTATAAATACCAATGTAAATCTCAAGCAAAGGAGGAGGACCTTCTTGCAAAAATTGAAGCAGAAATCCTAAGTGCATTTTGCTCTATTCTTAGTGTCTTTTGAGTTGGTAATCCAAACTGTTGTTCATGTGATGCTTTCTGTAATTCACTTCTATTTTTTCAAGTGCTAAAGTTTTAGTTGAATTCTGTTGTTCTGGATTTGGCTATGTTTTCATTTGAATTCTTGAAGTATAAATGAAGGCAAATTCATGGTCAATGTTCGATCCAATTTCTGTATATGCATTCTAAGAATTAGTTGTTACTTGTCTTCAGGACCTAGTTGAGGTTATTTTTGTCTGAGGTTGTTCTCCCTATCAACTATCGGCTTCAGCCATATTTCCATATCTTTCTATTATTTCCCTTTCTTTATGCATTTTCCATTTCTTTCCCGCACCCTTATCTACAAACAAGTTTATATTAGTTTGGGAGACAGCCCTCTCTAGATATTGGCCTGGGAGACTTCTCTTTCTCTTGGCCTTTCAATGTTTGTCGGGTCTAGGGCGCATTTTATATGACTATGCAGATTCATGACCAACAATTTTTGGCACGCCCAGTGGGACAGACTGTTTCTATCTCAATAAGATCAATAATCGATGGGACAAGTACTATTCCAAGGTGAAAAACCTACCTGTGCCAATAGTTTTTGGCACGCTCGATGGGACTCCCAAGTCCCATAGTTTGACACCCAAAGGAATCAAGATTTTGATGAACTATCTTGACCTCAAAGCAAAGATTGTAAGTTCATCTGGTGACTCTACTGAAGATGACTGTATAGTACCTAGAAATATCCAATCATGAAGCTGGTGAAAATATTTGCTTCATGATCATGAGATCAAAAGCCAAAGAATCAAAAGATCCAGTCGAATACTTCGAGATCGATGTTCAAAACTGGAGGGAGTGCTCAAGATTGGTAAGTCCTATGAACCCATCATTTGTTATCTCATCGTAGGCAGCAGGTCAGTTTGTGCCATCTTTGACTCCTCCCAGTACTACTATGAGCTTGCTAGCACATCCAGATCTAGCGGTGCAAATGGCTAATCAAAAACCTCCCCCACGTCGATTTCTTTCTTGGAACCATTTGGGAGTGTTGGACCTGCCTTTTCAAAATCCAATTCCTACTATAGCATTGAAGGCTTTGCCTACATACGATGGGACTAGAAATACCATGCATGAGCATGTGTCAGATGTGGCATCCTTGGCTTCAATTCATAATATCACAGACGAAGATGTCATGATCAAATTGCTCGTCCTGTCACTCCGAGGTAAGTTATTATGCCAGTATAGATCCTTGTCTCCCAACTCTATAAATTCATGGGATCAATTAGCAGAGATGTTAATCCAAGGGTTCAATGAGCAAGCAGATCCATTTTATTTATTGCATCAATTTACTAATATCAATAGGCATCCTCAAGAGGAGATAGTAGATTTCAATGTTAGGTTTGCCCGAAATTGGCAGAGAGTTCCTAATGGTATTCACCCTACTAATGACCAAGCGGTATTGTACTTTCTTAGGGATTTCCATTCAGATATTGGTATGAATATTAGGATGTCCAATGTTCAAACCTTTCCTACACTATATGCCTAGGCATAGAAGGTTGAGGCCAATCTGATTTCCATTGGGAAATTGCCTCCAAAAATGACTATGCCCATTTTTCTTGAGCTTTCGCAATACCAACATACAAGTGCAACCTCCACATCTTACACTGCTCCATCCATGTACCCTTCATCTTCATGGAATCCTTCCACAACTGTGGTACCTATGATTCCCATTCCACAGTTAACCTCTTCACTTCCAACACCTGCATTACCTTCTCCTCCAGTTCCATTACCTCTACTAGCACCACCTGTGTCCTCAAGCCCAGATCCTCAATTGGTTGTTTTACAATAAATCAAGTCGACCATGGGAGCCCTCACTAACAAGGTGGCATCTATGGAGCGGAGAGAGGCGAAAAGGAACTATCACCCATGAAGATTTGTTTCGGTAGTAACTAGAGAGCAAGTTGCTCCTAGCAAGGCTATAGAGAAAGTACCTAAAAGGAACTCAACGATCCTGGTAAGTGAAGAGGCTGGCCCTTCTAAAGTTTCACATGAGCCATCTTACTAGTGTTCTTCATGCAACGACCCACATGATGAGTCCACCTGCATGGTCCACAAAAATTATTTACAAGTTCTTATGGGGAGCCGTATAAACATGATTCGAGAGGTAAATCATAATTCCACGATGTCTCTTGAGGAACACATAGCAGTCTTGACACATAGCATAAAGAAACCAATGGTGGTAGATCCGACTAATATGGAACCATTGAAAGTGCCTCCTACACAAGCAACAAAGCAACAAGTACCTACAAAGACTCATGATCCTCCAGCCCAGCAATAAGATCCACCTATTTTGTCGAAGGATTTGCTTCCACCACAAGCAAAAGAGAGGTTGCCAGCTAAGGCTTCTACCTCTCGGCCACAAGCAAAAACAAAGAAACAAGCTAGAGAGATGTTGTGGTATCTATCATTGACTAAACATCAGTGAGTGGAGGCCACCCAGTAATATAGAAGCAGATTTGAATCTGCTAGTGGAGGGAGAGAGCCGATTTCAATGGAGTACAACATCGTTGAAGAACTCAAAAGGATACCAGCTAAGGTAAGTTTGTATGACACCTTGCAGCTGCCTAGATAGGTGAATCTCTTACAGGAATCCTTGAAGACCACACAAAGTAAGGGGAAGGCTCCAGCCTAGGTAGTTATGGCTCAACCTCTGACCTCTTCAATCACCAAAAAAAATAGACCACCACCTTTTTATCTTTCATTGAGAATGGAGGGACATGTGGTGCATAATTGCCTCATTGAATCAGAAGCAGCTACTACTGTCATGCCTAAGGCAGTATGCGATGTCATAGGCATGGAGTATACAAATACTGGAATGGGAGTTTTGCAACTAGATGGTACCTCAGTAAATATGGTGGGCATAATTAAGGATGTTTCTATTTCCCTGCATGCCATGCCCCAAATTACTATGATCCAAGAGATCACAGTAGTGGACCTATAGCCATGTTTTTGTATGTGTCTCTCCTAAGAGTTCACGGCTAAACTCGGGGGTTACCTTTCTTTGGATTTTACTCATTTGGAGGTGATCCATAAAGATAAAAAGGTGAAAATTTTTAATGAGAAGCCTTCCACATTTCATGTGGAGAGAATAGATGAAATGGATAGGTTAGAAAATTCGGTCTAAATGATATCTGAAGAATTTGGTGAGCTTGACTTAATGGAAGAATCTTTGGAAGAGCTCCACCCAAAAAATGAATTTTCCATGGCCAATTTCAACACCAATTTCATAATGAAGAAAATGAATTTTCCATGGCCCATTTCATAGTGTGAAAATAGTGTCTCCATGTACATGTATAAAAAAAAACAAAAAAATAAATAAATTAAAAAGAGAAAAAAAAAATTCAACTTCAGCTCCTTTTGCACATGAGCCCGCAGGTATGTTTCTTTCTCTTTATTTTTATATTCCTTCCATCAGGTAGTGGCTTCACCTCTACTTATTACCTTCCTCTCCCACTCCTTCTTCCACTGTACATAATAAAAGCCACTACTGTTGTTTCTACTCCCCTCTCTAATGTTCCCATTTCTTCTTCCCCTTTTCTTCCAATCCTTGTCTTTGAAGCACTTTTCCACATTTCACACCGCTTTCTCCATCCCATCCACTTCCAGTTAATTATCTATTTTCATGGAATCCCAGTAGTTGGTAGCACAATAGCATCCTCTTCAGTCACTGTATCTACCACTTCTACTCCATCTTCTACCATTCCATCATTCACCATTCTTGTTCCATGTCCTGCACATCTGTCGGTCATCACTCCATTCATTCCCATTTTTGCAACTCAGGTGCTTCTCACTACTACCATGGAGATCCTTGCACAACACTTGGTGATTACCCATCTCAATCGAGCTAGGAAAAATGTAGTAGTTTGAGGAATAAAGGAAGTTCTGCTCTTCCATAAATTTCTACTAAAGGTCCTATTTTTAAGTGTTGAGTGCCAATAAGAGCTTATTGCAACAGCTCGTAGAAACGTCCAACATCAACTAGCACTCACTTCTTCTGCTCCTCTAGCTTCTTGACTCTATTTCCCAATGCATAAAGGCATGAGGTTGATGCATATAGCAGAACTGTATACCCCGAGAGCCGCCAAGAATGTTGGCATTTTTGCCACATTGTTTTTTTTGTTACTGTTCATGCAAAATAACTAAGTTTTGTGTTCAAGTAAATTAAGTGAAATATGTCACGATATCATGACCTATCATAGTTTTGTGGTGTCTAATGCAGAAAAGAGCTAAGCCCAGAAATTTTCATGATATCGCGACATGTCGCATTTTTGCGACCTATCACGTTTTCATGCTAGGAAACAACAAAGGTAGCAGTAATGGCAAAAAATGTCATGACATTACGACATGTCGCATTTTCATGACTTGTTGAGGTGAGGGAGCAGTAAAGTGAAAGTTCTTGTGATTTTGTGACATGCCACGTTTTCGTGACTTGTAGTGGCAACTAAGCAAAGTGATAGGAAAATGTCGCAATATCACGACATAAAGCAGCAAAGAGGAGCACTAAGGAAAAATGTTGCGATATCGTGACATGTCATGTTTTCATGGAAATGCTGAAGGCAAACTCAAGGTGGGAGAAAGATGTCACGTTTTTGTGACATTTTTGTAAACGAAGCCAGGCAGGTGAAAATTGTCATGATTTCATGACTTGTCTTGTTTTCACGACAGGAAGTGGCAACGAAGGAGAATACAAATAATTGTCATGATTTCGTGACATGTCATGATTTTGCGAGGAGAAAGTGCGAAAGCAGTCAGATAGTAAGAAATGTTATGATATCGCGACATGTCAAATTTTTGTGGCCAAAAGTAGCAAAGTACAAAAGGACAACAACATGTCATGATTTCATGACATGTCACATTTTCACGGGGCAAAAGCGAAAAAAAAGGGGAAGATAGAAACAAGTCAGGATTTCGTGACTTGTTGAAGACGAAAGAACAAAACAGAGGAAATTTTTGTGATATCATGACATGTCATGTTTTCATGATGAAAAAGCGAGGACAGTGCCAAGTACAGAATGTCATGATTTCGTGACATGTCACATTTTTGCCACTTGCAAGAAGATGAAATCCAACAAAGAGGAAGATGTCACGATTTCGTGACATGTCACATTTTTGTGACTTGGAGCAACGAAGAAGCAAGGCAAAGAAAAATGTTGTGATTTTGTGACATGTCATGGAAACAAAGCAAGGCGAAGGAAAATGTTGTGATTTCACGACATGTTGTGGAAAGAAAGCAAAATGAAGGCAGATGTCACGATTTCGTGACATGTTACATTTTCACGGAAGTGAAATACAAGAAGGCCAAGTGAGAGGAAAATGTCATGATTTTGTGACTTGTCGCATTTTCATGAAAGTGCAAGAAGAGAAAGCTAAAAAAAGAGAAAATGTCATGATTTCGTGACATGTCACATTTTTGCGACTTGTCACATTTTCGTGAAAGAAACAAAAACAAAGGCTCGATAAAGTTCTGTCCATATTTTCCTTCAAAATTGCATAAGGGAACATGAGGAGAAGATAAGGATTGAACAAAGTAATGTTTTAAAAGTTCTCCAACTAATTTTTATATCAAGGTCAGAGAGGCTCCAAGATTAAATGTTTTGATGTCTACCTATGTGTGTAAGAAGGAAGAATGTGTTAAATTAGTTTGTTCTCGAAGCCACCAACATTAAAGATGCCTCTGGTATTAAAATATCTTATTTGTGATCTCCTAAAAACTTCAAGCTTACCCCGAGTTTAGTTTTTTTAATGAATAAGTGTGGTCCCTTGTTTCAGTTCGATTTTTAGTTTTGATCCATAAAAATAGGGAATGTGATTTCTTCGAGGCAGATCAAGGGGGATTATTTCTCTTTCCAAGTGCATACTTTGTGGATCTCCTCATCAAAATCCGTTTTATGTTTTAAATGTTGTGATGCAAAAGAGAGATGGAAGACCTCTATAAATACCAATGTAAATCTCGAGCAGAGGAGGAGGGCCTTCTTGCAAAAATTGAAGCAGAAATCCTAAGTGCATTTTTCTCTATTCTTAGTGTCTTTTGAGTTGGTAATCCAAACTGTTGTTCATGTGATGCTTTATGTAATTCACTTCTGTTTTGTCAAGTGCTAAAGTTTTAGTTGAATTCTGTTGTTCTAGATTTGGCTATGTTTTCATTTGAATTCTTGAAGTATAATTGAAGGCAAATTCATGGTCAATGTTTGATCCAATTTTTTTATATGCATTCTAAGAATCATTTGCTACTTGTCTTCAGGACCTAGTTGAGGTTATTTGCTATCTGAGGTTGTTCTCCCTATCAACTATTGCCTTTAGCCATATTTCCATATCTTTTTGTTATTTCCCTTTCATTTTGCATTTTCCATTTCTTTCCCACACCCTTATATGCAAATAAGTTTAGATTAGTTTGGGAGCCAACCCTCTCTGGAGATTGGCCTAGGAGACTTCTCTTTCTCTCGGCCTTTCAATGTTTTTCGGGTCTAGGGCACATTTTATATGACTAGGTGGATTCGTGACCAACAAGAAGTTATACTATTTATGTAAATTTTGAAAATATAAATTAGTCCAAAGTATGCACTATCATTAATTCCATCCCACATCATGATGACACCGACCATAACCAACCATAGAGACCACTTCATCAAATGAATCAAAGTCATTTTTAAAGATGATATTTTATTCTACTTCGTGGCAATCATGAAAAAAATTTATAACAATAGGTCCTATATTTAATATTTATTTTTATAAATCATGCCATGAGAGAACATATTCTCCAATGCCATGAGTTCAAGTAGTTGTTCATCATTTTCCGTGTACTTTCTAACTTCATGTCTTCTTTGTGATCAATGACATAACAAAGAAACTCATTTATGTGTCATCTATTGTGCCTCTACCGTCTCTACCCACCTAGAAGGAATTCTGGAATCCCATTAAATTTTATTCTTCACTTTCTTTCCAAATAACATGAGATTGATGAAGTTAAAATTTAATATCTTGATGTCCATTTTATCCCATATGTAGTAGGTGGCTATATGATAAAGATTTTATAACTACCAACACCCACTATGGTTATTGATTTAGCAAAGTCACTGGGTGAATCATTAATCCACACCTCTCTTGACTGCCTTGACACCTCAAAAACCATGTTGGGTTTTGACCGCGTTGACCACCTTGTGTTGAGTTTGTTGGTCCACCTTGGAAACGGTGTCTCTTACCTTGAACACCTGCAAAACAACAAAATATTTTTTATTAAATTATTCAATTAAAATGTTTTAAATTACTCTATTTAAAAATTAAAAATAATGTAATTTAAAACATTTTTTAAATAATGAAAACATTTAAAATTAATCTTTTAAAATCACAACATTAACATTAAAACAAAAATAAAAAAACTTCAACAAAACAAAAGGAAAAAAAATAGACTTAACATAACAATTTTAACCCTAATGCACCATAATATCACAAACTACCTCACAAACAAACTTTATGAAAGATAAAAAAATTACAAAATTTCTAAAATTTCACAATTTTTAGGTGAGTCCCCAATTTTGGGGTAAGTTGTGCAATGGAAATAATAGGTATCCTGAGTGTTTTGATTTGGGTTGATTATATTTTATTTTGTGTCTCTATTTTTCTATTTTCTCAGTCTTCTTAACTTTGTGAAGGTATTTCCAAGAGTTGAGCTAGCTACCTAAGATCATTTCTAGGAGTTTTTTGAGGAGCTAGAGTCTATATGTCACTATAATTAGGACAGTAGATCAAAATTCCCCTATTATGACATTCGAACAAGGTGAATATTGTATTGTATTCTTTGAGATACCTAAGTACATTTCTAGAATCTATTATTGTAAACATCAAACATTGAATATAATACATCATTCTAGTTTTTGCTCTTTCGTATATTTTATCTCATTGTGTATGTGTTCCTTATTTATGCATTACATTATTTGAATTCACAAATAACATTTTATCTCTCTCATTTAAGACCTATATTGATTGTGATATTCGAATGGATGTGGGTATGTCAGTTATTTCCTTATTTTTATCTTTGTTTCATTGAGTCAATTAAAATATGCTATAATCACCTAAAAAATAAGGCTCCGGTCTTCCCTAAATTAGGTAGACTTCACTAATTCTTGGTTAAAATTAAAATTACAGTAAATCCTTTAAATATGGTTGAGCATAATGTTCAAATAACACTGTTAAATAACCTCATTTTAGAGTGTTCTAACTCGACCTATTAGAATCTATCATTTTAAGGCTAAATAGGCAAGTCCACCAAAGCTTGCATGCTAATTTTGAATTAGAAAATTTGATAGTGTGACAACTAATATTAAGGATATCAAAATTTTCCACAATAGTTTTTGGCACCGTTGTCGGGGATAAGCCCTTGAGTATTTTTTTACTCTTCTATGATATATGTTTTTTACTGGCTATACATACCTAGCCAATATTTGAGAATTTTTATATTTTGGAATACCTATACATACATCTGAGAGATTGAGAGGATAAAAGATCCAAGGAATCTTGGCCAAAGTGAAATTCTATTGCATTAATAGTGTTGGAGACTTTTAACGAACCCAAAATATAGAATATATCAAAATTTGATCTGACGCATACCAGACGAAGTGATAAACAACTCTTCCCAAAATTTGAAGACCCAAAGGTATTTACCCATTCTAAAAAAGTTCATGTTCTTAAAAAATATATATATCAGAATAAATCTTATTTTGTTTGTAGAAATTTAGCTAAAAATAAAACCCATGTAGATAACTTTTCTATTATCACTCTTATGGTAAGCACTCCCATCCATCCTATTGTTACTACTCCTATAGTCAACATGGCCCAGGCTAATCAGAATCAGAACCTTCAAACCTAAAGGACCAATAGTTATAGACCTTTCTAATTACCCTAGAATTTACATGATTTACCCAGTAAAGCTCACAAATACTTGCTTAAATTCCAATGCAATACTATAATTACCGAGGAAGATCATATTAAAATCTTTCTATATGTGCTAGATAGCCTTGAGGTTGAACATGAAGATGTAATTCTCAAATTTGTTTCTACAAACATTGGAGAAGGATATAAGGGAATGGTTTAATAATCTCCTAGCTAATCAGATTCCCAATTTTTATATTATGGAAGAGGTTTTTCTAAAATAATATGGTGAAATAAAAAATGAGCAATCCTTACTTACAAAACTCACAATGGTAAAGAATAAAAAAAATGAATCAATAGAGGATTTCAATAGGTAATTTTTCAAGATCAAAAATTAAATTCCCACAACCCTAAGGACCACTAATAACCAAGTTATATGTTTCTATAAAAATGCTTTTCCTGGAGAATTTAGCTATGAGTTGAGATAGCATAGAACCAACTCCATTGATGAATGTATGGAACAAGCCCTAGATATTGAGATAAATATGATAGATAGTGGAAATATGAAGCCATACATATTTGAGTCAAGCTCCTGTCAGGTATACAAGAAGACCAAAAATTTTGGATTCTCACTGTTAAAGAAATATGAGATAGATCCCATAGAGAAACTATCTAGCCAGTTTACAAATATGTTAAACACAATAAACAACATATTGTCTACAATTGAGAAAGAAAAATTGATAAATGATGAGCCAAATACTCAACCACAGAATGATAATAGACCTCAATTTAGGAATAATTTTAATAGAAACTCGATTATAAAATAATATAGAAGAAGGAAATAAAAGTGGAACTAACAATGGTAGTTGGAAGAAATGGGAAGTACCAAAAGATATAGATTCAGTCCTAAATCCCATGGCCACTACTAGTATTGCTTCAGACTTCCCATTCTTCTATTTTACGTCTGATGCCCCACACAACCCAACTAGATGTTGTATATATTTAAGTACTCATGCCATTATAAATTTAGAAGAAGAATTAGATGAAAAAAATAAGGATTAATGCTTTTTGTACCAAGGATGATGAAGAAAGAGAAATACAATTTGAGAAATAAATGGATGAGCTGCCTAAGTCAAAAAAAAAGCCAAGAGGCTTTGTCATGGAAAATATGGAAATTTTAAAAATACCTTAGGAAAATAGATTTGAAAAGATGAAATAAGGTAAAATCACTCCAACGGTTGAAGAAATTGAAGCATTATAAAGGATTCATGCCATCAATCCGAGAAATAAAAAAATCCCTGATAAATTTGATAAGTCTAACAAGATCGATGTAAACCAACAAGTTCAAAGTAAGGATAAGGTGTCCAAGAAGAAGAATGGTACCAAGTAACAAGCAACTCCTGAGATTTAAGTAGAACATGAAACCCAAGGATAACTTGATTATTTTAAAAATGTGGAGGTCAAGAAAGTTGAATTTGATGTTGGTCAAAAGCTGGTCAAACAAAAGATTAATATAACTTTCGAAGAGCTAATGATCATTCTAGAATACAAAATTCAAGTATGTCAAGCATTTTTTATAGTTGAGCAACCAAGTAATCATGTATGCAATGTTTCAGCAATAGAAAATCCCACGCCTATCCCTAGAAATCCATCATAAGTCAAGCCCTTTTACATATCCCTAAGATATAATTCAGATTTAGGAGATGAATATGTAATTCATAATTATATTTTGGATATTGGAATCTTACATAATATCATGCCCAAACAAGTAGCAGATCAGTTAGGTCTAATATGCACCAAATATTCTCCCCTTATATTAGTCATGGATAGTATACAAGTACCCAGTGCTGGAATAATTACAAGATTGCTAGTTTACCTAGACCAGTACCCAAAGAAGTGAATAGTTATGGACGTAGTAGTTGTTGATGTAGACCCCTTATTCCTACTACTATTATCAAGCCATTGATTTGAACAATTAGAAGGTTCTATACAGTTAGATTAATCATATACAACTATCCCATTGATGGCCAAAGAGCAAGTTACACTAAGGAGAGAACCTTTTTATTGGTATTTAATAGAGTTAAAGAAATATAATAACACTATAGTAAATCTAGTTCACTCTATTGAAGAAAAGGAAATGGGAGTCTATTCCTTATGGAATTCACCCTTCCTAGCTGAGATACCATAAGTAGTGGATATGAACCCATAAATAGCAACAAAAGTAGATTCTAAGTCTACCAGAGTACTAACATCTGAGATGTGGACCATGACATTCAACGAAGATAACTAAAAAACTGGGGTAGGGGTAGGAGTTACCTTAACTGATATAAATGGAAATTACCTAGGCATACCATAGAGATTGTAGTTTCCACATACCAATAATGTATTAGTGATGAGTTCTTGTTATTAAGTTTACGAAAATCTAAAGAGCTTGGAATCAATTACCTGACTGTGTATGGAGATGTAGAATTAATAATACAATATATTAAAGGAAAATATCAAACCAAACACCCTAGGTTAAAGCAATACAAGAAGGTCATTCAATAAGAAATTGATAAATTACTAGCTTTTAATATATCCTATATCCCTCGAGATGAGAATCATGTAGCTAATTTATTAGCTATAAATGCATCTAGTTTAGAAAACCTAGAGATAGATATAGAATATCAGGATAAATTTCCAACTATTTCAATATATCATCCATATGTCCCAGATAACATAGTATACTTACAGGTGTTCCAAGATGATGTGGATATTAAATATTTTATGACATTACATAATTATTATTTTGATATTATATGTAATGAAGAAGATGAAGAAAATTTTAAAAATGTGATAGGAGAGCCTGTAGAGGTTATAAAGTTGAAGACTAAGAAATTACCTAAATTCTTGGTTTCATTAGAAAGTCTTTTTGATGATTTTGATAGAGCTCATAGAACTTATATTCAGGGATTAGAAGTAGAGGAAATTAATATTAGAACTAAAAAAGAACCTAGGATGGTGAAGGTTGAAAAGTCTATGTTAGAGAAATAAAAGAAAGATTATATAAAATATCTGAAAAAGTATAAATATGCCTTTGCATGGAGTTATGAAGATCTCAGAACATTTAACATAGAGGTAATGAAGCACATTATCCCATTAAAATAAGGTACTAAGCCACATAGGCAAAAACATGGGAATTTTAATCCTACCTTGCACCTTGTAATGCAAAAGGAGGTCCAAAAATTATTAGATGCCAAGATTATCAGAAAAGTGAGGTTCTCTACTTGGATAGCTAATTTGGTGCTAGTAAGAAAGAAGAATGGGGATATCAAGCTATGTGTGGACTTTAGAAATCTGAACAAAAATTCTTTAAAAGATAATTTTTCCCTTGCACAATATGGAGTAATTGTTGCAGGTTGTCATAGGATCATCTAGGATGTCATAACTTGATGGATTCTCTGGCTATAATCATATTCAATTCAACCCTAAGGATAGGCATCAAATAGCACTTACTACCCCATGTGGGACATTTGAATACCTCAGGATGCCATTCAATTTGATGGATGCAGGATCTACCTTTCAAAGGGCCATGGACTTTGATTTCAAAGGCTTGATGTTTAAGATAGTAGTAGTCTACCTAGATGATATATCTATCTTTTCTAAGATTCCTGAAGATCACTTCGAACATTTGAATCAAGTGTTTGAAAGGTGCAAAGAATTTGGCATTTCATTAAACTCCAAGAAGTGTATCTTTAGAGAAATGTAAGGTAAGATATTTGGCCATATTGTTTCTAAAGAAGGAATTAGTATTGATCTTGAAAGGACTGTAGCCATTGAAAATTTTTCTCCACCAAAGCACTTAAAAGGAGTCAAGTTATTTTTTGGAAAAATAAATTTTTTCATAAGGTTTATCCCAAAATTTGCTCAAATTGCAAAACCAATGAATGACATGATAACAAAATATGGGTTTTTAGATGGGCAAAGGACAAAGTGAAGGCTTTTTAAAAAATAAAACATGCAATCACTTAGACCCCTATATTAGCATGTCCAGATTATCTTAGATATTTTAATATATACTCCTTTACTTCAAAAATACTATTTCTACTATTATTTTGTATAAATATCAAGAAAACAATTAAAGGCCAATAGCATTCATGTGTTCAAGGTTAAAAGGATCATATAAAGTATACTACGAAGGACCTAGTATCTATCGAAGGTGATTTACTTATTTTCTCTTTCTTTTTATTGGGTACTGCATAATTATAAGTTTTGAGATCTCGTGTTAAAATTGAGAAACATTGATTATTCATTGCAGGAAGACACACTTCCTCATGGGAACTACGAAGTAGGTGTACTCCATGATTAATATATTGAGAGTACGTATACTATGTTATCGACAACTAGAAAGTAAGCATACTCAGTTAGTCAAAAAGTAGATATCATTTTTTCACATGGATTTAGGTGTCGTCGATGGGAAGTAAGCATATCTAGTTTTGTCATGAAATTAGGCACCACCGTCCTGGTGGGAAATAGGTGCCTCTACTGCTTCTAAATTTAGGTGTTGCCCTCCTGGTGGGAAGTATGTATTGTTGATGCTGCTTCTAAATATAGGCATCACCCTCTTGGTGGGAAGTAGGCATTGTTGATGTTGCTTCTGAATATAGGCATCACCATCCTTGTGGAAAGTAGGCACCTTTGTGTTGGACTGAATATAGGTGTCACCCTCCTGGTTGGAATAGGAACTTATAGAATAGATTGGATATCGGTACCACCATCCTAGTGGGAAGTAGGCACCTATATATTGGCTCGAATATAGGCATCACCTTCCTGGTGGGAAGTATGTGCCATATCCATATCACTAAACTCTTAGAAAGCAAGAAAAATAGGGTACGTAGCTCTTGCCTGATAGGACTAGTTGTCCAAGATGCTTACAGTCTACAATAGCTTCCATGTGGACCTAAAAAATAAAAATAAAAATAAAAAATCTATCTAAAATATTAGAAAAGCATTATATATTTTTTATTTTCTTCTTTTTGGCGAACATGTGAGCATCCATCAAATCACTAAAAATATTTTTGAAAATGGGGTCTCCCCCATGCTTGTATTAGAGCTAATTTCATATATTTGAGGTGCATGGTAAGGTTGTAATAGATGTTTTTTGACCATAAATATTATTCTACTATCATCAATTATTTTAATATGAACAACTCCATTGTTGATCACTTCAACCACCTTGTACGAGCCCATCCACCTCTACATGAGTTTCCATTTTCTCTCTTGGAACTAGGAATCGTATAAAAATTCCCATTCTCTTTATTTAAACTATTTGGGCCATATGTGGTAGTCATGCCTTGCTCTCTACTTTTGTATCACTTCTATGTATTACAACGTGTCTTACATGTATTCATCGAAATAATTTAGTTGGTGAATACACTCTTGTTGTGCAATGTCTATGTTCAAATTAAGTTTTGTAGCAATCTACAAAGATTTTATTTTGAATTAAATGGACATCATTGCATTATTACCATACACCAATTGGAATGGTGTAAATATCGTAGTTGACTTCCATGTAGTCCAATATGTCCATACTGCTTTTGAAAGATGTTTTTTCCAATCCTTTTTATGTTGTTGCACTATATTTCTTAGGATATTTTCCAAGTCATGATTGGTAACCTCCACCTAAACATTAGCTTGTGAATGATATGGTGTGGTTTTGTTATGTCTTATTTGGACTTGTTGCATCAGATCCTATATCATATTTGAAGTGAACTAAGTTCCTTGGTTAGTTGTAATCTCCTTGGGAACACCAAACCTCGTGAATATAAACTCATATAGTAACTGTACCACATTCTCCTCCTTTGTGCTTTGCAATACCTACACTTCAACCCACTAAGTAACATAATCAATACACACTAAAATATACCTCTTACCATTAGATTATGGATTGATAGGCCCAAAAATATCCCCCATTTGTCAAATGGTTCAATGTGCACATGTGACTCGAGGGGCATTTCATCTTGTGCGATTGGTTGACCCATACTTTGACATTGATCGCAATGGTTGGTGTATTTTACTACATATTTAAATAATGAGGGGCAATAACACCATGCTTGTAAGATTTTAAATGTAGTTCTTTTTCCTACAAAATATCCATTACACGATTCGTCATGATAAAATTTTAAAATATCTTTGGTTTCATTTTCTACCACACATCTTTGCATTATTTGATCAAGGTCTATTTTAAATAAGCAACCATCAATCCATGAGAAAGCTACACTATTTTCAATCAATATTCGAGCTTCTCGGGGGTAATTTTAGGTGACACTTTACCATTTTCTAGATAATTATCCATATCATCATACCATGGTATTTAGTTATCGATGGTAAATATATGCTCATCCAAGAATCTATCCTTAGTTGTAGTGTTATCTTGAGAGATCAATCTAGATAAAAAATCTACAACAACATTATATTTTTTTTGGGTTTATCTATAATAGTCACATCAAATTCCTATAGGATTAAAATCCATCTAATAATCCTACCACTTATTATTGGTTTATTCATCAGATATCTGATGGTTACATGATCAGTATGCAAAAAGATTTTATAGCTCGTGATATAATGTCAAAATTATTTATACCATGTACAACTATGAGAAATTCTTTTTTTGTGATAATGTAGTTTAATTCAGAACCCATAATGTTTTTAATGATTTAATAAATGACATATGCTTCATTTTATTCTTTCTATCCTAGTTTTTCCCCTATAGCATTGTTAGATGCATCTACATAAATATGGAAGGGGAGGTTCCAATTTGGATCCCTAAGCATGTAAGCAGTTGCCAATTTTTCTTTTAATATTTATAATTCTTGTTCACACTCATTTGTCCATACAATGTTGATGTATTTATTTAATAACATGTGTAGTGGTTTGGTTATTTTATTAAAATATTACATGAATCATCATTAGTATCCAATAGAGCCTAAGAAACTTTAGATATCTCTCTATTTTTGGGGGGCAGGCAGTTCTTTGATGACCTTTATTTTTATTTTATCTAATTTTATCCCATCAATAGAGATGTGATGTTTTAATACTATCCCTTTCATCATTAGCATGAAATATTTCTCATTACTTAGGGATAGGTTAGTTTCATGGTAATGTTAGAGTACTCTTTCTAGATTTGTATCTATCGACACTAAAATCATGTCAATCTGATTAGACTACAATGAAACACTATTATAAACACCATATGGCCCTCTTGGTAAACCCTCAAGGGTTAAATAGTTGTTCTAACTACTTTTAGAAATGTATACCCCACTTTTGGAAATTTTTGGGCCATGTAGCCAAGGTCGTCCCACCCTAGGATGGCCACAGTTGATGGACATCCCACCCAGGTACGACCAACAACAACCATACCTAGGTGGGAAGAACATGGCTTGGAACCCTCAAAAATTCAAGGGTGGGATAAATGGAAATCAAATTATACCATTTATTCCACCAATTTATTTATGATATATTTTGGGGCATGTCAATTCAATCAAAACCTACAAATGGGAGGTCCAATTAGGAGGTTTCTCACACCCAATGCATGGTAGGGTTTTGATAAATGGAAGCACCTGCATTGCATGCCCTAACTTGCCCATTTGACCTTCTGGCTCTCTTTATCTATAAAATTAATTCAATCCACCCAATTTCAAAAGAGGGGTCTTTGAAATATTTCACAATGAAGTGCTGTCGAGATTCACTCTCCCTTTCACTACATGTTTTCACTTAAAATATTCATCAATCGAAGGAGGTTTCAAAGTCATCCAAAAATATATAAATTTGTTCCAAAACCCACCCACTTAAGTGAATTATATCACAAAATACAATGATAACACCCCTAGAAGTAGTTTGAACCAGATCCTAGAGGAATTCATGGTAAAAACCACCAAATTTGGTGGTCATCCCTACTTGGGATGATTAACAATCACAATTGGAACACCTAAGGAAAACCATGAATCTAAATATAATTTCATTTCAATTTTAGCATAGATCATTTCTAAACTATAATATATGCATCATATTAATATTTGGTGCAATTTGGAGTAGTTTTGGACCTTCTATTAGGTTTTTCATTCTAACAGTCCCAATTGGAACACCCAGGGATGGCCATGGATTCTGCATATAATTTCACCTTTTTTTAGCATAGATCATATCTAAAGTAGATTATAAGAATTATACTAAGTTTTGGTGCATTTTGGAGTAGTTTTGCACCATCTATTTTGCTCTTCATATTCACTATTGCATGTATCTCTTTGATTTCATCTCAATCCACATATGCTATTAATCAATTTAAGTTATTTGTGTATAGATTCAGGTATCTCAGTGTGCAAGGAAGGAGCTACAAGTTCGACTATGGATAGATCATTGTATCGGACCCAAAAACCCGTTCTTCAATTTGTGAGTACGAAGAAGACATTGAAGCACATCTCAGTCTTTAAGAGGATTAGATCCTTTTGAAAATTTCTAATGAATTGTATCAATTAAGAACCCTCAAAGGGATGTTTTTTAATTGTGGATTTTACAAATGGATTAATACAAAGAGGACCCCCATTTATTTTACTTATTTATTGTCATATTTACATTAATATCTCTTTTTAGTGCTTATATCAATAGATGCATTTCATTTCCCTTTGCTATTTGTGCCATTTTTTCTGCTCTATAGTGGTTATCATGATGAGACCCCTATCCCATTTCATTTAGGTAAGTTTTAAACCTATTTTTATCTCTAAAATTTTGCAAGTTTTGGTCTTTTTTGCCTGAAACGACCCCTTATTTCGTAATCGTAACACCTGGGGACGACCACGACAATCCTCCTGCCTAGGGATGGTCCCAAAATTTGCAACCATTCCACCCTATAATGACCACCAAAAAGTGAGCCTACAACTCAAATTGATAGAAACAATAACATCTTAGGATTTCAATATGAGTATCTAAACCTTACTTTGCATTCTTACTGCTTAGAGAAAGTTAATTTCAGATTTTATTTCTTCTCCTTGTTTGCTTGAAAAGTAAATTTCACCTTTTCTTAATCTCAAAACAACAAAAATAAACAAAATAGGAAAATAACCAATAAGGGTTGTATTTTAATAACACAAGCTTATACTGAAAGGGGGGGTGAACAGTATAAGGTAAAATTTTACTTTTCTTTACCAAATAATTTTATCCAATGTTATCAATTGCAATATCAATAGCAATAACAAAATAATGCATAAATCATCACACACATGAGAGACACAAATTTAACATGGTTCACCCAATGTGGGTTATGTCCATGGAAAAAATATTTCTTATAAATTTTCTCAAAAATTTCTTGGGAACCAATTCCCTATTACAATGTTTGTGGACCTCTATCAAAAGGAGGTCTCAATACCCAAAACTCTAGTTTCTGGATCTCTCTTCATAGGAAAACTCTATCCCCTCTGCTCTGGTTTGTGGATATCTCTCCATAGGAGAACTCTATCTCCTTTGCTCTGGTTTGTGGATCTCTCTCCATAGGAGAAATCTATCCCCTCTACTCTAGTTTGTGGATCTCTCTCCATAAGAGAGCTCTATCCCCTTTGCTTTAGTTTGTTTATCTCTTTCCACAAGAGAAATATATTCCCTCTACTCTATTTTGTGGATCTCTCTGCATAGGAGAATTCTATCCCCTCTGATTTGGTCTACTCCAAATCCTAATTTCAAATTTATCTCAAATCTACACTAAACCTCATCATAAGACTAGCACAAATCTGCCCCAACTCTTCTCACAACCTTTGCCTCAAATATGCACCAAATCTACATCAAATATTCACTAAACCTCGTTATAAGGCTAACACAAATCTACTTCAACTCTTCTCACAAATCTATCCAAATTTATACCAAACTCGTTACAAAGGTAGCATAAATCTGCTCACTAATCTTTCCAAATCTATACCAAACCTAATTACAAGGGTAGCACAAATATGCTCTAAATATTCTCACAAATCTATCCAAATATACACACATTACATGCACAAATATACTCTAACTATGCTTACAAATATGTCCAAATATGCACCAAAATTTATTACAAGGTTAGCACAAATTTTTCTCAAACCTGCTCTCTATTACTACCTAAATTTGCTTCAATTCTTCTCACAAAAATTGCTTAAATTTACCTCAATGCTACTTTAAGTATTCTCACAAGACATGCTCAAATCTACCTCAATTCTGCTCACAGAACCTGTTCAAATATTTCCAAATATTGCATACAAATAATACTTATATCTCTTTCAAAAATTCTTTCTTCAACTAGGTAGTTCAAACATATTCTACCTAGAATTTGTTTAACCTCTTGAACATATAAATAATGATATTATCAAATACCCAATATGTTCTTCACATTCACAAATCTTGCATTCATCCAATCCAATCTCTACCTCTTGCAAATCCCTTTCAAATCAAATCAAACTAGTGTATAACTTCACTTCACAAAATTGATCTCTAACACTTTCCCATTCAAATTAAATGTCACTGACATCAATGCACAAATGCTTCACAAAATATTTCAACAAGAATGCACAATTTTTTCTCAAAAAACCTAACTCAAGTGTTTCGAATTTCACTAATCAATGATGCAAAAAATTTTCTCAAACCCTAGCTCAAATATTTTCAACAATACACACTAATCAACCCTTTTATCTCCACATTAATATTCTGAAATATTTTTGCAACCAACCACCTTAGAGAAGGAATAATGTCAACATACCTCTTAACTAGATTTGATGAAGATGTGCTCTCAAAACCTGTCTCAAATATAATTTTCTTTTTTCCACCCAAAGACGTTAGCCAATATTCTTTTCAAAAAAATCACAAAAACCTTTACTAAAAAAATTGTGCACAAAAATATTGCTCTATACTCTTTTTACTTTCTCAAAATAAATCTTTTTAATCAAAGAAAAACACCTTTAAACTTTCTTTCACCATGCAGAAAACACAGAATTATTAAACCATTTAACACCTTATAACTCTTCACTTTTGCATATTAAAAATAATACTTTTAAAGACTACAATTTCCCTTTTTATTTTCTTCTAAAATATTTTCCAAAATAAAATTACTTATTGCCCTTATGACTCCATAAGTCAAATAGCAAAAATAAATGACACCTCAACCTTATAACTCCTCCAAAAATAAAATTTCAATTAAAATAAATACCTCTTTTATTTTACCCTCAATATGATTCAAACCTCTTGCATTGTGACAGCAAGGCACCCAACCAAAGGTCCACGACCAACTGTGCCAACACAGCTTGTGAGAACACTAAGGTGGCAAATGCCTTTTACTTCCTCCTACAACGAACTCTGCCAAGCAAAAAAAAATAGTCTATGATGGGTTTTGAACCTGAAGCCTCCTCCTCACAACATCTTCACACTGGCTCAGCCTCCAATTGGTCTAACTACCTCTATGGTTTTTAATGTACACCAATTCAAACAAGAATCTCCACCATTCATTGTAAAATATTGTGCTCTCTTTCCCTTTCCTTCTCTACCACATGCAATGAATCGAATGTTGAGAGTATTTCTTGCATGAATTTTGAGTGTACTCTTCAAAATACTTTACGCATGGGTATTAATATATTTTAATTTGGTCTTTGTCCAACGTTGGTGCCACCTTTTATTTTTTACTCATATGACGTCGATCACCTTCATTCAAAATTAATTTGATTTACCTTTAATTTCTTGGTGCTCAAATAATATTATAATTTGAAATATTTATATTATAATAAAGATATTATAATATTAATCCTTTTGAACCTTACCTTCACAAATAATATATTATAATAACAATCCTTTTGAAATTTGCCTTCACAATTAATATTAGTGCCTTCAATAATATTAATAATGTTAATTCTTTTGAACCTTGCCTTCATAATTAATATTATTGCCTTCAATAATATTAATATCTTGCACTATTTTTAAACCATTGTTCCAAAGAACTCTTAAGCATTTTTCCCTTAATTATAATATTCAAAAATAAATATTATAATGCTTTTATCAATAAATTTCCTTTATTTGAGATAAACCTATGCCTTCCTTATAATAATAATTGTTCCTTGAGAATTATTTTCCTTGATGTCAATAACAACAAATGACATCTTCTCTTTTTACATCAACCTATGAAATCAATCCTTTGACATCAATGACAACACAATATACTCAAAAATTTTAACAATATCCCCCTTTGTCATTGATGGTAACCCTTACTAAAAAAATTCCTTTTCCAACCACTGGATTCCAAATCTGCTCCCCTGAAAAACTTCTCCCCCTTTCTCAAATCTCTCCCCCTTTGAAATCAATGGAAAATGGCTCCTTTGGGGCTCAAAATAATACTCTTAGCTCAGCCCCCTCCCCACGTCCTCTTCTTGAGGTGATTAATTTTTGGGTGGGATTAAATCTACTCCCAACAACAATGCTCTCTTTTTTCAGCACCTTTGTAATTGTACCCTTTTTATCCTTTTGAGTGTCCCTATTATTGCTTGACTCTGGAAGTTACAAAAACTCTATTCTACACCACTTGGACTTATGCCTAAGATTATTGTGCTTGTAACACCTGATGTTGGAGTTTTTGGAAGGTGCAAAATGACTTGAAGTTCCTCTTGGTGAAGTCATAATCATTATTGTCATGAACCCTGTACCGTATCACTTTATGACCAAAGTGATTACATGAGTAGCAATAACCTTCAAAGAAATATCCATATTTGAATGAGTTGAAGTTCATATTAGTGAATCCATACTCTTATTTCCATGAAGCCTGCAATGCATAGCTTTGTGACCAAAATTATTACATGAAAGACAATTCCCTTTGAATAAATATTCATCTTGTCTTGAAACATCTAGTCTCTTAGTCCTTTATTTTACTTCTCTATGATGATCCATGTTTCTTGTTAAGTTATTATTTTCTTTCTTATAGAAGCTTCCATTATTCAACTTATCCGCATAGGTCTTAGTTTCTTCTTCAATCTCTTCCTCTGAAACTTCCTTTTATTTTGATCTTGAGCTTGACCGTTCTTCTTGTTTCCCTTGTCCTTATTCAAAACCAAGTCCTATTTTGACAAATGAAGATCTTTGTGCATTGATAATTTTATCCAAAGCTTTTGAACTTTTCCCAAACCTGTGTAGCTTATCCTTGGAATATTTCACTTCCATCCTTAGATAAACCAGTTCATGTTCTAATATTTCACATTCTAACTATTTTACCTCTAACTTTTCAACCATGAATTTTTTAATTCTCCTTGCCTTAGCTTTTGAGTTTGTGAGATCTTGTAGAAGATTTTATTTTATTTCCTCATGTTCTTAAACTTGAGACTTCATTCTTGAATTTTACTTTCTAACTCCTTTCAACTCTCTAAGAGTAACAATAAGTTATTATTCTAGATCAATTGTGCCTTCTTATTTTTCAGATTCTTTCTCTAGGTCTTCAATTATAGGAGCATCTTCTACTTGGTCTTCAATAGGAGTGTTTTCTTCCTCTTCTATTTCCAAGAATAGAATCTCTTCTTCTTCACTATCTAAGAGTATTTCATCAGTGTCATTTGAAGCACTGCTTGCATTTTTAATATAGAAACTCTTTTTGTGCCTTTGAAATAACTTATTTTCATGCTTGCCTTGACCATACCTATTTTTCTTTTCATTCCTAAATTGTCTTTCTTTCTTTTTCTTATAAACCTATTTCTCTTCACTGTTACTGCTTCCATCTTGTGGACAATTATATGCATAGTGACCAAAGTCACCACAATTAAAATATTTCATAGTATTTATATCTTTTTGTTTTCTTGAGTCCTTATTTCTTCTCACATAGTTAGATTCTTCATTACTGCTTGACTCATCACTTGATTTTGGTTTCTTATCTTTTGTCTTCTTTGAAGCTTTCAAAGCTGCCTCCTTGGAATTGTGATATTTTTCTATTCTCATCTCATAAATTGTGATAATTCCATGTAACTTATCCATAGTCAACTTATCAATATCCTTCATCTCTTCTATAGTAGAAAACTTTGCATCATACATTATACGGAGTGATCTTAACACCTTCTAAGTAACATTGGAGTCCTCAATTTTGAATCCAAGTCCATGCATGGTATTAACAACTTCATCAATACAAAGTAAGTATTTAGCAATATCTTCCTCATCTTCCATATTCAACTCTTCAAACATCCTTCTGTGAGTTTGCATTTTTTCCAACTTGACCTTGTTCACTCCTTCATATGTTTACTTCAATTTATTGTTGTACATTTTGAGTCAAAGTTGTCATTGATGTCAAGGATGAATTGTCATTGATGTCAAAAGGTCAAAAGGAGTAATGCAAAAGGTTGATGGCAAAAGAGCTTCATAATATTTATTTTTAAATATTATGTAAAAGGTTTTATTAAAACCATGGTTGGGCAAAATAAAAGGTTTTTATTAAAACCATGGTTGGGCAAAATAAAAGGTTTTTATTAAAACCATGGTTGGGCAAAATAAAAGGTTTTATTAAAACCATAGGTGGGCAAATTAAAAAGGTTTTTCTAAAACCTAAGGAGGCTTTAATTTTTAATAAAGCCCAAAGAAGATTTAAAATATTTAATTTATAATATTTAAATTCTTTTGAATTTAAATAATTATAAATTAAAATATTAACAAGGCAAATGTTAGCGCCGACTCCCCAACACATTTTCCTCCGTCGACGTGCATGGTAAAGAAGGCATAAGGTATTTATACCTTAGCCATTCCAAAGTTTGACATTCGATTAAATGTGTGCATCCAAAATATTCAAAGCTCATGCAAAATTTAATCAAGTGCCTCCGAATTGCAAGTGTGGTAGCAGACATCACATCGAAGGAAGAGCCAAAGGCTCTTGAGGGTCATGAGGAGGTCAAAGCGCATATTGCGCTTTAAGGCATCAAAGGAGCACGTGGCTCACACGGCATGGAAGCCACGACCAAGGTGCTATGGAGAGAGTGGTGCAAGTTTCGAGCCCCATAGATTGCGAAAATGGTAATAAAGTTTTTGAAAATATTTTAATTTGCATTTGCTAAGGTCTTAGGAGGAATAAGGTGGAAGTTAGATTATATTTGCAAATTCCTAAGTCTTAGAGAATAAGTGAATTAGGTTATGATATTAACCTAAGTATTGAAAGGTTATTTTGGCTAGGGTAAATTTGTTTTACCTTAGAAAAATTAGAAATTGATTTATTGCATTATTTTATAAAGTGATTTATTTAATTAATGCAATATTAAGTAGGGAGTCATAAGTAGAGTTTGGATTATTTTTGAGATATATTTATGAAAAGGGTTATGATGAAATTAAATTGTTAAGATGTTCTTTTGATGAGTTAGAATTTTGGAAGAAGTATTTTGATTAAATATTTATGGTGTTGGATATTATTTTAAGAAGGAGTAATAAGGTGTAATTAAGTTTGATTATTTTTGTAATTGAGAATTATTTTGTGAAGAAGTTAGTGTGATATTTTATCATCTAACTATTGAGATTGGCAAAAGAGAAAATTGTGATTGAGACAGGTTTTCTAAGGTCACTTCTACATCAAATAAAAGGTATGGGCATATTCTTCCTAGTGAGTGATTGTTGAAAGTTGTGAATGCAAAGTTGGAGTGAAAAGGATTGTTTGATAAGCATTGTTGTTGAAGTGATTGATTGAGTGAAGAACTTGAACTAGGGTTTGCAAAGATCATGAGTATCATTGTTATGTGAGATTGGTTGATAAGCATTGTTGGAAATATTTGAGTGAGTGTTCATATGCTTGGACTAGGGTTTGTGAGCAAGGATTATTTCATTGAGTGATTGGTTGAGTAGAGTTGGTTGAGCCTAGTCAAGTGGATGTGTTGAAGTGATAGTTCAAGTTCTATGAAACAAATTATTCTATATTCTGAATTGATTTGAGAAAGAGGTTGAGTGTTGATGAATGTGAAGCATATTGAGTCTCTAACAATTCTCTATATGTTTCTGTGGTAAAAGAGTGATTGAAAGTGATTGAATATTGTGATGAATGTGAAGCATATTGAGTCTCTAACAATTATCTTTATGTTTCTATGATTTTGGACAAGTTCTAGTGAGGACTTGTTGAGCATATTTGAGGTAAGTCTTAGAGAAGACTTGTGGATAGATTTGTGTGAGCTTTTGTGGAAGCTTACAATATAGATTTGAGAACAAATATTTGAGGATAGATTTGAGGACAAATATTGAGGACAAATTTGAGGATAGAGTTTGGTGCAGATTTGAGGATAGGTTTGTGCTAGATCAGAGACAGAGATTGAGCATATTTGTGCTAGATCGAAGGACTATGTTTAGTGTAGATTTGAGATAGAGCTTTGGAGGTGATAGAGTATAGAAGATGATAGTCTCTAGTGGATAGAGATCCATTAGCTAGGGTAGTGAGGATAGGTGTCTTCAATGGATAGAGATCCATTAGCTAGAGCAATGGGGGTAATAGTTCTTCTAGAAGATCACCAATGAGAGCTAAGGAGAAAGGAGTTCTCCTATGGATAGAGATCCATAAACTTGATTAGGGGATTGGTGTCTCCTTTGGATAAGAGGTCCATAAACATTGTAGGGAAAGGATTCCCAAGAGAATTTATTTGAGAAAAATTTATAAGGAATATTTTCTCCGTGGAGTAGCCCACATTGGGTGAACCATGTTAAATCATGTCTCTCATGTGTGTGATGCTTTGTGTGATGTTTATTACTTTAATATTATTGATGTTATCATTTGGATTAAAAAGAAAAAATTTTTATCTTATACTATTCACCCCCCTCTCAGTATAAGCACATGTTCTTCAATTGGTATCAGAGTGGGTCTCTCCATGAAAAGACTAACAACTTGGAGGAGGATCCATCAAAAACACACATGACTTCAAAAAATGAAGAAGAGACCATGTTTGATATAAAAGAGGAATTATTTATTGCTCTCAAAAAATTGGAAAGAATTAGAGAGAAGAACTCAAGCTTGAAGGAACAAATTCAAGAGGATGAAGAAGCAAGGATGGAACTTCTACAAAATCTCATAGAACTCAAGATAAAGGTAGAAGAAGGAAATAAAATTGAGTAGGATATGATAGATCTATTAAGAACAAGAGAAACAGAATGTGAAATATTGGAAGAAAAAATTGTTTATCTAAGGAATGAAGTTGAAAGGACCAAGGTACTACAAGAGGTAGAATATGAGAAACAGAAAAAGGAGTCAAGTCTTCAAGAAGCAGAAACTTCAAACAAATATAGGCAAGCAAAGGATATCAAAAAAAGGAAGAAAGCAAAGAAGAACCTTGGATGAGAGTTAATCACAAGAGGAGAAGCACTCCACCACAATCTCAAAGGCATCCAAATAGGTTACATAATTTCTTCCATGGTCATTGCTTTTCTTGTAACAAATATGGTCATAGAGTTGTACACTGTATTGGTCATGCAAGAAACAATGTCAATAGAAATTTCAATTCTTTTGCACCTCTTATGGATAATGATATTATATGTTACAAATGCAATAATTTTGGGCACAAGGCTAGATGGTGTAAAATGATACTTCCTGAGTCTAGTAAAAGAAAAACAATTTCAACAACTAGGAAAGATGAAAGGGAAAATGTAAAGGCTAGATCAATGTTAGTTCAAACAACCCTTCATGCTCAGGATAAAGAAGAACAATGGTATCTTGATAGTGGTTGCTCTAGTCACATGATAGGAGACAAAGACAAATTCATTGTACTAAAAGAAACCAATAGAGGATCAGTAAGTTTTGGTGATAATGGATCAACAAGGATTGGTGGAAGAGGAACTCTGAGTTTAGATAATGGGAAAACAAGAACAGAAAATGTGTTGTATGTTAAAGGGTTAAAACATAATCTGCTAAGTGTAAGTCAACTTTGTGATCAAGGGCATATGGTTACATTCCACCTAGATAGATGTGAGATAAGAAAATCAGAAACTGGAAAAGTCATTGCCAATGCAAGAAGAACTCCAAATAATCTATACATGCTTAGTGAGATCAAAGGGGAAAAGTGCTTTCTATCACAAGAAGATGAGAGTTGGTTGTGGCATAGAATATTGGGTCACTTGAATTTTGACAACATAGTCAACATAAGCAATAAGCAGGCTGTCAGAGATTTACCCAAAATAAAAAGGCCACAAAATACAATTTGTGCACCTTGTCAACATGGAAAGCAAACTAGAACAAGCTTTAAGTCAAAAGGATATATGTCATCTGAGCCATTAAGTCTAATACATACTGATCTATGTGGTCCTACCAGAACATAGAGTATTCAGGGTGAGAGTTACTTTATATTGTTTATAGATGATTACTCCATAATGGTTTGGGTAGCTTTCTTGAAAGAGAAGTCAGATGCTTTTGAAAAATTCAAAGCATTTAAGGAACTGGTTGAAAATGAAACTGGCAAGAGGATCAAGTGTTTGAGATCTGATAGAGGAGGAGAATTTACCTCAAATGAATTTGTAGAGTTTTGTGAACAACATGGGATCAAGAGAGAATACTCAGCAGCAAGAACTCCTCAACAAAATGGAGTAGTTGAAAGGAAAAATAGGACTATTGAGAATATGGCTAGAGCTATGTTAAATGAGTCTAAACTCTCAGATGGATTTTGGAGAGAAGCAGTCAACACAATAGTATACATAATCACTAGGGCTCAAATGAGGGTAAACCATCACAAGACTCCATATGAGCTTTGGAAAGGAAGATCGACCACTGTAAAACACTTCAAGGTTTTTGGAAGCAAGTGCTACATAAGATGAGAAGATCAAAACTTAGGCAAGTTTGACCCAAGATGTGATGAGGGAATTTTCCTTGGTTATTCCTCTAAGAGTAAAGCCTATAGATGCTTCAACAAGAGAACACACACTATTGTAGAAAGTATAAATGTAACAATTGATGAGAAGATAGATTTAAGAGAACCAGTTCAACAAACTGTGTATCAAGAAGATGGAAGTTGTCAAGAAGAGTTTCATGAGGAATCGAATGAAGAAGAAGAAGAAACACAAAAACTTCTTCCTAAAACTCCATCCAGATATGTACAGAAGCATCATCCAAAAGATCTAATCATTGGAAATCCAGATGAAAGGTAGACAAGGAGAAGGATAATAACACCATCTCAACAAGCAAATTTTTCTTTGCTATCTAAGATTGAGCCAAAGGACTTCAATCAGGCAAGTGGAGATGAGTTCTAGATTAAGGCAATGGATGAGGAATTAGATCAGATAGAGAAAAGCAAGACTTGGGAACTTGTTCCATGACCAAAGGACAAGAATGTGATCGACACAAAATGGGTATTCAAGAAATAAGCTAAATGAAGATGGACAAGTAGTAAGGAATAAAGCAAGGTTAGTGTGCAAAGGTTATGCACAGGTAGAGGGAATTGAATTTGATGAGACATTTGCTCCAGCTTGCATGACTTGAAGCCATAAGAATATTTTTAGCCTTCTCAAGTTTTAAAAACTTCAAGGTATATCAGATGGATGTTAAGTCAACATTTCTAAATGGTGTTCTAGAAGAAGAAGTCTACATTGAACAACCAGAGGGATTCATATTAACAGATAAACCAGATCATGTATGCAGATTGAAAAAGGTATTGTATGGTCTAAAGAAGGCTCCGAGAGCATGGTACTCAAGATTGGATAAGTATCTTCAGGAACAGGGATTCAGAAAAGGAATAGCAGACAACAACTTATACATCAAAAATGAAGGGAATGATCTACTAATTGTGGTTGTTTATGTTGATGACATCATTTTTGGGGGAAACAATGATAAGATGTGTAAAGAATTTGCTAAGAACATGCAAAATGAATTTGAGATGTCTATGCTTGGTGAGTTGTCCTTATTTCTTGGACTTCAGATTTCACAATCAGAGAAAGGAGTATTTCTCTCACAAACCAAGTATATAAAAGAGATGCTAAAGAAATTTAGGTTAGAAGATTGCAAACCAGTAAGTACCCCCATGGTCACAGGATGTAAGTTAAGTAAGGATGATGAATCTCCAGAGGTAGATCAGAGATTATACAGATCTATGATTGGCAGCTTGTTGTATGTTACAACTACAAGACCAGACATAGTGCAGTCAATGGGATTAGTGGTAAGGTTTCAGGAAGCACCTAAGGAAACACATGTGGCAGAAGTAAAGAGAATTCTCAGGTATCTAAAAGGGACTATGGATTTTGGGCTCTGGTATCCCAAAAGTGATAGTTTCACACTCACAACATATACAAATGCAGATTGGGCTAGCAACATTGATGATAAAAAAGCACAAGTGGAGGAGCATTCTTTCTTGGAGACTGTTTAGTCTCTTGGCTAAGTAAGAAGCAGGTTTCAATATCCTTATCTATAGCATAAGTAGAATATATTGCAGTGGTAGCCAGTTGTACACAGGTATTATGGATGAAGTGAACTCTAGAAGACTTCAAGATAAAACATGATCATCCTATTCCCATATTATGTGATAATACAAGTGCTATAAGTATCTCAAAGAATCCAGTGATGCACTCCAGGACAAAGCACATTCCGATCAAGTATCATTTTCTGAGAGAACAGGTGATAGATAAACAGGTCAGGTTGGAATATGTTACTACAAAGGAACAGATAGCAGATATTTTCACTAAGCCACTTTCGAAGGAAACCTTTGAGTATCTTCAAGAAAAACTGGGAGTAATACTCCCACCCTAGAATTAACCACCTCAAGAGGAGGTGGGGGAGGGGCTAAGCTAAGAGACTCATTCTTAGCCCCGAGCCCCAAAGGTGACCCTTTGCCATTGATGTCAAAGGGGGAGAGATTTGAGTAAGGGGGAGAGATCTATGTTTGAAGGAAAGCATTTAGTTAGGGGGAGCAATTTCCAGGGGGAGAAAAAAATAAAAAGGTCAAGAAAATGGTAAAAAGAAATTGGGTTGCCATCAATGACAAAGGGGGAGATTGTTGGACATTTTGAGTGATGAAGTTGTCATTGATGTCAAGGATGAATTGTCATTGATGTCAAAAGGTCAAAAGGAGCAATGCAAAAGGTTGATGGCAAAAGAGCTTCATAATATTTATTTTTAAATATTATGTAAAAGGTTTTTATTAAAACCATGGTTGGGCAAAATAAAAGGTTTTTATTAAAACCATAGGTGGGAAAATTAAAAAGGTTTTTCTAAAACCTAAGGAGGCTTTAATTTTTAATAAATCCCAAAGAAGATTTAAATATTAAATTTATAATATTTAAATTCTTTTGAATTTAAATAATTATAATTATAAATATTAAAAGGCAAATGTTAGCGCCGACTCCCAACGCATTTATCCTCCATCGACGTGCATGGCAAAGAGGGCATAAGGTATTTATACCTTAGCCATTCCAAAGTTTAGCATTAGATTATGCATCCAAAATATCGAAGCTCGTGAAATTTTAATCAAGTGCCTCCGAATTGTAAGTGTGGTAGCGAGCGTCGCATCAAAGGAAGAGCCAAAGGCTCTTGAGGGTCGTGAGGAGGTCAAAGCGCATATTGTGCTTTAAGGCATCAAAGTGGAGCATGTGGCTCACATGGCATGGAAGCCACGACCAAGGTATTGTGGAGAGAGTGGTGCAAGTTTCGAGCCCCATGGATTGCAAAAAGGGTAATAAATTTTTGAAATTATTTTAATTTGCATTGCTAAGGTCTTAGGAGGAATAAGGTGAAAGTTAAATTTGATATTACTAAGTCTTAGGAGGAATAATTAATTAGTTATGATATTCCTAATGTTAAAAGTTATTTTGCTAGGGTAAATTTGTTTTACCTTAGAAAATTTAGAAATTGATTTATTGCATTATTTTATAAAGTGGTTTATTTAATTAATGCAATATTAAGTAGGGAGTCATAAGTAGAGTTTGGATTATTTTTTAGATATATTTCTGAAAAGGGTTATGATGAAATTAAATTGTTAAGATGTTCTTTTGATGAGTTAGAGTTTTGGAAGAAGTGTTTTGATTAAATATTTGTGGTGTTGGATATTATTTTAAGAAGGAGAAATAAGGTGTAATTAAGTTTGATTATTTTTGTAATTGAGAATTATTTTGTGAGAAAGTTAGTGTGATATTTTATCATCTAACTATTGAGATTGGCAAAAGAGAAAATTGTGATTGAGACAGGTTTTCTAAGGTCACTTCTACATCAAATAAAAGGTATGGGCATATTCTTCCTAGTGAGTGATTGTTGAATGTTGTGAATGCAAAGTTGGAGTGAAAAGGACTTTTCCTTTTTTGTTTGATTTTAAGCATTGTTGTTGAAGTGATTGATTGAGTGAAGAACTTGAACTAGGGTTTGCAAAGATCATGAGTATCATTGTTATGTGAGATTGGTTGATAAGCATTGTTGGAAATATTTGAGTGAGTGTTCATATGCTTGGACTAGGGTTTGTGAGAAAGGATTATTTCATTGAGTGATTGGTTGAGTAGAGTTGGTTGAGCCTAGTCAAGTGGATGTGTTGAAGTGATAGTTCAAGTTCTATGAAACAAATTATTCTATATTCTAAATTGATTTGAGAAAGAGGTTGAGTGTTGATGAATGTGAAACATATTGAGTCTCTAACAATTCTCTATATGTTTCTATGGTAAAAGAGTGATTGAATATTGTGATGAATATGAAGCATATTGAGTCTCTAACAATTCTCTTTATGTTTCTATGATTTTGGACAAGTTCTAGTGTGGACTTGTTGAGCAGATTTGAGGTAAGTCTTAGAGAAGACTTGTGGATAGATTTGTGTGAGATTTTGTGGAAGCTTACAATACATATTTGAGAATAGATATTTGAGGACATAGATTTGAGGATAGATTTGAGGATAGATTTTGGTGCAGATTTGAGGATAGGTTTGTGCTAGATCAGAGACAGATATTGAGTAGATTTGTGCTAGATCGAAGGACTATGTTTAGTGTAGATTTGAGATAGATATTTGGAGGTGATAGAGTATAGAAGATGATAGTCTCCAGTGGATAGAGATCCATTAGCTAGGGTAGTGAGGACAGGTGTCTTTAGTGGATAGAGATCCATTAGCCAGAGTAGTGGGGGTAGCAGTTCTTCTAGAAGATCACCAGTCAGAGCTAAGGAGAAAGGAGTTCTCCTATGGATAGAGATCCACGAACTTGATTAGGGGATTGGTGTCTCCTTTGGACAGAGGTCCATAAACATTGTAGGGAAAGGATTCCCAAGAGAATTTATTTGAGAAAAATTTATAAGGAATATTTTCTCCGTGGAGTAGCCCACATTGGGTGAACCATGTTAAATCATGTCTCTCATGTGTGTGATGCTTTGTGTGATGTTTATTGCTTTAATATTGTTGATGTTATCATTTGGATTAAAAAGCAAAAAGTTTTATCTTATACTTTTCACCCCCCTCTCAGTATAAGCACATGTTATTTTATCCCATATCTCTTTTGTTGATTTGCATTGCATAACTTTCACAAATTCGGATTCACGTAATCCACTTAAGATTCCATTAATAGCCTTGGAATTATTAACATGTAATTGCTTACCATCCTTATCTGTGGGAGGATTAGTTGTGGGTGTGAACCCATCCTCAACAAATTACCATGTTTCATATCCTTGTGCCATAAAGTAAGTCTTCATACTCATACTCCAAAAAGCATAATTATTCCCATCAAAAAATGGAGCCTTATTTATTGAAGATCCATTCTAATATGCCATCTATGTTCCTATAATATCTTCCTTCAAGATTTTAGATTGTTTTTAAGGAACCTGATCTAATACCAATTGAAGAACATAATATTATACTGAGAGGGGGATGAACAATATAAGGTAAAATTTTACTTTTCTTTCCCAAATAATTTTATCCAATGTTATCAATTGCAATATCAATAGCAATAACAAAACAATGCATAAGTCATCACACACATGAGAGATAAAATTTTAATGTGGTTCACCCAATATGGGTTACATCCACAGAGAAAATATTTCTTATAAATTATCTCAACATATTTCTTGGGAACCAATTCCCTATTATAATGTTTGTGGAACTCTATCCAAAGGAGATATCAATTCCTAATACTTTGGTTTGTGGATCTCTCTCCACAGGAGAAATCTATCCCCTTTGCTCTGGTTTGTGGATCTCTCTTCATAGAAGAACTCTATCCCCTTTGCTCTTGTTTGTGGATATCTTTCCATAGGAGAACTCTATCCCCTCTGCTCTAGTTTATGGATCTCTCTCCATGGGAGAACTCTATCTCCTTTTCTCTAGTTTATGGATCTCTTTCCACAGGAGAACTTTATCCCCTCTACTCTAGTTTATGCATCTCTATCCATAGGAGAACTCTATCCCCTCTACTCTGGTATGTTCCAAATCCTGCTTTCAACTTTATCTCAAATCTACACTAAACCTCATCACAAGACTAGCATAAATCTACTCCAACTCTGCTCACAACCTCTACCTCAAATTTGAACTAAATATATATCAAATCTACACCAAACCTCATTACAAGGCTAGCACAAATCTACTCCAACTCTACTCACAAATCTATGAAAATATACACCAAACCTCATTACAAGGCTAGAATAATGTTGGAAATTTTTAGTGATAAGATATCATTGATTTCAAGAGTGAGTGGTCATTGATGTCAAGCTTTCAGCACCAATCAGTGGCAGTTTCAGTCGACAACATCATTTTTCGATTCTCCAATAAATGCAAAAGGATAATTCGGTTTCAGTTTCAAGACCTAGTTCCAAGAAGTCATATTTGGTCCAAAGTGCAAAAAGAAGCCCAAGTGAATAATATTATAATATTATTTTATAATATTATACAAAGGAAGTTTAAAATTAATTATAAATTAATTTTAAATTAATTTATTAGTTAATTTACTTAACTTATAAAGTTATTTAATTTAATTTAATTATTAATTATTAATTAATTTAAGCTAAGTTTAAATAACCCTAAGGTGGGTTATTAAAATTAAAATTTGAAATTTGATTTCGAATGACAAAGCGTCGATGTGAGGAGAAGTTTAAAAACATGTATATAAGGGGGAACTCCCACTTTACCAAACCTTACCATGCCTTCAAAATAAATTGTGAGCCTTATAATTTGTGTTGCATCCAAGGAAGAAAAAGTTTGCAAAATTTGTGGAAAGTCAAACGATAGCAGAGGCATAAGAGGAAGGGGTTCTTCCTTCCTTCACGTGGGTGTTAGTAGCCCACGCGATGGGCTCCCAAGCACTAAGGCACTTAAGCTAGAGGATATGGCAGATCGAATCTTGCCAAATTCTCTTTTTGGGGAAGAAAGATGTATGCTTTAATATTGATCACAAAAAAATTTAGGAATGTAGTTTGGGCATTTAAAAATTAATTTTTTCATATTTTTTATTGGTTCTAAGGTTGCAAAGGGAGTTATAAGGGTTTTGCAAAATTAAATTTTTAATGTTATTTTCTCAAATATTTTAAAAATATTGTAAGGTGTTTGGTTGATATTTTATGGTTTTGGATATTATTTTTTGTTGGATTTTATAAGGTGTATCAAAGAAATTATATTTATGTATGTTATGATGAGTGATATTTTTAAAAGAGAACAATAAGACATAAATTGAGTTGTGATTATTTTGTGTCTTAGGGAATATTTTTAAGAAAGTATTGAAGTGATATTGTTGTGTTTAACCATTGGAATTGAAAAGAAAGAAATTGTGATTGAGACAGGTTTTTCCAAAGGTACTTTTACATCCAACAAAAGGTATGGGCATATTCTTCCTAGTGGGTGATTTTGAAAGTTTTATATGAAAATTTGGAGTGAAAATGATTGTTTGGTTAGCATTGTTGTGTTGGACATTTTGAGTCAAATTTGTCATTTATGTCAAGGAACAAAGTTGTCATTGATGTCAAGGAATAAGCTATCATTTATGTAAAAAGGTCAAGAGGAACAATGCAAAGGTTAAAGGCAAAAGAACTTCATAATATTTTTAATATTATGTGGAAGCATAAGTTAGAAGGGTTTTTATTAAAACCATGGTTGAGCAAAAATAAAAGGCTTTTCATAAAAGCCCAAGGAAAGTTTTAATATTTATTTTATAAAATATTTAAATTCAAATTGAATTTAAATTTTATAAGTAAATATTATTTATACAAAGTGGTAAAATCAAAGAAGGCTTTAATAAAGCCAAAGGGATTTAAAAGTTAATTTATAAAATTTAAATTCTAAAGAATTTAAATAATTTATAAATTAATTAGCTAAATATCGAAGCATCGACGTTCAAGTTTGAAGGTGGAAATTGGTATATAAACTATATGCCTTAGTGGCATTTAGATATCCTTTTGCTCGAATAAGAAAAATGTGCAATCGTGTGTTGTGAGAACTCGTGCGAAGGAGACAAGAATCTTGTCTTAAGCACCAGTGAAAAAGGGATAAAGTCAACGAGCACCAAAATTCAAGAGCCATCTAGGCAGCGTGGCCTAGTGGCAAGTGGTCAAAGGCTAAGGTGCTTAGGCGTGGAGTGACCCACGATCGATTCGTAGTGGTAGCATTATTTTGTTGGTTGTGTTTGAAGCATCGAAGGAAAGCGGTGCATGATTTTTGTTGAGGCGCATTAGGGGAGCATTATAGAGCACGTGGTGCTCTTTACTCCCTAAGCGAGTGCCTAGCTCACACAGCGGTTGGAGCCATGGCTAGGGCACTAGTTGAGGTGGCATCATGATTTCGAGTCCCACCAAGGCAAAGGTAATAAAATTTTGATTATATTTTATGTTGCCTAAGGTTTGACATGAGGTCCTAGGGAGTTAAAATGGTTAGTTAAAAAGGTTTTTAATTAATCATTATTTTTGGTTAATTGGAGGAATAAAGAGTTAGCTTTATTTTTAAATAAATTATTTATGTCACATTGATTTATTAAATATTTAAAGTGTTGAAAGGACTTCTTGCCATTGAGTTAATTTTAACAAGGAGATTATATTGAAATTATTCTCGGTATTGAATATTATTTTAATTGGGAGATTATAAGGTGTATTTGGTCAATCATTTTTGTATATGTTGATGGATGCTTTCTTTAAGATGGAGTAATAAGGTGTATGTAAGTTCTGATATTTGCATTGTAATCTTGAGAGAGAGTTTTATCATCTTCTAACCTTCCTTTGAGCTTGGCAAAGAAGTGTTTGTGGTTGTAGCAGATGTTTGAGGTTCCTTCATCAACAAGAAAAAGGTATGAGCATATTCTTCCATAGTTGAGTTGATTGGTTGGTTTTCTAGAAAATAAGTTTGGAGTGAAAAGGACTTGATTAGGATTTCCTTTTTGAGTGTGTTGAGTTAATGCTTCAAGGTTTTCTGAAATAAAGAATAGTTAAAACCTTATTTTATAAGTAATGTTGTTGAAGCCATTGCTTGTATGAATAACTTGAACTAGGGTTTTAAAATAACATGAGTATCATTGTTATGTGAATATTTCCTTATAAGCATTGTTTTTGAAGTGATTTTATTGTGTGAAGAAACTTGAACTAGTTTTTGAAAAAAACACAAGTATCATTGTTATGTGAGATTGGTTGATAAGCATTGTTGGAAACATTTTGAGTGAAGCATCATATGCTTGGGCTAGGTTTTGTAAGCAAGGAGTGTTTCATTGAGTGATTGGTTGAGTAGAGTTGATTGAGCCTAGTCAAGTGAATGTGTAAAGTGATTGTTCAAGTTCCATAAAACAAACTATTCTATATTTTGAATTGATTTGAGAAAGTGATTGAGTATTGAGTTGAATTTGAAGTATATTGAGTCTCTAACAATTCTATGTATGTTTTTGAAAGAGTGATTGGAAGTGATTGAGTATTGAGGTGAATGTGAAGCATATTGAGTCTCTAACAATTCTCTATATGTTTCTAAAAGAGTGATTGAGCATTGTGATGAGTATAAAGCATATTGAGTCTCTAACAATTCTCTTTATGTTTCTATGATATTGGACAAGTTCTAGTGTGGAATTGTTGAGCAGATTTGAGGTAAGTTTGTGGAAATATTTGGGTAAGATTTTGTGGAAGCTTACAATGAATAACACAAACTTATACTAAGAGGAGGGTGAACAATATAAGAGCACTTTTTACTTTTCTTTCCAAATCAATATTATGTAGTGTTTGTCACTATGGAGGACCCAATAAAGATAAGCATGTAAAAGCTAGATTTTTAGAAAAAATATGTATTTAAAAAAAATATATCTAGAAAACTCATGCGAATTAAGAATGGATAAGAATGTTTAGTTGTTAGATGGATAAGAAAGCTTAGTTGGTAATTCATTGCCCATGTTTATAAATAAGAAGTGGATGTGAAGCATGAGAGGGGAGCAAGGGGCTCCAAAGTAATTGGTACTCGGTGCAGTACTTGTAGGAGGTTTCTATTGTGAAACCTTAAGGGAAGAAATTGGCACTCGATGTAGTGCTTGTAGGAGGTTTCTATTGTGAAACCTTAGGGGAAGGAAATTGGCACTTGGTGTAGTGCTTGCAGGAGGTTTGTGGTGTAAAACCTCAGAGGAAGGAATTTGGCACTCTCTGCAGTGCTTTTAGGAGGTTTGAGATGTAAAAACTCGGATGGAAGAAGGAGATTGGTACTTTGAGGAGTGCTTGTAGATATGAAGCTCTATAGATGTTGATGTGGTAGCTAAAATATAATAAAAATAATATTATGTATTTTTTTATGTTTCATGGGTTATGTTGCTATCCTTTTCTTTTATGTGTGGTTCATGAAGATGTCTAAGAAACTAGGAGAGGTTGTTGTTCAATTGAACCCCTCTCCACTACTGCATCGCAATGGTATCAGATCCAAAAGATCGATGGGGTCGTGTATGATGTAGGAGCTTTGTGAGCAGGAGCTCACAATATTTTTGTTACCCGATGAGTTTGATGTAGGAGCATCTAGCTGGCAAGAGCCAACTATGGAGGACCAGATAAAGATAAGCATGCAAAAGCTATATTTTTAGAAAAAATATGTATTTTTAGAAAAAAATCTAGAAACTTCATGCAAATAAAGAATGGATAAGAATGCTTAGTTGTCAGATGGATAAGAATGCTTAGTTGGAAACTCATTGCCCATGTTTATAAATAAGAAGTGGATGTGGAGCGTGAGAGGGGAGCAAGGGGCTCCAAAGTAATTGGCACTCGATGTAGTGCTTGTAGGAGGTTTCTATTGTGAAACCTTAGGGGAAGGAAATTGGCACTCGGTGTAGTGCTTGTAGGAGGTTTCTATTGTGAAACCTTAGGGGAAGGAAATTGACATTTGATGTAGTGCTTATAGGAGGTTTATGGTGTAAAATCTTAGAGGAATGAATTTAGCACTCTATGCAGTGCTTGTAGAAGGTTTGAGATGTAAAACCTTGCATGAAAGAAGGAGATTGGTACTCTAAGGAGTGCTTGCAGATATGAAGCTCTATAGAGAGAAATTATGTAATGTTGATGTGGTAGCTAAAATATAATAAAAATAATATTGTATGTTTTTGTGTGTTTCATGGGTTATGTTGTTATGTTTTTATTTTATGTGTGGTGCATGAATATGTTTGAGTAGCTAGGAGAGGTTGTTGTTCAATTGACCCCCTCTCCACCGCTGCATCATAATGGTATTAGAGCCAAAATATCGATGGGGTCATGTATGATGTAGGAGCTTTGTGAGCAAGAGCTCATAATATTTTTTGTTACCCGATGAGTTTGATGCAGGAGCATCTAGCTGACAAGAGCCAACTATGAAGGACCCGATAAAGATAAGCATGCAAAAACTAGATTTTTAGAAAAAATATGTATTTTTAGAAAAAAAGCTAGAAACTTCATGCGAATAAAGAATGGATAAGAATGCTTAGCTATCAAACGGATAAGAATGCTTAGTTGGCAACTCATTGTCCATGTTTATAAATAAGAAGTGGATGTGGAGCATGAGAGGGGAGCAAGGGGCTCCAAAGTAATTGGCACTTGATGTAGTGCTTATAGGAGGTTTTTGTTATGAAACCTCAGGGGAAGGAAATTGGCACTCGGTGTAGTGCTTGCAGGAGGTTTCTATTGTGAAACCTTAGGGGAAGGAAATTGGCACTCGGTGTAGTGCTTGTAGGAGGTTTGTGGTGTAAAACCTTAGAGGAAGGAATTTGGCACTCTATGCAGTGCTTGTAGGAGGTTTGAGATGTAAAACCTCAGATGGAAGAAGGAGATTGGTACTCTGAGGAGTGCTTGTAGATATGAAGCTCTATAGAGAGCAATTATGTAATGTTGATGTGGTAGCTAAAATATAATAAAAACAATATTGTGTGTTTTTTGTGTTTCATGGGTTATGTTGTTATGTTTTTCTTTTATGTGTGGTGCATGAAGATGTTTGAGAAGCTAGGAGAGGTTGTTGCTCAATTGACCCCCTCTCTATCATTGCATCAATAGTAGTATCAATAGCAGTAATCAAAGTAATGCATAAAACACCATACACAATAGAGACACGGATTTAACATGGTTCACCCAAAGATGACTACCTCCATGGAGAAAATATTTCACTAAAATTTTCTCAATCAATCTCTTGGGAATCCTTCCCAATTACAATATTTATGGACCTTTGTCCAAAGGATATATTGATCCCCTAAATCTGGTTTGTGGATCTCTATCTATAGGAAAACTCCTCATTTTCTTTGGCTAGTGATCCTCTAGAATACTACTGCATCCACTACACTAGCTTGTGGATCTCTCTCCACTAAAGACTCTTGTCCCCACTCAAAAGACTTATCCTCACTATCCTAGATGATGGATATCTATCCACTAGAGACTCTATCCTCTATGCTTTGTCACCTCCAAAGCTTTATCTCAATTATATACTAAACATAGTCTAGTTGATCTAGCATAGTTCTACTTAATATCTTGCACTAAACATAGTCCAGTCATTCTAGCACAAGTATACTCAATAAGCTCACTCAAATATGTACTAAAAATAGTCCATTCATTCTAGCACAAATCTACTCAACTCTTGCACTAAACACAGTCTAGTCGATCTAGAACAAGTCCACTCAAATATACACTAAACACATTCCAGTAGGTCTAACACAAATCTGCTCAATAGGTTCACTCATAACCTACTCAAATCTGCTCAATAGGTCCACTAAGAACCTACTAAATTTTACTCAATAGGTCCACTTAGAACCTGCTCAAATTTGCTCAACAGGTCCACTCAAAACCTGCTCAAAAATTCTCAATAGGTCCACTTAGAACCTATCCAAATTTTCTCAACAAGCTCACACTAAACTTGTCCATTGCTCAACAATCTCACATAGAACTTGTTCAAATATTCTCAATAAGTCCTATCTAGTACTTCCTAAAATATGTATTGTAAGCTTCCACAAAAGCTCACACAAAATTAGTCCACAAGTCTTCTCAAAGACTTGCCTCAAATCTGCTTAACAAGTCCACACAAAACTTGTCCAATATCATAGAAACATAAAGAGAATTTTTAGAGACTCAATATGTTCTTTACTCAATGCTCAATCACTTTCTTAACTCAAATAAATATCATAGAAACATAAAGAGAATTTTTAGAGACTCAATATGTTCTATACTCAAAACTCAATCACTTTCTCAACTCAATCTCATAGAAGCATAAAGAGAATTGTTAGAGACTCAATATGTTCTATTCTCAAAACTCAATCACTTGCTCAACTCAATATCATAGAAGCATAAAGAGAATTGTTAGAGAATCAATATTTTCTATTCTCAAAACTCAATCTCAACTCAAATAAGAATATGGAATAGTTTGTTTTATGGAACTTGATCAATCACTTCATACATCCACTTGACTAGGCTCAATTAACTCTACTCAACCAATCACTTTAAGAAACAACTCTGAAGAACACAATCTTATATTGAGAGGGGGGTGAATAGTATAAGACCACTTTTTACTTTTTGTTTCAATTCATTATTATGTTGTGTATATATAGCACTATCAATAGCAGTAATCAAAGTAATGCATAAAATACCATACACAAAGGAGACACCATAATTTACATGGTTCACCCAATGTGGGCTACTCCATGGAGAAAATATTTTACTAAAAATTTCTCAATAAATATCTTTGGGAATCACTCCCAATTACAATGTTTATGGATCTCTATCCAAAGGATATGTTGATCCCCTAATCTCAAGTTCATGGATATCTTCCACAGGAGAAATCTTTCCCCTTATACTCTAGCTATGTGATCTTCTAGAAGACTCTATCTCTCTGTAGCACTAACTGGTGGACCTCTATCCACTTGAAGACTCCTCACTCAAGTCTATCTTCAATTGTGCTAGCTTCTAGATCTCTATCCACTGAGACTCCATCCTTTGTACTCTATCACCTCTAGAGCTTTGTAAATAGGCTCACTAAGAATATTCTTAATAGGCTCACACAAAACCTGCTTAAAAATCTCAAACATAACTTGTCAAATATACTCAAGCAAGCTCACCAAGAACTTGCCCAAATATGCTCTAGCAAGATCACCAATAAATTTTCCAAATATACTCCAGCAAGATCACCAAGAACTTTTCCAAATATGCTCTAGCAAGCTCACCAAGAACTTTCCCAAAATTTCTCCAACAAGCTCACTAGGACCTTGTCCAAATCTGATCTAGCAATCTCACAAAAAAATTGCCCAAAATTATCCCAAATATGTCCATAAATCTACCCCAAAATTTTCCATAAATCTTTCTCAAAACTGACACAAATGCCTTCTCAAAGGCTCAATCAATCATGCTAAAGTAGCACTCAAATATCATCCACAAATCTATCAAGGCAAAGCTCAAATATTAACTCAACAATAAATGGTAATTTACTCTTCAATGGATGACAACAATGATCCACAATGATCTCAACTCAATTGAAATCAAATCAACTCATAGAAGCATAAAGAGAATTGTTAGAGACTCAATATGTTCTAGGCTCAATCTCAAATCAACTCAACTCAACTCATAGAAGCATAAAGAGAATTGTTAGAGACTCAATATGTTCTAGGCTCAATATCAACTCAACTCAAATCAGAATAATGAAATAGTTTGTTTCATAGGACTTGAAAAATCACTTCACACATCACTTGACTAGGCTTATTCAACTCAACTCAACCCAAGTCTTATAGAACCATAAATATAATTTTTAGAGACTCAATATGTTCTAAACTCAATCTCAACTAATCACCACAAGGGACAATTCTTCCTCACACAACCCTAGTCCAAGTATGTATCAACCAACTCAAATGTTTCCAACAATGCTCAACCACACATCTCACATAACAATGATTCTCATGTTATTTCACAACCAATGGACTTCAACAACTATGCTTATAAAACAAGGTTTAAACACAACTCTCAATTCAAAAAACCTTGAAGCATTCAACCAACCACTTTCAAAAAGGAAACCACAAACAATCCTTTTCCCTCCAATGATATTTCAAAAATCAACCACCATAGACAATCAATAGGAGAATGTGCCCATACCTTTTATGAAGATGAAGAAATCCCTTTGGAAAATCTGCCACACTCAACACACTTAGAAAATAACAAAACAACCTTCACTTGAACCCTTTTACAAAAATATAAATATCTCCTTATGTACACCGTATTTCTCCTTCTAAACAAAATAATAAAATAGCCCTCGAAATAATATTTCCAATGATATATAATATGATATACTTCAGGAAAATCACCAGAAATATTTCCTTTTCACAACATGCACCACAAACCTTATCTCTCCTAGGGCAACCTTAGAAAAATAAAATATTTGAAAAAATTAATAACTTACCTTTAACCTCAGTGGGATTCAATACCTTATCGTTGCACCTGCACCACTCAAACCGTAGCACTAACAACCATGTGAGCCAACCACTCATATAGAAACCAAGAGCGCAAGACCTCCTTCTTGCTTCCTCTAAATGCCCTAAAAAACCACATGCACAAAAGGTTATCCATTTTTTCCTTGCAAAACCAGCGTCGACGGGATTCAAATTTTGGATCTGCTGGTGCTTAAACACCTTACACACCTTCCGCTTGCCACTAGACCACAAGCGCCTATAGTGATAGGTAAGGAACCTCCCATTACCTTTTTTCCCTCTTCTATTTTCTAGTTTTCAAACGAATACGACACTTATGTTCCCTTAGCACTTCGAATGGATTATCTTCATCGAGGACATGGAGAAAATAAAAATTTTAGTGGCATATTTATATATGCCCACCTTTTTCTTTTTACGTCGGCTATGACTTAATATTATTCGCCTCCTCCTTTTTGATGTCGACAATAATAAAATATTAATATTAATTTTAATTTTAAATTAAAATTTTAAAGGATTAAAATTTAAACTTAAATATTTAAAATTAATTATCTCCTTCACCGGGTACCTTTTTCGATGAAACAAAAAGCCAACCTGGGTTTTAAGAAAAACCCATTTCAAATCTACCATCCATGGTTTTAAATAAAACCTTTTATTTTGCATGCTTTGGTTTTTACAAAAACCCTATAAATAGCCATGCTTTCCAAAATATCATAAATGCTTATTTATGAAATATTTTGGCCACCAAAACTCAATGTGATCCATGTGACATAAATGATCCATGTGACATCAATGACAACATAAAATGCCTCAAATTTCCAAAAAAATCCCCCTTTGTCATTGATGCCAACACCTCTAATGCAAATCACCACAGTCATTGCAAAATCCAACTCTGAGAATCAAAGTTGGCCCCTTGACTCAACACTCTCTATGGAGGCTACTTCCCCTAACTCAATACTCTACCCTTTACTCAAATCACCATAGTCACTACAAAATCCAACTATGAGATCAACTGAGATATTATCCTCTTGTTTAAATTCTTCTGTTTGGAGTGAATGTTCTTCTTCTACTTCTCTTATCCCATAGAAAAACCCTTCTTCATCTTTAGTGTCACTAAGATTATTATAATCTTCTATAGCAAACAAACTCTCAATATTTATTTGACCATGCCTATTTCCTTGATGTGTCATCTCATCTTCACTATCACTGAAACCATTGTAATATCCTGATCTATGATCTTTGACCACATACAAAGCATTATTCTCTTTCACCTTCTATTCCTAGAAATAAATGTTCTTCCTTTTCATCATCTGATTTGTCTCTATCACTATGATCTTAGCTATCACTTGCTTCTACAATGTAGTAATATTTCTTTACCTTACAAAAAAATTTCTTCTTCTCATACCTGTTTTGCTTGAATATTTCATCTTTGTCATGCTTATGCTTTCCATATTATTTTCTTTTGTGACCCTATTTTTCATCATCACTTTTTTCTTCATGTGGACACTTGTATTCATAGTGACCAATATCACCACATTTCTAGCATCTGACTTTCCTTATATCCCTAAAATTTCTTGAGTCTTTATTCCTTTTGATGAAGTTAGCTTCCTCATCATTATCTGGATATATACTTGTTTATGAAACTTTATCTTTCTTTTTTTATGAAGCCTTGAATGCAATCTCTTTTATTGGAATATGATGCTTACTTACCATCATATCATAAGCTGTGAGAGTACCTTGAAATTCTTCTATTGTTAGCTTGTTCATATCCATTGTCTCTTCTATTGATAAAACTTTAGAATCATATTTCATGGGAAGTGATCTCAAAACCTTTTGAGTAACTTTTGATTCTTTCATATCAAAATCTAGGCCTCTCATGGTGTTAGTTATTTCATCAACTTGAAGTAAAAACTTTGCAATATCTTTAGAATATTCCATTTTCAATTCCTCAAAAAAATTTCTATGAGTTTGTAGTTTTTCCAACTTTACCTTGGAATCTCCTTCATAAGTATTCCACAAATTTTTCCACATTTCATTAGCTAAAGTACATACCATGACTTTTGCAAAATATATATCACAAAGCCCACCCAAAATACAATTCATTTCTCTTGCATTGATCTCAAAAAAATTCTTGATAGTCTTATCTACCTCAGGATCACCTTCTGTAGACACCAAAATAGCACCAATCTGATTATGTGATGACAAGCACTGATCGAATTGACATACATAGCCCCTAGGGCAGCCCCTAGAGGTTAAACAATGGTCCTAACCACTCCCATAGTAGTTTGGAAGGTCAGAGGTCAATTTGGCACCTTTTTAGCACTTTGCTCCCTACTCGTCCCACCCTGGGATGATTACAAACTGGTATTCATCCCACCCTGGGATGATTATCAGCATTCATCCCAGGGTGGGACGATTAGCAGGTTTGACTGGCAAAAAGTCAAACCTCGATAGGTCCACCACTTAACTGCACCTTCAGGGCATGCAATTGCGAGGAACGACTTCAAATCAAGGAGAGGGACTTTAGTCAAGCATGCCTTGATCATGGAGGCCTCATGCAAAGAGACTCTAAATCAGGGAATAATATTTTCTCCCAAAATAGGGCAAGCAAGTCAAGTGGCGCCCTCGCATGCGCATTCAAAGAGAGAGACCCTAGGTCTATAAATTGGTGAGTCTTCTCACCCCAAAAAAGGAACAGAGAGGAGAATTTGGAGCAACGAAGTGCTACCGAATCAAACCCTTACCCTTATTGTGCTTCTTACATCCTTGATCTCTCTTTTGGAAGGGAGGTTATTGGGTGATTATTGGAAGCGCAATCCGGACCCAAACCCAAACATTTGGCCACAATACCCCACCAAATTTTTTTGACACAACCCCATAAGAGGTTTTGGACCCATCCCAAGTGGATTGGTGCCAAAACTGAGTCCCAAACGGTGGGCGTCCTGCCCTCGGGCGCCCCTGCACTGTTGTAGTTCTAATCGCCCCACCCTAGAGTGATTAGAAATATGTGGTATATTTCCATACTATTATTTTTGCATTTTATTCTAGGTCACTTACATATGCTGTCATTTAAATTTCATGTGATTTTGACAAGTTTTGGCTATGATTTTATCATTTCTCGCTTTCGCTAACATACAGGGAGCGTCATCAGATACAGGGAAATCGAGGCCGAATTAGCCAAATCCGACCATCTGGGTCATCCCAAAATGCCCCATTTTACCTAACCCCAACTTTTTAGGTGTTTTGGAGGCCTCTGGACTAGACATTTAGGAGGTGGCTTTCGGATAGCTTATGATAGTCCTAATCGTCCCACCCCGGAGCGATTAGAAATATGTGCAATATTTCTGGATTGTTCCTTTTGTAGTGGCTTCCTGGTAATGTTTTATTGCTTCTTTCAAAATTTTAGCTCATTCTGATATGTTTCAGTTATCGTTTTAATCATTTTATGCATGCACTGACCGTAGGCCTTGGGGATCGCATGTTTCTCTCCATCCGTAGGTGCTACTAATCCTTTTCTGTTTCTCTGAACATAGGATATCAACACCAGAGGAGCAGCAAGGAATCAAATACATGTTCACGCAAGTGGCGGTGACATTTGGCCCACCCACTTTACATGTGGGCACGCGAAAGAAAGCGTACCAATCCGTGGTGTAATAGAGCCCTACTTAACGCTCCTAGCCCCCAAAAAGGGAGGAGACGTATTGTAACCCAATTTTAAAGAAAATTAATAAAAAGGGTTGTACTTAACATTTGCTTTCTATCTTGTTTCAATTCATTTATGTTTCTCTCCTTTCATGCATTTCAGTTCGTAGGACTTAGCATTACGTTTTGCTTTGGCATACATCGCACTTGGCATTTCTGTTTTGTTTTCGTATCCTCGTGCTTTCAGTGGCGATCATGGTGGGACCATTGTCCCTTGATTTTAAGATCAAAATTTTGATCAAAAGTTGTGTGTTTTTGCTTGCAGGTGTCAATATTTCAAGCACTGGACTGCTGCTCGTTCCACCCTGTGGCGAATACAGAGCTAGAATTCGTGTCACCCAGGGACGAATAGGAATTCGTCTCACCCTATGATGAATACAGATCTGTTATTCATCTCACCCTAGGACGATTAGCTCTCTATGCAGTTTTAGAGCAGAAACTCAGAGGCATCCGGTTTGGGCAGAGAAGAGGTAGGGGTTCTGAGCATCCTCTGTCATTTTTTGTTTTCTGTCTCTATCATTTCATGTTTCTTTGCTTGCATAGGAGAGTTTTATTGCATGTTTTTCTTTCTTTTCACAAATAAAAAGAACCCCACACACCACGTGGTAATCTAAACATCAAGGCATTGGTCGTAAAACCCCAACCCTTGATCAAGACCAACGGTGGATTTCATCACCACCTTGGCTTGAATTTTTGCATACATAACCCTGATCGCTACTGTTGCTAGACGTAAATCCTGATGAAATCTGACCAAGTGTAGCTGGGGTGATTCCCAATGCATGAGGATAAGTCTTCTATGGTAGGTGTCAAAACAGAGTGATTCCCCTTCCGTACCGCCTATGTTCCATGTACTGTTCTGCTCTCACGTACCAATAGTCTCCCTCACGTAAGGGCGGGTATATAGAGAGGTTCGGTATAATGGCCTCGGTAGTGGTATATTGAAGGGGTGACCATTTTGGGAGATATAAGAGCCCTCATATTGCATATACAACAAAAATTTCTTTACAAGGTTTTCAAAACAAACATCAAAACACACTGAACCAGATTTAGGGCACACTTTTAATCCATAAACAAGATAATCATTGCTTTGATTGTGTGTTTCCTTTTGTTTAGTGTAGCATAAAAAATCATAAAGAAGATAAAAACGTACACATCTTTAGAAAAACATCACCATGGTGTACACCCGTAGCCGAGCCCAATCACGGGCAGAAGCTATGAAAAGTGTACAAAGGGGGACAAGTCACCTCCGATATAGTCCCGAGGACTTGGTCATACCGCCTTGGTGGCCTGACCCACAAGATAGTCCACATCATGCCATTACAGAACGGGACTATAGAGGCACCCCTTTGAGGGGCACTCCCACTCAGCATAGACCCTTTCAGGAGGAGGCCATACATGTGGCACTCAACATAGATGGGAGGGCTCCCTTAGATGCTCGTTATGAGTGGCCACCGCATGATGAAGTGCTAGAGCAACATAGGGCCCATAAGGAGGGGCCACATGATTACGTCATCCCTCCTTTACCCCTTATTACTGTCAAAAACAATAGGCCAAATCCAGAGCACAAGGCTCTTCAGATAGGGCAAGCCAATTCTGCCCGCCCCTTTCACACATACGAAAGGGAGCATGAGGAAGACCACTACATTCCTCAAGAGCAATACACAACATGGGAGCAATGCGCCTCCACACCTGCTATGTATCAAGATCACCCACTGAGGCCAGAGCCTCGGGTGAATGCCGCTAACCTCGATAGAGGAAAGCAACCCATAGGGATCTCGGATCACCACGACCGAGATAGACATGTAGGAGAGGCATCTAGGCTTCCTAAACACAAGACGACGAAACAAATTGACTTGGCATTTGCCAAACATGCCACCCACCAAGCACAAATCATGCAGCTCAGGCAAGACCAACAATAGTTAGAGCACCTGTATCACCTTAGCAAAGAGCGCATTCGACGTCAGACAGATGAATTGCTCCAGAACACTATGCCTGAGAGGGTCCCAACCCCTCGCATGCATAAGATAGAATTGTATGAGAGGCACAACCCCTTGGTGCGAGATAGGTCTCTGTGACCTTATCAAATATTACCTCCAAGACCTCCTAGACCTGAGCGGGAGGCCACTCCTAGAAACAATGATGGGCACCCTCCACGGGCACCCACCCATGTTTATAGGTCTCACCCAAGAACTCCTCAAGAAGCCTATGAGGAGTATGAGCAAGAAGAAGAGTGGGCTGAAATGCCCTACCAAGGTAGGGGGGATGTTGTCCGGCTACCCCTCCATAGGCCTCAAGTTCCCCGCAACCCACAATGGGAACAAACCAAGGAGGAAGAGATCAAATCCTCCGATGCATATAAAGTGCTACTAGAGCGCTTAGAGTCTATGGAGACCAAGACTTTTGGGCCCCAAAAGCCCACTTTATGCCAGCTCCGTAGTCACCCTGTGCATCCGTTAGTGCCAGCACCCCCATACCCTAAACACTTTAAACTGCCCTAGTTGGCAATCTTTAGAGGGGAGGAGGATGCCCAAGAGCACGTGACTAGATTCCTGAGCCAATGCTTTGGCATTCAGGACAATGATGCTTTGCTGCTAAGAACATTTATAACCACGTTCGCAGGCCCTGCCTCGGATTGGTTCACTCAGTTGCCAAAACATAGCATCAGTAACTTGGATCAGCTAGTGGATGCGTTCCTCGAATGCTTCACCTTCAACACCAAGAAGAAGGCATCACTAAGCGACCTAGCTAGCCTCAAGCAGTATGAGGAAGAAACCATGGTGGCCTATGGAAATCGGTGGAGGACGTTGCTTTCAAAGCTGCCCTACCTCCCTCCCATGGCCGACCTGACCCAAATGTTCTCAAAGAGCTATTTGAGGTCGATCTCCATGCTATTGCAGCTGCAGCAATATGCCACTCTTGAGGAAGCCCTGGCGCAAGCTAGAATCATTGAGGAGATCAAGATACAGGATGGCGAGATTGCCAAGCCAAGGAAGAAAGAGTGGCCTAAAAATGCCAAAATAGGGACCACGCAACCGAAACCCGCTGTGGTCAATCAAGTTGCTATAAACATGCCTAAGCCTGCACAAGCAACACAACCCTCATAGGCTAACTATCAGGCAGTTCCTCTTGATAGCTATGAGAAGGAAAATCATCGGCAAGAGCAAACTCAATAGCGTCACCCTAGGCGACAGTTCACACCCTTCACAGAGTCCAAAGACTCCTTGTTTGACCATTTGTCCATGGCAAACTTGATACACCTACCAGAAAGTTGACCCATAGACCCCAACGCACCAAAACCTAAGGGCTATAGGGAAGACTTGTACTGTAGATTTCATAGGCAGAAAGGACATGACCTTTACGCATGTTGGAAGTTCAAGAGCTTCATGCAAGACCTAATAGACAACAAGACGTTGGCGGTGGACAACCCCGTAGCGCCAAACAACCAACAGATGGGAGTCTTCAAAGACCCCCTGCCTACCCATGATACGTAGGCAAAGACCCTTCAAGTCAATGAGGTGACATAGAACTGCCCCATGCAGGGGTATGTAGGGATGATAAGCATAGTGACTAGGAACAAGAGGTACCCAGGAGCTGCCCCCGCGGTGGCCACAGGAGAGGTTCCATCAACGTCACAACCTCAATAGCACCCTACGCAACCTCCCCCGCCTAGACCAGTGGCCACGATTTGGACTAGACTTACCCAAAGTTTAAGGACCACGTCGGCTAGGCTCTCCATCTACGAGCTCATTCAACAATCATCGCCCCATCGGGAGGCTCTAATGGAGATATTAAAAGCCATCGAGTTGCAGCCCCACGAAGCAAACTCTTTCAACAACTTTGTGGGACATGTAAAACAATGTACAGAACCAGTCATCACCTTTAGAGAAGATGAACTGAAATCGGTGACTGGTGATATGGCGGATCCACCCCTGCACGTCATTGCATGGGTCAACGAGATTTCGTATAAGAGGGTGTTGGTGGACACTGGCTCATCCAGTAATATAATTACAACAATGACATTGAAACACCTGAAGTTGCTAGCATCTCACATCGTGGCCTCCACCTATACTCTTCGAGCATTCAATGATGCGATATGCTCGACGGTTGGCACAATTGTCCTACCCATCCAAGTGGGACAAAAGACTATTCCTACATTGTGCCACATCTTAGAAGGTGAGATGGCCTATAACATCTTGCTAGGGCAGCCTTGGATCAGGGACATGAAGTGTGTCCCTTCGATAGCTCATCAGTGCCTAAAGTACACATTCGAAGGGCAGGTGCATGTAGTCCCGATAGATTTAGAGCCCTTCAAGTATTGCAATACGGTGCAACTGATGCCGCAATTGACCCTTCCATCAACACATTTGGATTTTTAGTTGAATCCATCTAACCAAGGTCCGATTCCGCATGCATCCCCACTGTTAAGTCCATCAAATCCCTAGCCGGGTCCATCTTCATCATCTGGTCCTTCACCAACAATGCCACCTACGATGGCCACACCGAAGGACAAGGGGAAGAAACCCCTAGAAGAGGCACCGCCATCAGTCTCAACCATCTCTATCGAAGAGATGCCTAGCCGAATGGAAGTCGAGATGCCTAGTTCACCCTACATGGAGTGGACCCAGGAAGAACTCCCATTCCCTCCCCCTCCACCACCAACGATCACCATTGAGATGGCCAATACGGGCCTGGGGGAGTATCTAGTGCGGAACATTGTAGCAACACCCACACTTGAGTCCATGCAGGACATGGGGAGACCTCGCCTCCCCATCGACACTATGGTTCCTCTAGGCTACCCACCAAATCAGACAAACTTTGTTTATGGGGGCCTCGATAATGGCATTGAACCTTACATGCAAGAAGAAGAAGATGAAGAGCCCTTTGCTGAGGACGTCAACTATTTTTCCAACCCAGAATTTGCTTTGAGATATCTTGGCCAATGTAATTGGCATGGATATGGGTTGGGTAGGTATGAGCAAGGAGTGCACATTCTTTGCCAACCAAGATATCAGATGCCATACGACAAGTTAGGAGTAGGGTTCAACCACCCCCTACCCCTGGACATCTTGGTAGAGAACATGCAAGGCCTAGGGATAGGCAACAAGGATGGGTTGGCATTAGATCCATATGCCAATCCTAACACAACATACACATTGGGGGATTATCTCCCATTGCTAACAACCAACCTTGTTGACCTTAACAACCCTTTCCCTTCGATCGAGAAAGGAGAAAGTTTGAGGACTCACCTACAAGAGGGATATAGACAAGGCCAAGAAGGGTCTTCAGAAGATGAGTCGAGTATGAGGTAGCACCTTGGGATCCTTTTGAGTCCGATAGCAATCATTCACAAGTGACCCCCATAGATGATTATCAGGAGAGCTTCATGACAATGTTCCCTTTGGATGCTCCAATCGAGCAAGTGCCACCTCAAGAGAATCAGGTCCCCCCATAGAGAGCGGAACAACCCCGATGGGACCACATCAATTTTCTCGAGCAAGATGAGCCTCACATGTCACAAATAGCTATCGAAGCCAATGAAGGCCTATGGATATCTGATAGCGATTATGAAGATGAGACTGAGATGGCATATCTCAATCATATGCGACAACAGCAATACCCCATGGACATTGATGACATGTTTGAACAACTACACATGGGGCCAAGGCATAGGTGGCACCTAAACTAGGCACAGTTGGACCAACTATTGCACCCACCACTTTAGGCATACAGAGAGCACCTTCCGCCCGGAGACCCTATAGAGCCATCAGTGCCAAGGGTAGACCCTATCCTTTTATCCACACATAGGGCCGATCCATTTGTGCCAGTACCCACAGAGCCAGATCCGGAGCACAAAGATCACCAAGGATGTCCGAGTCACCACACCCATGGTAATGGAGACCAAAATCATTTCATCAACATGATCTCCATTGACTTAACCACCCCCATCCATAACCCATCCGACCCAACATGGTCATTGCATCTAGACCTAGATGCTATAGACTGGGATCACGTTGACACACCACCATCCCCATCAGAGTACTGGCCTTGCGGTGGGATGTTCCATTTCACCCCAAGATAGACTCAGGATGTCTTCCATGCTGAAGAGGAACCCGACGTTCCGAACGTATATCTAAATTCAGCAAATGATATCCACCTGATCCCAACTCCACACCAATTGGAGGATGGGTCCCACATGTCAGTTGAAGAGATGACTAACGTAGACATCGGCTCTGATCCAATGAATTCACAAATCATCAAGCTAGGGGTAAGTCTATCCCCCAAAGAGCAAGCCGACTACATTGCCCTTCTCAAAGAGAAGAAGGAGGTTTTTGCATGGTCCTACAAAGACATGTCGGGGCTAGACCCACAGCTAGTCATGCATAATCTAACGCTTGATCCGATAATCAATCCAATCAAGCAAAAACTATGTAAGATGCACCCAATAGTAGCCTTAATGGTCAAAGATGAGCTACAAAAGCTGTTGGATGCACAGTTTGTCATCTGCATGGATTACCCACCATGGTTGTCCAACATGGTACCCATCAAGAAGCCTAACGGGAGGATTCACATATGCACTAATTTTTGAGATCTAAACAAAGCGAGTCCTAAGGATGATTTCCCCTTGCCTAGCATCGACGCATTGGTAGATGCTACAACGGGCCACGAAATGCTTTCCCTCATGGATGGTTTCTCGGGATACAATCAGATTCGTATCAATCTCGAGGACCAACTAAAAATGGCGTTCACAATGCCTTGGGGGACATTTTGTTATAAGGTCATGCCCTTTGGCCTTAAAAATGTTGGCGCCACCTACCAACATGCCATGACATACATCTTCCATGATCACATGCATAAAACTTTGGAAGATTACATGGATGATTTGTTGGCCAAATCTCTTTTGCGCCCAGATCATCTCGATGACCTAAGCAAGATCCTCGATCGCCTCATTGAACATAAAGTCAGACTAAACCCCAAGAAGTGCGTATTTGGCGTCACATCTGGAAAACTCTTGGGTTTCATAGTCTCAAAATGAGGCATCGAGGTGGATCCAAACAAAGTCAAGGCAATCCTTGAAATGCTTCCCCCAACTACCATCAAGTAGCTCAGAAGCCTATAGGGAAAGGTCACGTCAATCAAGCGCTTCATAGCGTAGCTATCTGACAAGTGCCGACCCATGAATAAATTATTGCACAAGGGGGTAGCATTTCACTGGGATGACGAGTGCCAGTCAGCCTTTGATGACATCAAACAATACTTGGCTTCGCCGCTAGTATTGGCACCACCTAGACTAGGAGTGTCATTCTACTTATACATCTCAGCTACTGAGGTGGCACTAGGCGCCATGCTATCCCAGAAAAATGAACTACACAAAGAATAGGCTACTTACTATCTTAGCCGCACCCTGGTCAGTTATGAACTTAACTATGCATACGTTGAAAAGCTATGCTTGGTAGTGGTATTTGCTACCAAAAATCTATGCCACTACATGTTGAGAAATACGACGTATGTTGTGTCTAAGGAGAATCCATTGCGATACATGATGAGTCATACTTATCATAGTAGCCGCACGATGAAATGGATCATGTTGTTGACAGAGTTTGACATCGAATTCATTGGACAAAAGTCCATCAAAGGTCAAGTCATCACCGATCAACTAGCAGAGGCTCCTCTCAAAGATGATCAACCTCTAACCATAGAGCTACCAGATGATGGGGTCTTCCATGTCTTAGAATCACCAGATTCTAATGAGCCTGAGTCATAGGCCGACATAACCTTATTCTTTGATGGTTCTAAATGTGAGCAAGGGGGTGGCACGGGAATTGTATTCTTCACACCGCAAGGGGCTCCAATGCCTCTATCATTTAAATTAGATTTCTCATGCACCAACAATAATGTCGAATATGAAGCCTTGCTCATAGGTCTTCAGACAGCAATCACCATGAACATCAAATGTTTAAACATCTTTGGTGATTCGTTGTTAATTGTCAACCAAGTTAAAGGGGTATTCCAATGTAAATGCCCATTTCTAAAGGCCTACAAAGCCCTTGTGGATAAATTCTTGGCAAAGCTTGAATGGTACGACATCGAGGCACTCCCTCGATCATCGAATCATTTTGTGGATACTATGGCCTCCTTGGGGTCACTAATCCCGTAAGACCCTTCCGGTGAGATGACAACCATTCAAGTCAAAACATTATCGCAATCCATGATGGAGCATGCAAGCTCTGACCTAACGCTAGGAATCCACCTGATCTAGATTGAACCATCTCAGGATAAGTTCTCTCGAATCCGTGATTGTCTAAATCATGCCAACTGGGGGTCCTTGTTCTCCCCGACCCCTCTTAATAGCAACACAATGCTATTCTTACAAGTTCTTTCCCACTCATCTTTTGCTAGGGATGAACTACAAGAGGGATTGGCCGTTCATACCATCGAGGTTTCTGATCAATAGGATTGGTACACACCCATAAGGGATTACCTCAAGTTAGGTAACCTCCCACTTGGATTGACAAATGCTACAAAAATATCATTTAAACAGAAAGCAGAAAAACATGTCTTGCTAGGAGACATTTTGTATCATCGGAGCTATGAAGGAATCCTCCTCCTTTGCTTGGACCAACAAGAGTCCGCTTGGGTGATCACCCAAGCGCACGATGGTACATGTGGTGGCCACTTCAGTGGTATGGCCATCACAAAGTGCATTCTCCACATGGGCTATTATTGGCCATATTTAGAGCGAGATTATTGCACATATGTAAAGAAGTGCATGAAGTGTCAACACCATGCCAATTTGACACACGTACCTTCTCAGGCCTTGCAACCGATCCAATCGGCTTGGCCATTTTCACAGTGGGGCTTAGATCTAATCGAAAATATCTCCCCTGTGTCGTTAGGTCATCACACGTTCATCATAATGGCCACAGAGTACTTCACCAAGTGGGTGGAAGCAATTTCGCTTACCTCTATGACTGGACCCCGCATTGTGGAGTTTATTTTGCATAACATCATATGTCATTTTGGTATTCCATCCAAGATCATCTCGGATAATGGGATGTCATTCAAGAATAAATATGTGCATGCTTTGACAACAAAGTACAAAATTTAGCATAGTTTTTCAACACCCTATTATCCGTAGGCAAATGGGCAAATAGAGGCATCAAACAAAATGCTAGTTGCAATCCTCAAAAAGACGGTCACAGATAGTCACAAGGATTGGCACATTCAAATCCTGCTTTCCCTGTGGGCTTATCGCACTAGCATTCGGACACCCATTGGGGTAACTCCATTTTTGCTGGTGTATGGCTCCGAGGCAGTCATGCCTCTCGAGTTGGAAATACCTTCCCTACGCATATCAATGCAAGAGTTCATCGATGATGACACTGCATGGCAGGCCCAGTTAGACCAACTTACATTGCTCGATGAACGACACGTCAATGCTCTCGAGCATTTACGTATCTATCAAGAGTGACTTAAGAAAGCATACAACATGAAAGTTCACCTGAGGGACTTTCAAGTTGGTGACTTGGTCTTAAAAGAGAACCAACAAAATTCTAACTTGCCGCCCCATCTAAGGGACAAATTCGTGGAAAAATGGTTAGGTCCCTATGTAATTGATAGTAAAATAGGACCTAGAACATACCGGCTCACCTCTCTTGAAGGAATCAAGGAACCCAAACCCTTGAACATCAGTCATTTGAGGCCATTCCACATTTAGAGAGCCATAGCCCACCCCAAAAGCTCCAAGGATTCTTACAATCACTTGGTCAAACCCAAAAAGCTCCAAGGATTCTTACAATCACTTGGTCAAACCTAAAAATCTCCAAGGATTCTTACAATCGCTTGGTCAAACCCAAAAATCTCCAAGGATTCTCACAATCACTTGGTCAAACCTAAAAAGCTCCAAGGATTCTTACAATCGCTTGGTCAAACCCAAAAAGCTCCAAGGATTCTCACAATCCCTTGGTCAAACCTAAAAAGCTCCAAGGATTCCAACAATCGCTTGGTCAACCTAAAATGCCCCAAAGGTATCCATAAACCCTTTGGTCAAACCAAAAGCTCCAAGGGTTCCCATAACCGCTTGGTCAAAAACAAATATTCAAAAATCAAACAAAAACAAAAGATAATCAAAAATCAAAAAAAAAAACTGCATCTCAATTCCATGCATATTCTTAAAAATCAAAACACAAAATTAAAATCAACTTGCATTAGGCATCACATCCATACATGGCATATTTGCTGGTCATACATGTCACAAGCACCATAGACTGTAATTGCTAGGAAATTCCATCATTTTCCACATTTAATCCATTTTATAAACACATACATCTAGAATAACACCATCCACATTTTTAGCATAGTCAGTTGTCTCCTAATGTATTTAGGGTTTTCGTTATTCAGCTGTCTTTAAATTTCTAGCCAAAAACCATACAAAGTCAGACATATTTTACAAAGGTAGAGTTTTACTTGGATCACACCTCGTTACGTAACATCCCTACACAAGTTAAAACACATAAAATAATTCCCAAGTTGTGTGAATGCAAGAGAAACCTACAAAGTAGTCTAGGGTACCATAGGTGAAAGGTTAGCATGTTCATCCCCCTGTGTGAATGGTTCGAGAATGTTGAGAATTGACAAAAGGACAAGCTCTTCCACATCCATCCCCCATAATCAATAGTGGTTTTCACCACTATCAATCATATCCCCAAAACACCTTTGGTCCCCAAAGTCATAAGGATTCATACTACACGCCCCTGACAAGGATGGGTAGTCGTCCCCAAGGCCTAAAAGGATCAATGCCATTCAAAAGAAAAATCCCAACAATCCATCATCACGAACATCTCTAATCACCTTTGGTCCCCAAAGTCTTAAGGATTCGTACTACATGCCCCTGACAAGGATGGGTAGTCATCCCCAAGGCCTAAAATATCAATGCCCTTACATAATAATATCCCTACTCCCCTTTGGTCCCCAAATTTTTAAGGATTCATACTACATGTCCCTGAATAGGATGGGTAGTCATCCCCAAGCCAAAAGGATCAATGCCATTCATAAGCCAAAACCCTACGAGCTCAACTTTGCAACCTAAAAAGCAAAATTAAATAACAGTGGTTATCATCACTATTCAAATCCCTTGCTCAAAAAGAAAAACAAAAGAGAAAAATAAACAGTGATTTTCATCACTATGTATGAGAGCAAGTATCCCAACAAGTTGAGCAAATAAAATATGTCTGAGCTTGAATCCTTGGAATTCTCAGCATTCAAAAAACCATCTAGGTGATCCTCATTATGGGTTTGGTGGACAGCCTACCTAACAATGGCGGTATCCTAAACGTATGACGATATGTCTATCACATTAAATTTGCATGTGAGCAGACCAATGTTTGCATGTGGATGAGCTAGCTTATGGTACCTTAGATTGTCCCGTGGATTCATCTTACTAAATACAACAACGGAGTTAGTGGAGCTAATTAGGTGATCCTCAGTATAGGTTTGGTTGACAGCCTATCTGGCACTTGCGGTATCCTGACAAATACCACATAAACAAACTCAATTGCACCCACAGGGATGTGAAATAACTTGGTCAAACTCAGGTCTGATTTATACCTTGTTCAAAAGTCTTGTGAGATAAATGTAAAGTCTTGGCTAGTTAATTAAAACATCTGAACCTCAAAAAACCTTAACTACATTTTAAAATAATTGGTACATTTCATTACTTACATCACCATCAAAAAATACGAAAAATATCAAAACAAAAGTATCACATCATACAAAAATCCAGTAACTCCTGTATAGTCTATGGTGCCATCGGTAAGTTACCAACAAATCGTTTCATTCATTCCATATGCATACATCATATCATTAGAAACATTGCATTCATAATAACACATGCATACATCATCATAAATAAATGTCCATAAACAAAAAAAAAATCATGACAAGTGTATAAACACAAAGAAAATTCATGTATATATATCATCAAAATGCTCGAATGCTACAATAATTTGGTCCTCTGACCTAGGAAAACAAAGCAAAAACTCAAAAACCCCCAAGCCTAGGGCATCGGCCACCATGATCATGCAGGATCGGTGTGACAGGAACTACCCCCCGTGGTGTGGGTCATATGTGACCTCTCAGGGTGGCTGCTGCTAGCCCCCGCATCATGCCCACTAGCACCCCCATCATCTAGCCACCTGCGATAAGAAGATGTTGACTACTCAGTATCACTGTCTCTCGTACGACACAAAGACCCATTGTATCGCTCCAAATTTTTTGCATCCCTATCTTCAGGCTATTGGATCCACGCCCGGAGGGAGGATGGGAAAAGGATGTCACGGTACCTCGGACTGAGAGGACTTTGTGAAGGTCTCGCCTCTCAAGGGAGGTGTATTTTGATGATTTTTCGATGGATGGTGGGTTCACCAGGAAACATTTGATGGCAGTTTCCATGCCTAGGTTTTGGAATGTGTTTAAATGTGTTCATTTTTAACCTTAAGCATTCATATCCTAGGTTTGGCCAAATGTATCTAGATTACTCTATATGAAAATGCAAGTTCAATGAATACAGAAAATAAATTTAAAGAAATTTTTTTTTTTTTGAATAAAATTAAGAAAAATAGGGTAAAACCCTAATTCATTTTTACTGTTCATTTTCTGGTTTTTGGAGCTCTGAAGCAAAAATGGTGGAGACGACGCACAGATCGACAGAGGTCCAACGCAGTCTATGGGTAAGAGTCTAGACTGTTCTAGAATGCTCTAATTTAATTTTACATGCTTTTTAGGTAGATTTTAGGTGAATTTTGAGCATCGCGGCCATTTTTGGGCCGTCGACGTCGTCGAGACGAAATCGTCCCGATTTCAACGAAATCGTCTCAATTTCGACAATTTTGCCCGAGGGCAAAATCGTCGAAAGGGGGATGATTTCGTCAAATTAGGGACGATTTCGAACTACGAAATCAAAGACGATTATGCTCAAATTTGGGACGATATCGTCCAATAGTGGGCGATATCATCAATTGCACAAGATTAAATTTTTAACTTGCATTATTGTTTACTTGAATTATTGATTAATGATTGCTTGTTGTTTTGTTGTTTATGTTTGCAGAGAGGATTACTAAAGAGTAGGGAGTGGAAATACGGTGGGTTGAGAGACGACTTGGCCACTCTCACACAGGCAGAGCAGGATCAGCTAGCACAGGCCAGCTTACTGCATGTGGCAGAGATGCCACAAGTTTCTACGGACATGGGGCTACTAACGGCCCTAGTAGAGAGGTGGTATCCGGGCTCTTCATGTTTTTGGCTACCTACAGGGGAGATGGCTCCCACTTTGGAGGATGTATGGAGGATTCTAAGAATCCCCATACAAGGACGGCTGATTACACCTATGGCCAATCAGGGCCGTGCTATGGGACGATTGTGCGGTGACCCGAGCTTCGCCCTAGAGAAGGGCGAAGTTAACATCGAGGCACTGTGCCAGATGCCTGGGGCATCTACACTCACATGGGTTCTAGCTGGAGTAGTTGGTGGACTTCTGTTGTGCCACCAGAGCGGGTGCAGGGTGTCGTGGATGCTCGTAGATGTGATCTATGATATGCGGGACCACGAGTACAGGTTCTCATGGGGCAGTTTTGTTCTATGTCGATTGTACAGGATCCTATATGGGGTCGTGTACAAAGGCGACCGATGTCTGGTCATGACATCGCTACTACAGGTTTGGTGTTGGGAGCACATTATGGTGCGGGGGCCGGTAGGGCTTCCTCTGATAGGGGTTGACGGGGAGAGGCCCCGAGTCTTCTACTGGTGGCTCCCGAGAGGGGCACAGTGACGGATCGACCTACCGATGTCTCGGAGGCTACTAGATGACTTAGTCCCGGACCAGATCACCTGGAGGCCATGGAGGGAGCATCCAGGGTGGCCAGAGGACGGACAGGAGTTAGCTCGCATTAGGCGAGTTTTTTGGCTGAGGATGGAGAGGGGAGAGGTGGAGCTCCACAGGTATGACCGAGTTTTGTGGCAGTTCGGTCTACAGCAGGGGATCCCATCCCTCAGAGATTACGAGTTTTCTTGGACTATCTGGGATAACACTATAGTTAGCGGGGCTCCAGACATGCAGCGGTTTTGGAGCCAGGACACAGATGATGCCCCCATCCAGCCAGTGGATGGGGACGAAGTAGGAGTAGCCGATGGCTACGATGCCTGGTACGCAGGCATCCGCCCTCCTCGGATGACGAGGGCATAGGGTCCGATCCACGCGGTTGTGCATCGGATAGGGAGGCAACGCCAGGTGGCGATGGAGGTAGCCCAGGGTCACGGCGGGAGAGAGGCGAGGAGGCCACAGGCACAGGAGCGGCCGTGGTAGAGAGAGAGGGAGAGGAGGGAGGCGAGACCCCCATCTCCATAGAGGCCACCATCGCTCGATAAGGGCAAGGGTGTGGACACAGGAGAGAGTAGTGAGATGGCTACTCTCTAGGCGGAGAGAGATCGTCTGCAGGCTCAGGTGCAGACGCTACAGGATGCGGCTACACAACACCGGGCTGAGGTGTCATAGCTGCGGGATGAGATTGCATGCCTTAGGGCACGGGGCGGAGGGGCGAGCTCTGGGGAGTTGACACGGGCTATCGCCCAGCTGACATTTTACCAGACACTATACTTCTAGCTGGTGCCAGAGGCGGATAGACTACCCCTGCCAGCTAACATCGCAGATCCGATCAGGATCGGGTCATCGAGGACCACGTCCCGATCGAGGACGAGGACTACACAGACTGCGATGGGGCCACCTCGTCCACCTCAGGGCGGGGGAGGAGATGAGGCAGAGAGCTCGAGGGGCTCTCGAGGCTAGAGGGCTGGACACTGTATTTGTATTATATTTGTTTTTGTTGATAGAGGATTGAGTATGCCGAGGTTCAGATTGTGGCATACCAATCCAATTTTGATGATGTACATATATTTGTGATATATATAGATGAGATATTTTTGATCATATGACTTGTGTCTTGTGTATGTTTATGAGGCTTTTAATGTTTGATTGATGTGATGATTGGATGTAATTATGTCGTTGGAGATATAATTTGAATGTCATGCGGTGATATTTTAAATGAAATAATCTGATGTAACAAATTGATTTGTTGTAATGAAATGTAAAAATAAAAAGAGACTTCTAACAATAATTTCAAAGGACATTGTCGCTATTATAGACCATTTCATGGAGTCGTTGCTCACTCGGTCGTCAAGCTAGTCCCATTTATAGAAATATTGTTAAAAAGTAAAAGAGTGCTTAAGAAAGCTGTCTTAAGACTTTGGTGCAATGGTGCAAATGATGATGATGATGATGGTTTGTTTTCAGATTTTCATAAAAAATGTTTGTGCATGAAATGATGTTCAAATGATTTTTTTGCTAGGCATAAATTCCTAAGTGTGATAAAATTTTTGGATAATTCTTTAGGAATTATACCATCATTACAAAAGGTTGACATAATGACATGAAATAATGAAAATGTGTTTGCTTTTGAAAAGCATAATTTGTGTAAAATAATGAATTAAGTCATATGGTTTTCATGATTTTTAATAAATGGGGAATAAAATTGTTACAATGGTTTGCGCTAGGCATAGAATATGTAGGTATAGACTTATACCATCATCGCGAAAATCCAAAAAATAGTTTTATTGCCCGATTGATTTTTGATGAACAGAAAATATGAAAAGGAGGACTTGCGCTAGGCATAAAAATTCCAATTTTGGTTTTGAAACTATACCATCGTCGCGAAAGTCAACCAGATATATATGTTTATGTTTTTGATTGTATATTTTGAAAGAAATTTTTTATTTTTGTATTATATAGTTGTCTTTATGGTAAACAACTGTACTTGATTTATTCCAAACAAGTTGCAAAAATAATATTTCAAATTATTTTGAAGACAAAAGTTAGATTTATAAGGAATCCCATGTGCATATGTGAGTTCATTTCCAATCTTGATTTATCATAATGATACACAAAATCTCTCAAATACAAATGTGTGTGCAATTGCATTGTTCATTTACCAGTTTTGAGCAAGATAATATGATACAAGTGATTTGAAGAAACCAAATAAGTGTTCATTAACCATGATGTAGATGCATATAACCATACTAGGCTACTATGTAGGTCGGATTATCAAGAGCTAGCTAATCCATAAGCGGAAATAGGTCTCGTACAAAAGAAGGTCGCTAATGTGACGGACATATCACCACGCTAGGAGTTACCCAAGGCCAAGCGAGGTTGGGCACAAACCACTTGTTATGGGGCTTACCTCACGATTTTGAATAATTGAGAATTCCAGGGATTCAAGCTCATCAACCCTTCTTTTCTTTTCAAAGGGTAGGGAAAGGGATTTTATTGCTTTCTTGCTTTCTTTTGAACTTTGCTTATTTTTTTGTTTGTATTTCTTTTGCTTGATAATGCTTGGAACATTGCTGAAATAACATTTTTCTTTTCTCTTTTTTTTCTTTCTTGAACTTTTCTTCTTTTTTTTTTTCTTTTTCTATGCTAGGGATACTTGCTCGGATTAGCTGTAGAGCAAGGGATTTTTATTCTGGGTAGGGGTGAGCTTGTCCTTTTGCCAATTCTCAAAGATTCTAGACCATGTGCATGATAGGATAGCAGGGGAAACTTTTCGCTCAAGAAATCGGTTCTACTATGTAGCAAAACATGGAAATTACAAATATAATCATTTTATTGTGAAAAGATGTGCTTGGTTTAAGTAAATAACAAGATCAATTCTCCATGCTCAAACTTTATTTAAGTGAATTTTGTGAACTTTGATATAAGAGAGATTAGTAATCATGCCGAATAAAATCAAGATATTTATTCTTGTGAGTGTGTAAGTGAGGGATTCCAAATAAATGCTAATTTATCCAAAAATAATTTAAAACATATAAGCTGCGATAATTGTAAGAAAATATATATGAACACTTTTGAGAAAAATTTTGAGGATGTGGACTCTCTCTTTCTTCTTTATTTTATTTGGTTTCAAGCATATAGTCTGTTATTATATTTTTATCATTATTTTGATTTTTGGTTTTATTTTTGATTTTGAGCGAGAAAAAATTTAACAAGTGCCTTAAATAAATGCAATAGATAGTTTTGAAGATTTTGGATGATTATGAATATTTTTGATGTTTTTGGATTTTTATAAATTTGAAAGAAATATATAAAATTTTTTGAAAACAAGTTATATACAAGGATGAAAGATGACCAAATTTATGCATAGTAACGTTTAAGATGCAAAATATTCATGGGTTCTTTAAGTTCTTTACCATCTAAGGTAGATAATTTGTATGCTCCTGATTCAAATTTAGCAGTAATAATGTATGGTCCAAGCCAATTGGGCTCGAATTTACCTTTAAGGTCCTTAGTTGCATTTGTATTTTTTTTATTTTCTTTTAAAACAAGGTCGCCGATCTCAAAGGATCTGTGACGAACTTTTTTAGCATATGATCTTTTAAGCTTGTTTTGGTAAGCACGGAGATGCTCCAAAGCATTGATGCATTTTTCATCTAGGAGTTCCAGCTGACTAAGTCTGCCAGCACGATATTCATCTCCTACTTCGGTATCTTGAAGTAGCAGAGCCAAAGAAGGAACTTCCAATTCAAATGGAAAAAGCTGCTTCGACACCATACACCAAAACAAATGGTGAAGTTCCAGTGGGGGTTCGAACACTAGTTCGATAGGCCCACAAGGTTGGATATAATTGAATGTGCCGATCCACGACGCAGTTTTATTGACCAATATTTTGAGAATTTTGATTAAGGTTTTGTTAGATGCTTATGCTTGACCATTACCCTGAGGATAATAGGGAGTGGACCAGCGATGTTGAATCTTATATTTTTGACATAATTTTTTAACATCTTTATTTTTGAAACAAGTTCCATTGTCAGAGATGAGATTGGCAGGGATTCCGAACCTGCAAATGATTTGATTAAAAATAAATTTAGAAACTTGTGTGCCGGTGCGGGAAGCTAAAGGCATAGCTTCGACCCACTTCGTGAAATACTCGGTGGCGGTTATGATGAACTTGTGTCCATCGGATGACACGGGATTGATTTTGCCAATAATATCCAAGCCCCATTTAGAAAAGGGCCATGGAGATGAAATAGCCTGCGGCTCGTGTGCGGGCGCATGGACAAGGTCAGCATGTTTTTGACACTTGTCGCAATGGCGCACATACTCATGTGCATCCGTTTCCATGGTAGGCCAAAAGTATCCTATCCGAAGGAGCTTTTTAGCAATAACACTACCACTAAAGTGTCCTCCACAAGATCCATCGTGGGCTTCACTCAAGGCTGATTTAGACTCTTCTAAGTTTAAACATCTTAATAGGATACCTTCAAAAGATCTCCTATATAAAGTATTGCCAATTATTACGAATCGACTTGCTCGTCGACGTAATAACCGATGCTAGTTTCTATTAGAATTGGCAGGGAAAGTCCCATTTTGAAGAAAATCAAATATGTCTGTATACCAAGGCTCGGGAGTTGTTTCATTGATTAGAAACACATCCAAAGGCTCTAAGCATGACTTATTTGAGGCGGGTTCCTGGAGTCGACGAATAATGATAGTGGCATATTCGTCATCTAACTCCAAGGGCAGGAGAGATGCAGTTGCGGCCATAGCATCAGCTGCACGGTTGCTAGTTCGAGGAATAGCTTCCAAGGTGACTTGATCAAATAAAGACATTAATTGTAAAACATAGGCCTTATATGGGCACAATTTATCATCTCGGGTTTGATAAACTTCATTAATTTGGTTTATAACCAGTTGGGAATCACCAAAAACTAAAAGGTGTTTAATTTTTAGCGCTAGGGCAGCTCGTAATCCAAGGATTAGAGCTTCATACTCAGCAATATTGTTGGTGCAAGCAAATGTCAATTTGAAGGACAGAGGAATAAGATGTTTTTGCGGAGATATTAAAATAATACCCGCACTAGCCCCACTCATGCATCGGGCTCCATCAAAGTATAAGGACCATTGTTCAGGATGGTCTGCCTCTAATTGAAGGCATTCATCTGGAAACTCGATGATGAGGGGATGGGTAGACTCTAAGGGTGCAGCGACTAATTGATCTGCTATGATTTGACCCTTAACAGACTTTTGTCCTATGAATGTGAGATCGAACTCGCTTAGAGCAAGAACCCACTTGGCTGTGCGACCCGATAAATAAGGTCGACTCATGAGATACCTTAAGGGATCATATTTAGCAATGACATAAGTTTTTTGACTAAGCATATAATGTCATAATTTTTGCGTAGCAAACACGACTGCTAGACATAGTTTTTCCAACGTTGTGTAGCGGGTTTCATAACTGATGAAGGTTCGGCTAATATAATAATTAGCACGTTCTCGCTTTTCATCATCAAGTTGAGCTAACATAGCCCCTAAGGCAGAATCTGAAGCGGAAATATAGAGGAGAAATGGGCGATCAGATTTAGGTGGTGAAAGCACAGGTGGATTAAGGAGGTATTGTTTGAGAAGTTCAAAAGCTTCTCTACATTACGTATCCCAATTAAAGGGGACATCCTTCTTAAGGAGTTTAAGAAAGGGACCGGTTTTATCAACCAGCTTATCGATGAAGCGACGGATGGCTTGAAGCTTACCTTGTAAACTTCGTAACTCAGATATATTAGTAGGTGCGGGCATATCAGTGATGGCCGCAATCTTGAGAGGGTCGATTTCAATACCACGTAAAGAAACTAAAACCCCTAATAGTTTGTCGGATTTAACTTCGAATATGCATTTTGTTGGATTTAATCGAATGAGATATTCTCGTAATCGATTAAAGACTTTCCTTAAATCATCTAAATGATTATTTTCAATAATAGAGCGAGCTATAATATCATCCACATAATCATGTAGGATATCATGCATCATATCATGAAAAATGTAGGTCATAGCTCGTTGATAAGTTGCACCGACGTTCTTTAAGCCAAATGGCATCACTTTCCAGCAAAAGGTACCCCAGGGGGTAATAAAGGCTATTTTAGCCTGATCTTCAGGAGCTATCCTGATCTGATTATAGCCGGAGAATCCATCCATTAAGGACATCATCCCACTTTCGACAGTGAAGTCAATGATTTGGTCCATGTTTGGAAGAGGAAAGTCATCTTTAGGGCATGCAGCATTAATATCTCTAAAATCTGTGCAAACCCTAACTTTGGTAGCTTCTTTCTTGGTGACTGGAACTACGTTTGAGATCCATTCAGCATAATCAATAGCTTGTATAAAGATAACATTCAGGAGTTTTTCTAACTCCCCTTTGACTAGCAGAGCCACTTTGGGATGCATTTTTCTAAGTTTTTGTTTAACGGGTTTAGCATCCGGATGGACCACTAGATGGTGCATGACGACAGAAGGGTCTAGACCTGGCATATCTTCGTATGTCCAAGCGAAGACATCTTCATACTCTTTAAGGAATGCAATGTATTGTTCTTGTTTTTCTTGGCTTAATTCTGATCCAATATTGATTATGTGAGGATTATCCTCAGTTCCAATATTAATTTTAATGACGTTTTCTACCTCCATGTGTAGATCTCTTTCAAAGTTAGGTGGGGCGGGTGAAACACCCAATTCTTGTAATTCTTGTAAGGTTAATTTAGATAATTCATTATGAGGATCAGTGGCCTCAAGTTGGGCTATAGTTGGTATAGAACCATCAAAATAAAATCCATTGTGTAACATCTCTTCAACAGAGACATCATGGAAGATATCTCCTTCCAATTCTTCATCGGGGTCGGCAATCATTTCGGGGTAAGCTATGGACAACATGTTGCATGAAAATGACTGATTTTTAGTAGGCAAATCAACATGCCTATCCATATAATCTTGATAGCATATGAGATGATCATCATCCTCAAAAGGAAAGGGTTGACCCTTACTAGGAAATAGGCCCACACCACGGCGGGCAGGCCATCGGTTCTACCTCGAAAGGTTCTTTCATGCCATTTTGGGAAGGTCCCAAGCCTTTCCCTTCATATCCCATTTTAAGCATCATGGGTTTAGCTTTAATATAATCATTGGTAAAATAACACCGAGCGTATCCCTCATGATGAGTTTTGATATTCCGAGGGATTCTTCCCCAGTCATATCCTTTATAAATGAAGGCACAACTCCCGACTTGGTAAGTACTTCCCATAGGTTGTGGGAGGCCCAAAGTACGAGGAGATGGCGGTAAGTCATTTAAAAGGTTTGAATCTCGCATGAAAGCATTCATTTTTTCTGATATTAAGGTTGTAGATAAATCTGGTAAGAGTTCATCAAAAAGGGCATAAGATGTAGAAGGCTTATTACCTATGTCTTTAGTTGTGGAAGGTATGATAGATGTGTCTATAGGTTTTGAATTTATAGGGATAGAACTTGAAGGATTGGTTGTAGATTTAAAATCTTTTTGAGGTTCTAAAATGATTTGTTTAGAGGGTTGTTGGTCTACATAGGAGGATGAAATTAAAGGAAGGGAAATAGGTGAAGTTATGGGTTTATGTTTCATAGTTTTGGATGAAAAAGAAGAACTAGGATGTGTGGATGACAGAGCAGGGCAAAATTGCACTCCAACGGGTTCTACCAAAGCACACATATCAAAGGGTCTAGGGTCACCATGGATAGTGACCAACTGATTTTTAAACTCAAATTTAACACATTGGTGTAAAGTTGAGGGGACCGCTCGCATGGCGTTGATCCAAGGGCGACCCAAAAGTATATTGTACGATGCTGGACAATGTACAATAAACACGGTTGTTTCTAGGGTTCTAGGGCCAACTTGCAATGGGAGGGTAATAACTCCACACGTTTCTTGTGTTTCGTCATTAAAAGCTTTGATAATCATATCGGTTTTCTTCATTTCATCACTTCTAAAGCCAAATCGTTGGTAGAAGTCAAAGGTGCAAATGTTTAGAGATGAGCCATTATCAATCAAAACTCTTTTGATGGCTACATCTCCAATTAAAGCAGTAATGTATAAGGGATTGTCCTTATGTAAACTGTGTTGTGGGATATCTTTATCCCGGAAGTCAATACAATCAATCTCTCGTGTGATGATAGTATTGGCCATAGCTTCGAGTTGAATGTTTTGAGGTACCATCATTTGGCTCAATGTAAGCATCAACTCATCCCTATGGGTGGGAGAGGATCTTAATAAATCTAAGAGGGAAATTTTGGCCGTAGTATTGGACAATTGCTCATTAATATTGTAAGGGGGTTTAGATGGAACAGTAGGAACATGATTCCCTTTATTGGGATTTTTCAAAATGAATGGAGCTGATCCATCATTCTGATTTGGTTCTTGTTGAGAGTTTTGAGCTTGTTGTCGAGTAACGACTCCAATGGTACCTACAATGTTATAGTGAAGACGTTGAACTGGTCTCGGTTGAGCATTAATGGCTTCTTCATTAGAAAGGAATATATTGGAAGAAGGTCGAGTAGTGACTCTTCTAGGAAATGGTTCTTCTGGAACCATAGCATCTGTGACGGGTTGAATAGGATCTGATTCATTTTTAGAACTATTCGATTGGTTTGAAGTAATGTCTAGTTCACTTTCACTATCTGATTCTATATCACTAGAATCGGAAGTTTGAAAAATTATGTAAGGGCACTGGTCGTAACCGGGGATAAGGTCGTGTCAAATATTTGAGGATCCTGAATAGGTAATTGTCCGCTAATGGTTCCTACATATCGGGTAGGAGGGGGAACATTATGATGTTCGATTTGATTGGCTACCTCTTTACCATGTCTTGGTAAAGGGTGTTGAAATATGTCTAGAGTTTGATTGGCATTTTGATTTTGATTTTGGGGAATGGTCTTTTGAGTATTATTAGGAGGGTTTTGTTTAGGTTGGAAGGCTTGCACTTCCATTTCATTATTGTCAATCAAATCTTGTATTTTATGTTTTAACCTTTTACAAGCGTTGGTAGAATGTCCAGGTCCTCTATGGAAATCACAGTGCAAGTCAGCTCTATATCCGGGTATAGTTGGGTCAGGTTCCTCGGATAGCTGGTAATTGGATCAAACCTCTTTCGAGTAATTGAGGTAAAATAGTTGATAAGGGTTGGTTTAATCTAGTGAATTCTCGAGGAGGCTTGTCGGGGAGGTTTCAATATGAATTTTTCTGTTGTCTTCGTTGCATTGATATTAGCAACGTTTACAGCTGTCGATGACTCCGTCACCGACAACTTGTTTGTTTTTATATTGATTTTTGGATGTTTTCTCATCATCCTTCTTCCTAAGTTGGCCTCTCCTAATGAGGGCATCTTCTACTCTTCGAGCTAAATCTATAGCTTGATCGAAGGTAGTTAAAGTAGCGATTGATAGCTCATAAGATATATGTTCTTGTAAATTGTTGATGAAAATGTCCAACATTTCCCTATAAGGCAGCACAAAGTGCAGTTTTCCTGTCAATTGCCTCCATCTAGCTAAGAAATCGGCAAAGCATTCATCCTTGTCTTGTTTTAAATTGTATAGGTCTTTAATAGTTACATGCCTCTCGATGTAAGCACTAAATTGATGGACAAATGATTCGACTGTTTCTTCGAAGTTTCTCAAAGAATGAGTGGGCAATTGATAGTACCACTCTAATGCCATTCCACCTAAACTTTTGGGGAACATTTTTAGTAATAGCAAGTCGTCATGCGATATGTCGTGACATGCTATCCTAAACATGCGAAGATGCTCTATGGGATCTTCGGTTCCTTTATATATAGGCAGGACGGGCATGGGAAAATGCTTAGGGTATGGTTGAGCTACAACTATGGGGTCCAAAGGTTGACTACAGATCTCTCGATAATTATACGAGGGACGGTAGGGATCTATTTGGTCCATACGTGAAGCCAATTGTTTCACCATGGCTTCCAGATTACTAGTTTGCCCCCCATATTGGTTTGGTAGGGCATTGACATGAGTGTTATGGGCATATGATGGAGGAACATGAAGATTAGATGCCATGTTACTTTTGTGTAAAGTATTGGTAGGAAAAGTATTATGGAGGAATTTTGAAGTTGGATTATGTTGTATTCGGATTGTTGAAAGTTTATATTTGGCTTTGTTTTAGGTTTTTGTTTACTTGAAGCATATTGCTCAATAGTTTGGCGGAATAAAGTAGTGAAGGAAGGTTTCTTTTGTATGGGAGTGATTTTAGGTTGAATAACAGGCTCCTTAGGAGGTTGGGTAACCTTTTGTTTTGACATGTTTTGAGCCATAGTGACCATATCCGTATTGGATGGCCCAGCCTTGTCACTTTCTTGATCAATGAAAGACAAGGGATTAGTGCGCATATTGCAAATATATTCCATGGCTGCTTGAGTGTTACTAATTTGCCCTTTATCAAGGCGAATTGCCACATTAAGGTCATCAATGTTATCCATGAGAAATTTCTTGAAATGCTCTGCATTGTCAAAGGCAATAGTTCCATTTGGAGCTACTCTAGGGGATGAGGATCCATCCTCTTTAACACTTCCTTCTTGTTCCTTATCTTCACCTAAGTCTTCGTCTGATTGACCTAGGGTTTCTCCTTCCGGATTTGAATCTCCAAGAAGGACATTTGGGTCTTTAGTTGTATCTTGTAACCAATCTTCTCCTTCTCCTAAAGTTTCTTTACCATTCCTAAGTTTAGGCATGGTGCTAAGTTTTGATTTCAGAAAAAAAAAAAATATATATATATATATATATATATATATATATATATATGCAACAAATTAAGAGGTATATATTTACTATATACCTACTACAATATTTGAAAATGAAATGTTTAAGTTTTTGCTAAGTTTTTGATTTTTTTAGTTTTTTTAGTTTTTCTTTGTTTTTTTTTTTTTGAAACAATATAATAAAGACAGCAAATAACACAATAAATGCAAGAAATAATACTGAAATAATAATCTAGTTTTCTATAAACAATTTATGAATATCATTAATAGGTTCGAGTTGTTCAGGAGTCATGAAGTGTTCTTCTTCAAATTGAAAGTTTTCTTTTAAAAATTTGATGAAAAGAGCTATAGTGATGTTGTCTATTTCGAGATCTTTGGTTGATAAAAGTAAAGCTCATGGCAATACTCTCGATATAACACAGCTCATGGAACTCTATTCCATATTTCCCTATCTGTAAGAACAACCTCTTGGTCTTCTACACAACCTAGGAACTGGTGCACAATGGCTGCGTTCTCGAGGTATTCCTCGAAGGTGAACAACTCTAAAGATACTAAAGCTCTCCTATAGGCTAACCATCTATGGCAGGCTCTCTGAAGTTCATGATAAAAAACTAATTGATGAGGATCCAGGATTCTATCTAGGACTAGCCTCTTGATTTGCTTAAGTTGTGTGGACCTAGATGAGATGAGACTAAGTCTTCTATCAAGTTCGTTCCACAGGAATTGATTTCTACTTGTTTCGGGCACACTAAGGACAGAATTAACTTCTATAGCTGCCAATTGATTTTCTACGTTTATAGTAACCGCTAACCTTTTCTTAGGAGCTACCATCTAAACATGTTTTCAAACTTGAATGTTTTAAAATGCATCTATGTTTTAGTTGTTCTATAGATGTTTTTTGTTTTGTTTTTGTTTTTGTTTTTCAAAAGGTTATGATGCATTCACGTCGGGTTCACCAAAATGTATCGCTCCAAATTTTTCGCATCCCTACCTTCAGGCTATTGGATCCGCGCCCGGAAGGAGGATGGGAAAAGGATGTCGTGGTACCTCGGACTGAGAGGACTTTGCGAAGGTCCCGCCTCTCAAGGGAGGTGTATTTTGATGATTTTTCGACGGATGGTGGGTTCACCAGGAAACATTTGACGGCAGTTTCCACGCCTAGGTTTTGGAATGTGTTTAAATGTGTTCGTTTTTAACCTTAAGCATTCATATCCTAGGTTTGGCCGAATGTATCTAGATTACTCTATATGAAAATGCAAGTTCAATGAATACAGAAAATAAATTTAAAGACAGAAAAATAGAGAGATTACAGAATACAAATGAGGAATACCTGATCCGGATGTCTGAAGAAGATTCTGATGTTGAAGCAGTCTGGATCGTCTGAGATTCGACAGAATCATCTGCAATCAGACAAGATCGTCTGAGATCTGACGAATTCATCGGACGAATTCGTCAGAGACCTGCAAAACCAAAAATAGATGCAAAATACAAAAGGTACTACAGTGCTAACAGAGGGAAATGATATAAAATGGCAGCAATGTTATCAAACTGAAACTTAAACACGAGAGACAGAAATGAATCGTGCTAATTAGATAATAATTAGGATTTAATTATGCACTTAATCGAAATGGGTGAACTCCAAATGCAAAATGACATAAAACACTGAATAGACTATTTAATTTGCAGAATAAAATGACAGAGAAAAGGTTGAGAAATGCAAACTTCAAGCACTGATTGCCTTAATACGGACTGCAGTCGAGATCGTCTCGCATCAGTACGAAATCGCCTCGAATTCGACAGGTTCGCCTCCGATCTGAACAGGTTCGTCGGCGACGATAGGTGCTGGCTCCGGCTGAAAAATAGTGATGTACCTGCAATAAAATTGGTATGGGACCAGTGCAAATGGAAAATAGGGATGTTTTAACGTGAATGGAGTTAACTTGCAGATAATTTTCAGCCAGGGGTTGGGAAGGGAAAATCCTAGAGACTAAATAGGCTTAGGGGAGTAGTTAGGAGGTTGGAGATCATCCCAATTTGGGAGATCTCCAATGGGGGGAGGGTCCCAACGGCGCAGACACGCTTCTGCCCAGATTGGAGACCCGTTGGAACAGATTCCAACTTTGCAAAATCAGTTTTGCGACAAGATCGTCTGGACGTCCTAGTCCAGACGAAATCATCAAATCTGGGGCGATATCGTCTGATCGGCGACGATATCGTCAAACGGTCAAAACAACCTCTAAAAATGGCGCGAAAAAGGGGAAACGGATTTCTCGGCGGTTAACGGGCGGTTTGGGAGGTTAAATTTGAATTTTAAATTATTTACTAAGGTGAATGTAATTATTGCAATTTTTACTGCGCCAATTTTAGGGTGCTACACCCACCTCCAGGGAGCTCAGGTAACTGCCCATCGAGAAAAAAATCTTTGCATCCAAATCCATCCGATGCCGAAACCAATCTGCCTCCTATCGATAGTACATAGCCACTACATCATCATGCTACACTAACTGAGTTCACAGGAGATCCCTCTCCCACATAGCATCTGTGTCCCCATCCCATCGATGGTACATAGCCAATGCATTCTCTCACTTTGCTAACTAAGTCCATAAGAGATCCCTCTCCTGTAGAGCATCCCCAAGCTCATCATCCTATCTCTAAAGTAGATTCTCCATTCACGCTATCTCAGTGTGATGCCTCACCTCAAAACCCTCTAGGACTACCTGAGGCATCGACATATTCGGGACGATGGGCTGCTCTGGCACCCACTACTCTAGGATGTCTTGCATGTCCGGTTGCTCTGAAATCCTAGAATCATCCCCCCTAAAGCTGTCAACCTCCACCATGTTTGCATCCTCGAGAAGAGCCCCCCAACCCTCTCTCGATGCCTCTACACCCTCACCACCTACTGCTACCACCTCTGGACCCCCTAGTGACCCCTTGCCTCACCACCATCGCAATGTCCACCACTAGTCATACTCAATGGTCACCTCAACGTTGTCCACATCAGGGAAATCGATCACAAGATTTGACTCCTCACCAAGCGGCTCGATGATCGGCCAGGCCAGAGTCCTCTCATTGCCCCAACATCGATAGATCAAGGGCTCACCAAGAAACCCCTGGTGTATCCCAAAATGTTGCGTCACTTAGATGTACGAGAAGTACTCCTACTTGGTCCCATGCCACCCTATTATCCACCTCCCCCTATGCACCCTTCGGAGCCACTATCTAGCCTCAGACCAAGTTGGATAGTCCTGGTATGGGTGCCATAACACCTCCCCTGGAGCAAGCCAAGTGAAGGCATTAGCATAGTGCCCTACGACACCTACCCACCACCAAATCTACCCCTGCTCCTTATACCGCCACCACAAAGTTGCATACCCTATCTCCCTGTCAACCATCTCTGCCCGCATGGTCCACGACAAACCCTATGGCCACTCCATCGCTATGTGCTGTCACCTCCAACACTACAATAGGTAGCTGCACCCAATCCCCTTTCACCTCCGACAACGAACCTCGTACAACTCATCATAAAGTTGTGCCAGAAGCATCTGTCCCCACCTCATAATCAAGGGTGCCTCCGTCGGACACTCGACCAATTTGAAAACTACCTGTTGAGTGGTGTTTTCACCCAATTGTGAAAGCACACTCTCCGGTAGGATTTGGGTTCCAAAATCCCCTCTTGCAAAGAAGTTAAACAAACAACTTCTCCAAGGTTCTTGTTATATTAGCATTTGCATATGTGCATTAGTAATCTCAAATAAAGATATTCAATTGAAATGCTTGGAACACCTTAGTGGTTGCAAGTAACTGAAAACAAGGGGCACTGTTGGTTTATTTTACCATGAAACTTTAGTGATTGTTCATTGAACCCTGATAAAGTAAATGTGAGTTGGCCCTCATATGACCATGATGTAATGCTTTAATTCATTTTATCTTGATGATTTTAAGATAGATTTTATTCTTGCATTAAATCTTTAATGATGAATTTGATCTCTAAATGTAGCCTCAAAATGTCACTTTAACTTATCCCTCTTAAATGAAATCAGATTTTCATCAAGATGAACAATTAAGTGTTTTAAGGAAAAGACCTTCAATGTAGTACTCAAATTATCCCTCTTTCGTAAAATTGGAATTTTTATGAAGAAAGGGTAATTTTAGGCCCAAAATGGAAATTTATGAAAATGCCGTAAAACATAACCCCTTCAATGAAATTGGAATTTCCATGAAGGGAATGTCATCATAGGCTCATGAATGCAAAACAAAACTGGAAAAATGAAATTTGACCTTAAAATGGAAAATTTCTATTTTCGAATTTTAAAATCTGTAGCAAAACAGCAACTTCGGTGAATTTTTAAAAATACTAAACAAGTCCGAAAATGAAATTTCAAAGTGCGTATTTGAAGTCTAAATTATAATCTACACACTGGTGAAATCGTTTTTAGATTTTGAAATTTTTTTAATATTTATTTTAATGCCTGAAAATAGGAAAAAATTCTGAAATTAAAAATTTTGGAAACAGAAATTTAAAGTTTGCATCAGAATAATTGCTGGAAACACAGCAATGCAAAAGCTCCTTCAGTCTGATAGCACCCCGTCCTGCAAAACCGAATACGTGAGAGTTTCATACATGCAACCTAGCATATTTGACCTGTACTACACACAATCAAAGTAAACTAGGTGCTGGCTCCAAGGATCCTAAATAATTTCCAGATTGCAGACATTCAAATGAAACAACCCAAAATAATGGCATCAATTTCACATACAAGTCTGAAATCTGAAAGGGGAAAAATAAGACAGTTAAAATCAAGCATGCAGAAAATTTCTCATTCTTTTTTGCTAACAAGGCCTGAAATTTCTGAATAAAAACTTTCACATTCCCATGAAAATCCAAGCTTTACATCTCAAAATAATGCCCCCTTTTGGCCATGCCAAAGAGTCTCCAGTCGGCCATGTCCAAAAGGTTCTGTCTCCCTCCTTTTTGTTTGCGTTTCAATGGCAGATTTAACATTGCAGCAAAAGAAACCCTTGGCCTTTCATTTCTTTTTCACTGTCTTTTCATTCTTTGTTTCTGATTTTCACATGCATGTTTCCTTTCATTTCCCTACGTTTGGTTTCATTTTATTTTCTTCACACTCATTTTCAAAACTGTCCCTTTTTCCTTTCTCCACGTGCATCCGTTATATGACCATGCCATCATGATATTCCATGGGTGACTTATTTATTTTTACCAATAATCCCCAATAAATTTTGTCATTAAATCTTAACACCATTTAAACAAAGCATACTCCATGCACTTTATTTGAGTGGGAGGCCTTGAGTTATTATTTATTTAAATAATTCAATCTCTTTGAAACTTATAAGCACCTCCCTTAAACTCATGAAATTTCGTTTTATTTCGTCTAGACAGGATACCCACGGATCTCCACACGGCGCACGGGCGAAACACTTGGACAACGCTGGGGCATGTGAAATCGCGTCAACATTTTGCGTCGCCTTCCAATGTCTGAAAATGCTACGGACCCACCGCTCTTCTTCGGCTGAATGTGCCATCTCGGCTGCCACAGGTGCCCCCCATGTGGACGCCCCCTGCATATACCCGCTGTACATTAACCCATCCACGTCGTCTGCATATTTATCTTATTTCAAAACAATAGCCATTTCCCTTTTGTCTCAGGTAGGAAACCCCATAATAATAACATGGGCGTTATATGGAAAATACGACAATTCCCGGCTGTTTCCTGGTCATGTTCGTTTTACAATGCTCACACGCACAATAATGTTCCTCTTATTCCCTATGAGACCTCCCGTCGTGGTGTCTTTGTCGGACTATCACCGCCTGTGCACCGTGGCTTCCACTTGTAGACAGTGCAATCCCCGCTGATCCAAGTCACTTACATTCCTCGCACGGCGTTCCATTCACCTACGAATTTCATCTCTCCTCATGCACGCTTCGTTTATGCTGTCAAGCCATCTGCTTATTCGGTTTATGTCCGAATGCCGTTACATCTGACGCCCTTCTGCGCTGCTCGGACGTGCCCGTTGTTGCTTACTCCTGCAAATGACCCAGAAATTCCCGCCGGGCCTTTCCCCTTTGGCAGCCGCAGCAGGGTCCACCGTAGCTGCCGAAATCTTTGCGCGTCACCTGGTCTTGCCACCGTGGCAGCCGCCGCAAGGCTCGGCACGTCCGCGGCCGTGAACGCCAGCACAGCACCGGGAGCGGGCCCCGCCAAGTCGGACTGCTCTGTCTTGTCTTATCCCGTCGCGGGTGCTGTCTCCGTTTTACCTGCACATAACCACATTAACTTTAAGACAAAATTAAAAGAATTAAAGTTGAAATTAAAAAATGAAAAAATAAAATTTAAAATCAGACCTATTTAGAATGTAAACCCAAAAACGAAGTAAATGAAGCACCATGGCTTCATTCACCACTTTAGTTTTATTTACATTTTATTATTATTATTTTTTATTATTTTTATACATATACATGTCCGCCGTGGGAAGTGAACCTGGGTCATAATCACAGATGACATAAAACCTGGTGTGTACATCAAACTCTCAAACAATAATACTGACAACACGGACTTGCCGCCACACCAACTGACAATAAAAAGGAAACGCTGACGAGAAACTGACCACAAAGTCGACAAGAAAAAGTCGTTGACAATAAAAAATTGTCGACAAGAAAATGTTGTCGACAAGAAAAAACTGTCGACAATAAAATATCGTCGACAAGAAAAATTTGTCGACGATAAAATATCGTCGACAAGAAAAAGTTGTCGACGATAAAATATCGTCGACAAGAAAATACTGCCTACAAGAACCGACAACAATTGCAAAACCTACGACAAAACGAAGGATTAGACAAAAATGAAATGTCAACACCCGAATATCAAGACGAAAAAGGTGGGTCCCCAATTTTGGGGTGTGTTGTGGATCAAGTCACAACACTACCTCAAGAAGGTTCCATATGAACCTCGTGCCTGAGGAGTTAGGAAACAACATGTTGGAGATGAGGGTCATCAGTAATGCATGCCTCACCCCCAACATGCCCCTCTTTAGCCATCATCGCACCAAGATACTACCAATCAGGCAATCACCCTATGCCCTCTCCACCAGACTATCCACCCCCATCTCCATCCCATGCCCGAAACATTGTGTCAGCATAGCCATCCACTAATCACACGACGTAGTTTGAATAGGAAGCTCATCTATCAGAATCTGCATAATTCGATAGACATCCTCAAGAGTCACCGTCATCTCCCCTATTGGGATATGAAAGGTATTAGTCCGGGGATCCCAAAAGTTTATTAGGGCCATCAGATAAGCCTCGATCCCCCACCATCGGCTCTAGCCGAGTCACTTGCTTGAGCCCAAGGGCATCAAGCCACTCTCAGTCAGCCACAGTTAGTGCCTCTCGCGCTTCAGAAAACATCGTCGGCACACGGTACTGGCTCTTCACAACCTACAACAGAAAACAAATCAAAAACATTAAAACATGACAAAAACAAAAAAACAAAACAAAATTGTACAACACTAAAAAAATATACAGTAATGTATACAAATTGTACAGATCAATACAAATTGTACAACAACTAAATAACAAAAAAAAAGGACAAAACATTCAAAAACAAATTTGTCAGTTCCTAGGGTTTTTAACTCTAGTTCAAACTGATAAATTAAAAAAAAAAAAAAATTCAAAAACAAATTGATCAGTTCGTAGGGTTTTTAACTCTAAAATCAAACTGATAAATAAATAAACAACAAAAAAAAAACACAAAATACAAAAATTAATAGTTAACCTAGGGTTTTCATCCTAGTCTACACTAACAAAAACAAAAACACTAAAACAAACAGTTAACCTAGGGTTTTCATCCTAGTCTAAACTGACAAAAATACAAAAAACAAAAACAATCAGTTAACCTAGGGTTTTCATCCTAGTCTACACTGACAAAAATAAAAACACTAAAACAAACAGTTAATCTAGGGTTTTCATCCTAGTCTAAACTAACAAAAATACAAAAACAAAAACAAAAACAAAAATAAACAGTTAACCTAGGGTTTTCATCCTAGTCTAAACTGACAAACAAAAACACTAAAACAAATAGTTAACCTAGGGTTTTCATCCTAGTCTAAACTGACAAAAATACAAAAAAAAACAAAAACAAACAGTTAACCTAGGGTTTTCATCCTAGTCTAAACTGACAAAAATAAAATACAAAAATTAATAGTTAACCCAGGGTTTTCATCCTAGTATACACTGACAAAAACAAAAACACTAAAACAAACAGTTAACCTAGGGTTTTCATCCTAGTCTAAACTGACAAAGATACAAAAACAAAATTAAATAGTTAACCTAGGGTTTGACCTTAGTCTAAACTGATGAACAACAACAAACAAATAAAAACAAAACTAGGGTTTTTTTTACCTTAGTTTACTCAAAATCAAAATCTAACCTAGGGTTTTTAACTCTAGTTTAAAACAAAAACATCATTACAAACAACTCTAAGGTTTTTTACCTTAGTTTACAAAAATCAAATTTTAACCTAGGGTTTCAACTACAAAAAAATCAAACAAAATAACAACTAGGGTTTCTAACTCTAGTTAAACAAAAATAACACTTTAACCTAGGGTTTTCATTTTACTATAAAACTAAAAAAAAAATTCAACACAATAACAACAGTTTTCAATTCCTAGGGTTTTACCTTAATCTAATAAAAAAAAACACAGAAAACAACATCAAAACCATTTTTTAAGTGATGCAGGAGCATCCGGCAGCGCCAGCAGCAAAAGCATCAAGTTGCGGGAGAGCCACTCCTGAAGAGTCGGCTTGGGAAGAAGAAGAAGAAAGCAAGAAAATTTTTGCTAAGGCAAAATCCGAAAAGTGTAGCAAAATCGCGACATCGTAGCGGAAGAGGAGGCGCAGTTGGAAAAATGTCACGATTTCGTGACATTTCATGAAATCGTGACATGTCACGAAATCGCGGCATGTCACAGAATCGCGACAGCAGTAGCAAGGCAGAAGCAGAGGCAAAAACATGCAGCGAAATCGTGACGTCATGATTTCGTGACGTCATGAAATCGTGATGTCTCAGCGAGGCAGAGGCGGAGGAGAAAAGTTGCAAAGAAATCACGACATCGCGATTTCACAACATCGCGAAATCACGACATCAGAAGGGCGAAGGCAAGGGCAAAGGTTTGTGTAGTGAAATCGCGACGCGATTTCACAATGTCGCAAAATCGCGACATCAAGACAGAGATAGAGCAGAGCAGTGGGTGTGGTCGCGATTTTGTGACATGTCGTGAAATCGCGATGTCGTGAAATCGCAACAGCAGGGCAGTAGCGGAGCATAGCAACGAAAGTGTCATGATTTCGCGACATGTCACGAAATCACGACTGTCGCAAAATCGTGATCGCAGGGCAGCAAACAGAGAGAGCTGCGGAGACGTCGCGATATCGCGACAAGAATTCGAAGGCGGGCGAGCAGCGAGAGTTGGTCGCGATATCGCGACATGTCGTGATATCATGACCAAAAGTGCCAAAGAGCGCAGAGGGGCAAAAACGTCGTGATATCACGACATGCGATATCGTGATGGAGAGAGAAAGATGCGATAGAGAAGGAGAAAGAGGTGGCGGGAAAACCGCAACAGGCGGTATTTTCAAAATTTGATCCAGAATGACACGTGGCACCCAGGGTGCAGTAAATGGCGAACAAATACCAAGAAGCACGAAAGATGAAAAGGATGGATGCACAGGGTATTCTGACCGAGTCAACAGTGGCAGGGACCGTGCGGAGTGCGAAAATTTAATCGGGTTGGTGTCCTAATTTTTTTGAATGTAATTAATCAGGTTGGTGAAACCTTTTAGGCGGGAGTTGATGCGTGAGAGGGTCGGGGCCTCTATAAAAACCCAGTTTGTTGTTTTAGTCGGGACGATGGATTCGGGTAAGATTGCACACAGAGTGTGAGTGAGAAGAACCAAGCCGAGCACTGGTTAATGTAAGCCTGCGGGCTGTTTTCATGTAATTTCCAGATTTCAATGAAGAAAGCTTCGAGTTGAACAAGTGTTGATGTGTGTGTCTTACGTGTGATTTTTTTCCCGGGTCCCCGTTAGTGGTATCAGAGCAAGTGATGATGTGTGTGTCTTACATGTGATGCAGGAGCATTTGATAGTGCCAACAGCAGAAGCATCAAGTTGCGGGAGAGCCACTCCTGAAGAGTTGGCTCGGGAAGAAGAGGAAGAAAGCAAGAAAAATTTTGCTAAGGCAAAATCCGAAAAGTGTAGCGAAATCGCGACGCGATTTCGCGACGTCGTGAAATCGTGACGTCGCAGCGGAAGAGGAGGCGCAGTTGGAAAAATGTCACAATTTCATGACATGTCACGAAATCATGACATGTCGCGAAATCGCGGCATGTCACAGAATCGCGACAACAACAACAAGGCGAAACAGAGGCAGAAACATGTAGCGAAATCGCGATGTCACGATTTTGCGACATCACAAAATCATGACGTCTCGGCGAGGCAGAGGCAGAGGAGAAAAGTTACAGTGAAATCATGACATTGTGATTTCATGATGTCGTGAAATCGTGACGTCAGCAGGGTGAAGGCAAGGGCGAAGGTTTGTGTAGCGAAATCGCGACGTGATTTTGCGACGTCGCAAAATCACGACATCAAGACAGAGATAGAGCAGAGCAGTGGGTGTGGTCACGATTTCACGACATGTCATGAAATCATGACATCACAAAATCATGACAGCAGGGCAACAGCAGAGCAGAGCAGTAGAAGTGTCACAAAATCGTGACACGTCACGAAATCACGACCGTCATGAAATCGCGACCACAGGGCAACAAACGGAGAGAGTTGTGGAGACGTCACGATATCACGACGTCGCGATATCGTGACAAGAATTTGAAGGCGGGCGAGCAGCGAGAGTTGGTCGCGATATCGCGACATGTCACGATATCGTGACCAAAAGTGCCAAAGAGCGCAGAGGGGCAGAAACGTCGCGATATCACGACATGTCGCGATATCACAACAGAGAGAGAAAGATGCGACGGAGAAAGAGGAAAAGCTAGAGAAGACTGCGGAGGTGTGCAGCAGTACCGGGACCTGCCCGAAAGAAGGCACAAATTTTTCTATGTAAGTGGAGGAGTTGAAGCTGGCTGCAGCAGAAGTTTGCAACAATGAGGAAATTTGTCCGGTAGAAGACAAAAGTTGTGTGGACCGGGAGCCAGGGTTGAAGCAGACTGCTGAGGCAGAGAAGGGTTTGGAAGTGTTGTAGGAGGCAGCAACCAGACCAAGCAGAAGTGAAGATCACTTCTCCACTTACCCCAGGAGTGTTTGATGCAGGAGAATCCAGCAGCAGAGGTATTAAGTTGCGGGAAAGCCACTTCAGAAGAGTCGACTCAGGAAGCAGAAGAAGAAGGCAAGAAAAAGTTTTCTAAGGCTAAGGAAGGAAAACGTCGCAATTTCACGACGTGTCATGAAATCACGACAGAAAAGGGCAAAGGAAGCGCAGTAGAAAAAATGTCACGAAATCGTGACATGTCGCAAAATCGCGACAATGGAGCGGAGGCGGAAGTAGTAGTGAAAAGCAGCAGCAAAATCATGACGTCGCAATTTTGCGACGTCGCAGCGAGGCAGAAGGAAAGGTGGAGAACTGTAGCGAAATCATGACATCGTAATTTTGTGACGTCACAAAATCATGATGTCGGGGAGGCAAAGGCAACGGCGGAGGTTTGTGTAGTGAAATCGTGACGTTAAGATGGAGTTAGAGTAGAGCAGCGGGTGTGGTCACAATTTCGCGACATGTCATGAAATCGCGACATCGCGAAATCGTGACCGAAACAAGGCAAACAAAGGGAGCAACGGAGACGTCACGATATCGCGACGTCGCGATATCGTGACAAGAATCGAAAATGCAGGCGCGAAGGCAAAATGGTCACGATATCATGACATGTCACGATATCACGACCAAAATGGGCAAAGAGTGCAGTGTGGCTAGAACGTCGCGATATCGCGATGAAGAGAGAAGAAGGCAAGGTAGAAAGAGAAAGAAATAGCGGGAACAACATTTTCGAGGACCGTTCAAATATGCCACGTGGCACAAGTTAAAGTTAAAGTGGGGGATTACCCAGGAGCATGGGAGACGAAGAGGATGGGCACGCAGAATTTTTTGACGGATTCAGAGATGACAGGGACCGTGCGGAGTGCGGGAATTTAATCGGGTTGGTGTCCCAATTTTTGTGTAAATGTTTTTAATCGGGTTGGTGAACCCATTTGCATGGGAGTTGATGCGTGAGAGGGTCGGGGCCTCTATAAAAACCCAGTTTGTTGTATTTGTCGGGACGGTGGATCGGGGAATGCATGCTGAGTGTGAGAAGGGTAAAGCTAAGCCGAGAGCTAGCTATTGTAAGCCTGCGGGCTGTTATTTTGATGTATATTTTCAATAGATTTTAATGAAAAAGTAGGGTTTGGAAGAAGCGTGTTTTTCGGGTCCCCGTCAGTGGTATCAAAGCAAGTGATTCTGAGTGCATAATAGATCGTCGGACATGAGGCAGTTACGCCAGGATCTGTGGAGGGTTCTGAGAGAGAGTGAGTTAAGATCCCGGGCGTGTTAGCAGATCGTCGGACATGAGGCAGCTACACCGGATCGTTAAAGCTTGTGAGAAAAGCAAAGAAAGAAAAATGCATTCTCGAAGAAGACGGGACAACAAAGAAGATATGGTGATGGAAGAAGAATACATAGCCTTGCAAAAACAGTTGAAGGCCTTGCAAAAAGAGTGGCTCGGAATAAAGTTGCGGGAGCAAGAGGAGCGGCAAAGAAGGTGGGAAGAAAGACAGAGAAAGAAAGAGGAGAAGTTGAAGAAGGCTACAGGAGAGTGCAGCAGTACCGGGACCTGCCCGAAAGAAGGCACAGATTTTTCTGTGCAAGTGGAGGAGTTGAAGCTGGCTGCAGCAGAAGTTTGCAGCAATGAGGAAATTTGTCCGGTAGAAGACAGAAGTCATGTGGACCAGGAGACGGGATTGGAACAGTTTGCTGAGGCAGAGAAAAGTTTGGAAGTGTTGCAGGAGGCAGCAACCAGACCAAGCAAAAGTGAAGATCACTTCTCCACTTACCTCGAGTGTCTGATGCAGGAGCATCCAGCAATGCCAGTAGTAGAAGCATCAAGTTGCGAGAGAGCCACTCCTGAAGAGTCGTCTCGAGAAGAAGAGAAAAAAAGCAAGAAAAATTTTGCTAAGGCAAAATTCGAAAAGTGTAGCAAAATTGCGACATCGTGAAATCACGATGTCGCAGTGAAAGAGGAGGCGCAGTTGGGAAAATGTCATGATTTTGCAACATGTCATGAAATGGTGACATGTCACGAAATCGTGACATGTCACATAATCGCGACAATAGCAGCAAGGCGGAAGCAGAGGTAGAAACATGCAGCGAAATCGCGACGTCACGATTTTGCGACGTCACAAAATCGTGATGTCTCAACGATGCAGAGGCGAAGGAGAAAAGTTGCAGCGAAATCACGACGTCGCAAAATCGTGATGTCAGAAGGGCGAAGGCAAGGGCGAAGGTTTGTGTAGCAAAATCGTGATGCGATTTCATGACGTCGCGAAATCGTGACGTCAAGATAGAGATAGAGCAGAGCAGCGGGTGTGGTCGTGATTTTGCGACATGTCACGAAATCGTGACATCGCAAAATCACGACAGCAGGGCAGCAACGGAGCAGAGCAGCGGAAGTGTCACGATTTTGTGACACGTCATGAAATCATGATTGTCACGAAATTGCAACCATAGTGCAGCAAACGGAGAGAGCTACGGAGACGTCACGATATTGCGACGTCGCGATATTGCGACGTCGTGATATTGCGACAAGAATTCGAAGGCGGGCGAGCAGTGAGAGTTGGTCACGATATCGCGACATGTCACGATATCACGACCAAAAGTGCCAAAGAGCGCAGAGGGGCAGAAACATCGCGATATCGCGACATGTCATGATATCGCGACGGAGAGAGAAAGATGCGACGAAGAAGGAGAAAGAGGTGGCAGGAAAACCGCAACAGGCGATATTTTCAAAATTTGATCTAGAATGACACGTGGCACCCAGGGTGCAGTAAATGGCGGACAAATACCAAGAAGCGTGAAAGACGAAAAGGATGGATGCACAGGGTATTCTGACCGAGTCAGCAGTGGCATGGACCGTGCGGAGTGCGAGAATTTAATCGGGTTGGTGTCTCGATTTTTGTGTAAATGTTTTTAATCGGGTTGGTGAACCCATTTGCGTGGGAGTTGATGCGTGAGAGGGTCGGGGCCTCTATAAAAACCCAGTTTGTTGTATTTTTCGGGATGGTGGATCGGGGAATGCACGCTGAGTGTGAGAAGGGTAAAGCTAAGCCGAGAGCTAGCTATTGTAAGCCTGCGGGCTATTCTTTTGATGTATATTTTTAGTAGATTTTAATGAAAAAAGTAGGGTTTGGAGTGAAGCATGTTTTTCGGGTCTCCGTCATTAAGTTACGTTTTCAATCTTAGTTTAAACTAGGTTTTTCTTTTTTTATCTTACAACAAAACATAAATTCACACAAACAACATAAATTTAACTAGGGTTTGTATTTTTAATTTGAAAAACAAAATACAATAGAAAAAAATGAATTGCGATTTTACACTGTAAAAAAAACCAAACAAAATATAGAGGAGGATCACTCACCGATCTCGCTTCGACTCCACCGCTTGATGATCTGATCCATGAAATCATGGTGTATGAGAAATTTGATGGTGCTCCGCTACGCGAACTCGACCTTCTCCTCCTCATAGCTCTCAAACGCCAGGAAAAACAAATGCAAATGAGCCCAAAACCTAGTTTTGGCCCTTAAATAGGCTTTTAGGCCTGTAATCGTTCCCCCCTGGGATGAGCGCTCTAGTTAGTGCTCGTCCCACCCTAGGAATATTACTAAATAGGTATTCGTCCCACCCAGGGACGATTACAAAGCAATAAATTCAAAAATAGCAAAAACTGCACCAAATTACAAAAAAACAAAGCAATAAACTTACCGATCAAAGGGGCCTTTGTGCCTGCAATTCTTGGCATGCAAAATAGATGTTGGGGTCACAAATTGTCACTATAATACTCCCTAAGAAGGCTACCATAGCCGGACCGCTCCACGAGAGGACAAAATTTTGACAATTTTAGCTCCAAAATACGTCACAAAAAGGGTCACAACCCACCCAAAAATAGCAATAACATTGTTAGATGAAGGCGCCTTTGTGCCTAAATTTCTTGGCATACAAAAATAACATTTGGGTCACAAATTGTCACTATCCTACTCCCTAATAAGGCTTATATAGTCGGACCACTCCACGAGAGGACTGATTTGTGATAATTTTAGCTCCAAAATGCGTCACAAAAAGGGTTAAAACCCACCAAAAATAGGTCAAAATGTTCAAAAATTGCATACGCATTCAATGGAAAACAACTGAAGACACCCTCACATAAGTCATCTTGGGTCAAGCAACTCGTCACTTTTCTCATTTTGGTCATTCCCTCATCGATTCGTTGCTTGAGGGGGTAGTCACACTTAGTTACCAATCAACAAAAACACACCCAATCAAAGAAATGGTACGCATTCAAAAGATCATTGACAAAGACAATCACGCTCCTGCTTGGGGCAACAAACAAGCAATAATCACAATCTAATCAAACACTTGGCATTATAGAATCATGAAATCAAGGTTCCCACAGACAAAATGTTATGCCCTTTGCCTATTCATGACTGAACAATGTCCAAGATCAAGTAACACCTCATCGAAAAAGGTTAACACTTGAATTAAGCTCCTTAGCTCGTCAAAAGCAAGGATTCAAGAATGTGTGCCCTTTCCATACTTGGGGCATCAAGAGTTGGTTAGGTTACTGAGAAACCCTAATCATTAGTGCTTTGGTTATCTATTTTTTCTCAGCGTTGTGCCACACACAACGCATCCCAAAAAGGGGCATCTATAGACGCCAAAACAGCACAAATCTGATTATGTGACGACAAACACTGATTGAATTGACATACATAGCCCCTAGGGCAGCTCCTAGAGGTTAAGCAGTGGTCCTAACAACTCCCATAGTAGTTTGGAAGGTCAGAGGTCAATTTGGCACATTTTTAGCACTTTGCTCCCTACTCATCCCACCCTAGGACGATTACAAACTAGTATTCATCCCACCTTGGGACGATTATCAGCATTCATCCTAGGGTGGGACGATTAGTAGGTTTGACTGGAAAAAATTCAAACCTCGACAGGTCCACCACTTAACTACACCTTCAGGGCATGCAATTGTGAGTAACGGCTTCAAATCAAGGAGAGGTACTTCAGTCAAGCATGCCTTGATCATGGAGGCCTCATGCAAAGAGACTCTAAATCAGGAATAATATTTTCTCCCAAAATAGAGCAAATAAGTCAAGTGGCACCCTTGCATGTGCATTCAAAGAGAGATACCCTAGGTCTAAAAATTGGTGAGTCTTCTCAGCCCAAAAAAGTGAACTAAGAGGAGCATTTGGAGCAACGAAGTGCTGTCGAATCAAACCCTTACTCTTATTGTGCTTTTTACATCCTTGATCTCTCTTTTGGAAGGGAGGTTATTGGGTGATCATTGGAAGCGCAATCCAGACCCAAACCCAAACATTTGGCCATAATACCCCACAAAATTTTCTAACACAACCCCATAAGAGGTTTTGGACCCATCCCAAGTGGATTGGTGCCAAAAATGAGCCCCAAACGATGGGTGTCTTGCCCTAGGGTGCCCCTCGCACTACTATAGTTCTAATCGCCCCACCCTAGAGTGATTAGAAATTTATGGTAAATTTCTATACTATTATTTTTGCATTTGATTCTAGGTCACTTACATATGCTGTCATTTAAATTTCATGTGATTCTGACAAGTTTTGGCTATGATTTTATCATTTCTCGCTTTCGCTAACATATAGGGAGTGTCATAGGATATAGGGAAATAGAGGCCAAATTAACAAAATCCGACCTTCTGGGTCATCCCAAAATGCCCCATTTTACCTAACCCCAACTTTGCAAGTGTTTTGGAGGCCTCTGGATCAGACATTTAGGAGGTGGATTTTGGATAGCTTATGACAGTCCTAATCGTCCCACCTCGGAGTGATTAGAAATATGTTCAATATTTTTGGATTGTTCTTTTTGCAATGGCTTCCTAGAATTTTTTTATTACTTATGTCAAATTTTTAGCTCATTCTGATATGTTTCAGTTATCATTTTAATCATTTTATGTATGCACTAACCGCAGGCCTTGGGGATCGCATGTTTCTCTCCATATGCAGGTGCTACTAATCATTTTCTATTTCTCTAAACATAGGATCTCAACACTGGAGGAGCATCAAGGAATCAAAGATGTTTTCATGTAAGCAGTAGCAACATTTGGCCTACCCACTTTACATGTGGGCACGCGAAAGAAAGCGTACCAATTCGTGGTGTAATAGAGCCCTACTTACTACTCCTAGCCCCCCAAAAAGGGAGGAGACGTATTGTAACCCAATTTTAAAGCAAATTAATAAAAAGGGTTGTACTTGACGTTTGCTTTCTATCTTGTTTCAATTCGTTTATGTTTCTCTCCTTTCATGCATTTCAGTTCGTAGGACTTAGCGTTACATTTTGCTTTGGCATACATCACACTTGGCATTTCTGTTTTGTTTCTCTATCCTCATGCTTTCACCTTCAAACCTATACTCTTTTTCAACCATTTTCCATACCTCATATCCTTGTGATATCAAGTACTTCTTCATCCTCATGCTCCAGAAAGCATAATTGTTACCATCAAATAATGGAGCCTTATTTGTAGATGATCCATTCTATGAAGCCATATGTGTTCTTATAGAATCTACCCTCAATATTTTAGTCTTTTCAAAGTAACCCGCTTTGATACCAATTGAAGAACACAAGCTTATACTGAGAATGGGGGTGAACAGTATAAGACCACTTTTTACCTTTTCTTCCAATTCAATATTATGTTGTGTATAGATAGCAGTATCAATAGTAGTAATCAAAGAAATGCACAAAATACCATACACAATAGAGACACCACAATTTGCATGGTTCACCCAATGTGGGCTACTCCACGAAGAAATTTTTTACAAAAAATTTCTTAATAAATATCTTTGGGAATCACTCCCAATTACAATGTTTATGGATATCTGTCCAAAGGAGATGTTGATTCTCTAATCTCAAGTTCATGGATATATTCCATAGGAGAACTCTTTTCCCTTCTGCTATGGCTATATGATCTTCTAGAAGACTCTATATCTCTGTTGCACTGACTGGTGGACCTCTCTCCACTTGAAGACTCCTCACTTAGATCTGTCTTCAACTATGCTGGCTACTGGATCTCTATCCATTGAGACTCTATCCTCTGTACTCTATCACCTCTAGAGCTCTGTAAGTAGGCTCACTAAGAATCTGCTTAATAGGCTCACATAGAACCTGCTTAACAAGATCACACATAACTTGTCAAATCTACTCAAGCAAGCTCACCAAGAACTTGCCCAAATCTGCTCTAGCAAGATCACCAAGAACTTTCCCAAATCTACTCCAGTAATATCACCAAGAACTTTCCAAATCTGCTCTAGCAAGCTCACCAAGAACTTGCCCAAAACTGCTCCAAAAATCTCACTAGGACCTTTTCCAGATCTAATCTAGCAAGCTCACCAAGAAATTGCCCAAAATTGTCCCAAATTTTTCCATAAATCTACCCCAAAACTATCCACAAAGGTTTCTCAAAACTATCCACAAATGCCTTCTCAAAGGCTCAATAAATCTTGCTCAAGGAGCACTCAAATATCATCCACAAATCTATCAAGGCAAACCTCAAAGATGAACTCAACAATGAATGGCAATGTACTCTTCAATGGATGACAACAATGATCTACAATGATCTCAACTCAACTCAACTCAAATCAACTCATAGAAGCATAAATAGAATTGTTAGAGACTCAATATGTTCTAGGCTCAATCTCAACTCAACTCAACTCAAATCATAGAAGCATAAAGAGAATTGTTAGAGACTCAATATGTTCTAGGCTCAATCTCAACTCAACTCAAATAAAAATAACATAATAGTTTGTTTCATAGGACTTGAAACAATCACTTCACACATCACTTGACTAGGCTTATTAAACTCAACTCAACCCAAGTATTATAGAACCATAACGAGAATTTTTAGAGGCTCAATATGTTCTAAACTCAATCTCAACTAATGACCACAAGGGACAATTCTTCCACACTCGATCCTAGTACAAGTATGTATCAACCAACTCAAATGTTTCCAACAATTCTCAACCACTCATATCACATAGAAATTATACTCGTGTTCTTTCACAACCAATGGGCTTCAAAAACTATGCTTATAAAACAATGTTTAAACACAACTCTCAATTCAAAAAACCTTGAAGCATTCAACCAACCACTTTCAAAAATGAAACCACAAACAATAATTTTCCCTCCAATGATATTTCAGAAATCAACCACAATAGACAATCAATAGGAGAATGTGCCCATACATTTTATGAAGATGAAGAAACCCCTTTGGAAAATCTGCCACACTCAACACACTTTGAAAACAACAAAACAACCTTCACTTGAACCATTTTTATAAAAATAGAAATATCTCTTTATATACACCTTATTTCTTATTCTAAACAAAATAATAAAATAGCCCTCGAAATAAGTATTCCAATGATATATAATATGATATACTTCTAAAAGGAAAATCACCAAAAATATTTCCTTTTCACAACATGCACCACAAACCTTATCTCTTCTAGGGCAACCTTAGAAAAAATAAAATATTTGGAAAAATTAATAACTTACCTTTAACCTCAGTGGGATTCGATCCCCTGTCACTGCCCCTGCACCACTCAAACCATAGCACTAACAACCACGTGAGCCAACCACTCACATAGAAACCAAGAGCGCAAGACCTCCTTCTTGCTTTCTCCGAACTTGCCCTCAAAAACCATGTGCACAAAAGGTTCTCCCTTTTTACCTTGCAAAACTAGTGCCAGAGGGATTCGAATTTCGGATCTACTAGCGCTTAAACACCTTACGCACCTTCCTCTTGCCGCTAGGCCATAAGCACCTATGGTGATAGGTAAGGAACCTCCATTACCTTTGTTCCCTCTTCTCTTTGCTATTTTTCAAACGAATACGACACTTTTGCTCCCTTAGCGCTTCAAATGAATTATCTTCATCGATGACTTGGAGAAAATAAAAATTTTAGTGGCATATTTATATATGCCCACATTTTTCTTTTGACATCAGCTATGACTTAATATTATTCGCCTCCTTTTTGACATCGAAAATAATAAAATATTAATTTTAATTTCAATTTTAAATTTAAATTTTAAAAGATTAAAATTTAAACTTAAATATTTAAAATTAATTATCTCCTTCATCGGGGCACCTTTTTCGACGAAACGAAAAGCCAACCTAGTTTTTAAGAAAAATCCATTTTAAATCTGCCATCCATGGTTTTAAATAAAACCTTTTATTTTGCCTACCTTGGTTTTCACAAAAACCCTATAAATAGCCATGCTTTCCAAAATATCATAAATGCTTATTTAAGAAATATTTTGGCCACCAAAAATCAATGTGATCCATGTGATATCAATTATCCATGTGACATCAATGACAACATAAAATACCTCAAATTTCCAACAAACTCTTGCTTAGAAACCCTAGTCCCAACATGCATCATCCAACTCAAAATGTTTCCAACAATGCTCAACAACAAATCTCACATAACAATGATACTCATGATCTTTTCAAACCCTAGTTCAAGTTCTTTTTATAATAACTCACTTCAACAAGCATGCTTATCAAACAAGGTTCTAAATACAACTCTCAATTTCAAAAAACCTTGAAGCATTAACTCAAACACTTCACTCAACCAATGATCTCAACAACAATGCTTATCAAACAAGGTTTAATCACAACTCTCAATTCAGAAAACCTTGAAGCATTAACTCAAACACTTTCAAAAAGGAAACCCTAATCAAATCCTTTTCACTCCAAACTTAATTTTCAAGTAAGTCAATCAACCAACTCAACCAAGGAAGAATTTTTTTGACAAGGAGTTGATCATAGGTCCGAGGTGTAGACCAATTGGTTCATCCAAACCCCATAAAGGGGGTGGAGGTCCAAGGTTCAAATCTCAAGCCTCGTTGGACTGAATGCTTGTCCCTTTCTTGGTGCTTTCAATGGCGTAAAAGGTTTAAAATGATTGTGGCATGGCAGTTATAGGGGTGAACTACGTGAAGATCTATGTGGTGGCTTTCAAGGTGGACAACGCAAAATACTATGGCAGCCATAAAAGTTGGACAGCATACCCGGATTCATGGCGGCTACCGATTCCACCATGTTAATTAAAAAAAAAACAAGGAGTTGATCTCACAAATTTGTCACACTCACAAATTTCTCTTTTCCAATATCAATAAGGGTTAGAAGACTTCAATCAAAGAACAATACAAAATAATGACCCAAAATACACCTTATTACTCCAACTCAAAAATAACATTCACCATAGTCTTCTTTAAATGGAAAAACACTTATACAAAAATAATGCTCAAAATTCTTAATAATAAATTAATAAGATTTTACTAAAAATCCTTATTACTCCTAAAACAATAAATCTCAAATATCAATACTTCCACAATAATCATCAACAAAAATTTACCATAAATTTTAAATATCAAACCTTCCACAATAATACTCAACAAATATTCACTATAAATTTCATGCCTTAATGTATAAAAATAATAATCACTTATGCAGCCTTATTCCTCCAACATTAGGCAAATAACAAAATTTAAATCAAAATTAAATACCTTGTCCTTGGAGGGAATCGAACCCTCAACCTCGTCTCACCACAAGCGCCTTAACCGTGGTCAAAGTCACCGCACGAGCCAAGCGCTCGCTTGAGATTAAAGAAGCACCACGTGCTTCTTAATATCACACCACCTTCCACCAAACAAAAGATCATGCACCTTGGGTGCCTCAAAAAACACACCAAATAATGCATGCGGGGATTTGAAATGTCAACCACCTTTTTACCAGCACCTTTGCGCTTTCCCAACTACCACTAGGCTACACTTACCCAATGAAACTTGAGGATGGAACCTTCCTCCTCTATGCCTTTCACTGCCACATTTTTGTAAATCACAAGCTCTCTTTTTCGCATGCCATCGTTATATTAATTTGAGAAAGAGTAACTTTACAATAGTTTTGGCAAAGTATTTATATGCATTATATTTGCTTTAGATACGTTGGCACTAGCTCCTCCATGACGACATTGGCGGAAATATAGAGGCTTCGAAAGCCTTTTTATTTAAACCCCAACTTTGGATATAATTTACTTTAAACTTTACACTTTGAAATTTTTTTCCCTCCAAAACCCAACCTTAGGGTGTTATAAAAAATAATTAATTGTCCTTTGTAAACCAAATAATATTAAAATTAAAATTATAATAATTTATTTGGATTTTTTACCACCTTGGATAAATATTATAATAAATATTATAATATTATATCCTTCCATTGATTTGGATATATTTCCTTCCAAAGGAGAACTGAAACCATTTTCTGATCCATTCTTTTTGGTGTAAAATAAAAATATTTTAACCCATTACAACTTCCATTGAACTTTGCACTTGAATTGGAGAAGAACTATTACTGACATCTTGACATCAATGACAACTTTGTATTAGGGACTCAAAATGTCCAACAATATCCCCCTTTGTCATTGATGGCAACCCACATTATTTTTAATGAAACATGACCTTTCTTTTTCATCTGCTACCCATGAGACATTGCTCCCCCTGGCTCAATGCTCTCTTAGATATCAAATCTCCCCATATAAAATCTCTCCCCAATACACAAATCTCTCCCCCTTTGAAATCAATGGCAAAGGGTCATCTTTGGGACTCAGGGCTAAGAATGAGCCTCTTATCTTAGCCCCTCCTCCATCTCCTTTGAGGTGGTTAATTATGGGGTGGGAGTATTTATACTCCCAAAAGGTATTGTTCTTTACCTTTATCATCTTCCCTTATTTTTTGAATTTTTTTATTCTTTTGATTGTTTCTTGATGAGTGTTGTCAATAACACCATTTAATCATTATAATTGTCAATCTAGGGCGGTGTACAAGGCTATATACGAAAGGAGATATAGGAAGCTTGCAAATCAGCTCATTCAAAAAAATAGGCTTTATTGATGAGACAAGTCAGTTTTGGGGGTTTATGGTGTCACCACTAGTCTTATGAACTGAATTAGAATCTTAATTACATTTGCTGAAGAAGAAGTGCAAAAATGGAAAGGTTGCAAAAAACTAAAACTAATTACCCTTGCAAAATCTAAAATAACATGAATAAAACCTATATATGCTTTGCAAAATGAAAATGACAAAAATAATAACTTTGCAAAAAATTAATTCTAATGGCACTAGTAGAATGGAAATAACAGAAATGAAAAGAATTGCAGAATTGAAATGCACACTCAACTAATTAATCACACAATGGAGAATATCAAAATGCTGGAAATAACTGATGAAAACAAGAAAAAAACTTATGCTAGGAGGTCAGCTTCCATGCACACACATCTACCACTAAAAATATGACTTGCATTTACTAAAACAAAGTTAAGAACAAAAAATAAAATATGACAAGTCTCTGATTAATCTGTTGCAGCAAAAGTTACAGAAAAACTTTTCACCAATAAGCCTTCTTCTAAACCTGGAAGTGGCCCTTGCTCCCCTATTCTAGAAGAAGATAAAAAAACTCTCTCTTAACTACTTAAACACTCAGACATTTAATGGGATAAAATATGAATGAAAAATCATGCACTTTATTTAGTCTTAAGAAACATTACAATATTTGTAAGAAAACTTGCTAAAAACTACAATTTGCCACATACCTACTTTCTTACCATAAGTCCTATCCTTATTCTCTACTTCTCTACTTCTCTACCTCTCTATCTATCTACATCTCTACGTCTCTACCTAGCTCAACCAACATGGGAGCCTATTATTTATAATATTCTATTACATATGCCAATTCATTCTGTTGCTATCTTTTAGGGATTTAACAACTATTCTGAAGAAGTCTTCCTAAAATGCAACAAATTGTTATGCTACAACATATCCATTTTCCTTGTTGTGTATCATCCATTGGGAGAAATGCATTAGAAGGGGTGAGAAAACTCCTCATACAGCTGGATCCATCCTCATCTCAAAATTTTCCACCTTTTGGACCATTTTGTTTATAGTTTTGACCAAAACTGGTCCTGTTCTGCTCATTCGAAGCTGCTCTAGAATATTAGGTAGTGTAATAGTTTTGCACTTATCCATGCATTAGATGTGTAGAAAAGTGGTTTTGATTGACTAAACAATATTCCTTCATTCCTAGAAGACCAATTCTATAGATTTTACATGCTGTAATTGACAAATTCTAAGCCATGCTATTTATTGATAGCTGGTTGGAATTTGTATGACTATTTCCAAATTTCCTGCAAATCAATATTTTGACTGGTTGCTCCTATTTGGATCACGTGGAAGTGTTGGCAAGTGGAGAAAGAGTCACTCCTAGCCTCCCTCATCTATTTCCAAGTGTTTCCTGCATATTTAATTGACAAATTCCATGCCTTCCTTCATAGTGAAAGGTGGTTGGAATTTGTATGGACTGTCAACTATTTTTTTAAAGCAGTCAAAACATGCCCAACTGCCCTTTTGGAGTGCTTATAACTTTTGCCTCGTAACTCCAATGTACACCAAAATTTACCCACATGTTCTTGGCTGTATGAATTACATCTGGTTCCATTTTTAGCTCTTAAATCCTCAAGAATTACTCCCAAAATTGTTGTCCAGATGGCATCTAACATAGATTTTTACCAGAATTTCCAGCAGTCAAAAAGTGTGAAACTACCATTTTGTAGGCCCCATATCTTCCATATTATTTTTTCATATGCCTTAAACTTTGGGTCATGTGTTCTATCAACTATGAAATATAATTGATATGAATTTGGTTCCTTTAATTGTTTGGATCATTCCTAGTAGATCCTTCAATATACCCCTTAACACATATTTGCACCTGTTAACAACTCCAAAAAAAAACTAAGGCATGAGCTCCAAAATTATGTAACCTTCATAACTTTTTATCTACAACTCGGATTGACTTGCTTCAAAAAGCAAAGTTGTAGTTCTTAATGAGAGAAATCTATCCATACCATCAAAATATAATTTTACTTTAGTATGACATCATAATTAACATGATACTCATTTTGACCTTTTACAAGTAAAATGCTTAAAATAGTCAAAACAGGGGTATAATGTTTCTAACATAAAATCATGTAAACAATTAAATTTATTATATTTTAATCAACTATTTGGAAATTTAATTTTTTATATTTAATAATATGGCAGTTTTTATATGTTAATCATAGTGCAAAAATGAGGCATTTCTGGGCCTCATCATTCCCCCTAGCTCGAACTGATGCATGCCCTCATGCATCCTAGTATGCCATAGCAATATGTAGGTTTTATCCTGTTAAACATATTTTACCACTTGAGAATTTTATTCTTGTTGTACTAAACATTTTCAATTAGCACAGGTATTTCATTGCTTGTATACAACCTTGTAGATTTTGTAGTTCCTGCAATTTTTTCTTTTCTTTCCTTTTTTTTTTTTATGTTGCTCTTTTATTATTTTTTTCCTTACAATTTCTAATGTGCCCTACTTTTCTGCAACATTTGTAGGAATTTTTGGCACACTTTGTCTTGGTTTGAAGCCTGCTTTGGAATGATACTATTGTTTTGAAGATGCTTTGGAATTTATTGCAATAGGAGTAAAACAAAATCTTTAGGTGTTGAATTTTCCATGCAACTAAGGGCAGAAGGGGGTCTTTCTTGACATTTTTAACTTACCAATATTATATGAATAGTTTATTTCAAATACTGATTAGCATACACTAAATTCTAAATGCCCACTATGACTAAATGTGAGAAACACATACTTTACTGTCCTGAAAATTTTATCATGCACCTTACAAGCTGCTTCTGATGATTGTTGGCAAGCTATCTGAAAACATAAACATAACACATGTGCAGTGTGATATTTGGACAATGGTGGAACAATTATGGGTGGATCAACAAGGCAATGCATGCCATAAAACCAATTTTCATGCAAGCCAACTCAGCAACACCTCAAGAAAGTTTTCACTACTGAATTATTCATTTTTTTCATTTTTTTTTCTTTCCTTTTTTTTCATTTTTTTTTGTTTCATTTTTTTATCAGAAGAGGCTGCCATTTCTAGTTTTCAACTAGCTACTATATTTTTCAAGGGCTTTGAATGAGATAGAATGTATCTCACGAGGATGCAATGAGAGATAATTTCTCTCATTCTTATTTGGATAAGAACAATCCTTATTCTGCAAAAAGCACATCAATTTTTTTGTATGAAAACATATTTTTCAGCTAAAAAGTACAACAATGATGCAACCCTCCTTCCATATAAGTAGTAAGAATATGATGATGTAATTATTGCATTTGTATTGTTGGAAATGAAGTATTGACCTCATTAGTTCTTCTCTCTGCTAAAATTGATGCATATCCTCATGTATCTTCATTTTGTGGGACATGCCTTATGCTACAATTTTTTTTTTTCCTCTTTTTTTTTTTTTCTTTCATTTTTTTTTTTTTTTTGGTTTTCTTTTCAAGATTCAAAGATATGATCATTTGGAATATTTTTCAGAAGAGGAAGCCTCTTCTACCTTATGCAAATGTAACTATGTGAAATATTGAGCAAATTCCACCTTTGTTAGTGGTTGATGGTACACCTGTAAAAGATGTCCATTCACCACTAATGTCCTCCTTTTATCATCAATCAAATAAAGTTGAACAACTTCATTCTTAAACTCCTCTAGTGTATCCTTTTTACTCTTAATGTGATCATCATGCCACATTTTCCAATTTTGTTGAGTGAACTCTATTTGGTGAAGTGCTTCCAACCAAATTTCATCAAATGCATTCAACTGCAAAATCTATTTTTTTTTGTATCTGCAACAACTCAATGCCAATTTCTAAAGATGCATAAAGTGTTAGTAAAGCATCATGATGAAATCCATGTGGTAAATGAAGAAAACTATTTTGTACTGGAATGGGTGATAAATTTTCAAAATTTTGCTTTTCATCATTCCATAATATTTGTTGAACAGTAGTTGGTTCATCTTTAAAATCTGAAATATGAACATTAAAAATAGATTTATTGGATGAATCCAACTCTTCGAAATTATCCTTTACAATAATAGAGGCCAAATTTGAAATGTTATTTTCATTTTTCTTATGTGATTCAAGAAACAATGAACTTCCTAGACAATCATACTTGGGTGGAGTAAGTTTTCCTGCAAGCAAGTCTACTGATTTTCCACCTATCTATATGGTTTCAAGATATACTTTCTTCTTTTTTCTTGATTTCTTAAAACATGTTTCTTGAAAAATATTATTAATGATTGGTACATCTTTAATAGCTTGAAGTAAAGGGATTTTAAAAATTAAATGTGTTAATTCCTTTATCCAATTTGATTGTGAAGATGTCAATTTTTATATTTCAAACTGTTCAAGACATGGTACTTTCTTTGATGAGTCATATTTTTCTTCTTCTTCTTCTTATTTCAGTGTAGATTTATTTTCATGCTCATTCCTTTTAGCTCCTATTTCTACACTGGTGAGTGGAATATGTTCAAGAAATGGTTTTGAAAACAACTAAGTTTTATCACAGTCACAAGCATTTATTATGGTTATATTTTTTGATTCAACCATAGATACAGGGGTTACTTGTTTAACATTGTTGGGATTGGCCATAGGTTGAGCTAAAAACAGAGGTTGTTTTTCCTTTTTTTGTTGTTGTCCATGAGAGAAACTATGGGTATGAGTGGGCAACAAAATTTATTTCTATTTTTGATAATGTTGCTGCCCTTTATACATTTTTTGTTGTTGTACCCATTGATATCCCTGCAATTTTGGTTGTAACCATCGTGGATGTTGTTGATTCCATTGTTGTTGCATCCAGCCATGTTGAGACCATTCTTGGGAATATGCCCATGGTGGTTGATTCCAACATTATTGAAGTGGACCTATAGCAAACCATGGCATATACCAAGGATTATTTCCCCAATGTGTAGGAAATTGAGAAGCATTTTGATATGTAAACTTAAGAAAATTATCTCCTTGTCTTTGTCCTACAAAGTTGTATTCTTTCATAGGTTGAGACTATTTTTCAAAGACACTTTTGAGTTTTGGTAACAAACTACATTTATTTGTGAGGTGTCCTTTTTGACAAATGCTACAAGTAGCAGGTATAAATGTTTTGTTCAAAGCACAATCATGAAGAGAGTGTTGCTTATTATTACATTTTGAACAATAGATGATTGAAGGTTCAACAAATTCAAGATGTACTAAAATATCAGCCTCTTCCATGCATTCTTTCAAATCATTTGTGTTACTACCCATTTTTTTTTCTATGCTTTGAATGAGACTAATTTTTACAAATTTTAATTATTTCTTAAAATTCAAGTTCATTTGCATCTCCTTTCCCTAAGATATCCAATGCATCCCTAAATTTATCTTGCAGTCCCCTTAAGAATATGACTTTGCAAATTTTAGGTTCAACACTTCCACATCTCTTATGAACAAAAGAAAATATGTCTAGATAGTCTTCTAAGATTTCATTTTCCTCTTGTTTCATTGTAATAAATTCCTCATTTTGATTCTTGACTTGACAATATTCTTGGTATCTTTTCAAGAATATGTTTTCCATATCATCCCAAGTTTTAATTGAATTAGGTGCTAAGGTGATAAACCATCGTAGAGATGACTCTTTAAGAGTGGAAGGAAATAGTTTGAGCTTTTGATTATCATTAGTGTAATCATGATATTGACATATAATTTTAAACTCAAACAAAAACATATCAGGATCTTTAGATGTAGTTCCCTTAAAAGTTGGTAACACTGAATGTGAAATGGCCTTCATGGGAGCATATTGATTAAGATCTAATTGAATGGGATTTTGAAAATTTTTGGCATGTGCACTAGTTGTACTAGGATAGAACACATTACTAGCTCTCCCTAGATTCTCTTGTGACACTTCCATTATAGGTTCTCAAAAACAATTATAAATCTTGTCAAATTTTCCTAAGTATATGGATTTGTCAAGAGAAAGTGGTGTTGAACAACTGATTTTTCTTTCTTGTAATAATTTATCAAAGGATCATGCAGTTCTTGAAGTCGATGATTGTGATTCTTTGAAAATTCCAACATTTTTGAAAATTAGAAATTTAGAAAATTTTGACATAATTTCAACCTCTTGTAAAAAAATTTCTTCTTGTGGTTTCTTTCTTATTTTCTAAATGGGCTGAAATGCAATTTACCAAAAATTATTACTTATACCAGTCATTTATCCAGATTTCACTCTGAATTTCACAACTTAGCACAATTAATAATTATTGGGTTGCTTTTACCTTCTAACAACATCATGGTCCCCAAAAACGATGCCAAAAATGATGAGTGTCGTCAATCACACCATTTAATCATTATAATTGTCAATCCAGGGTGGTGTCCAAGGCTATATACGAAAGGAGATATAGGTAGCTTGAAAATCATCTCATTCAAAAAAATAGGCTTTATTGATGAGACAAGTCAGTTTTGGGGGTTTTTGGTGTCACCACTAGTCTTATGAATTGAATTAGAATCTTAATTACATTTGTTGAAGAAGAAGTGCAAAAATGAAAAGGTTGCAAAAAACTAAAACTAATTAACCTTGCAAAATCTAAAATAACAAGAATAAAACCTATTTACGCTTTGCAAAATGAAAATGATAGAAATAACAACTTTGTAGAAATTTAATTCTAATGGCACTAGTAGAATGGAAATAATAGAAATGAAAAGAATTGCAGAATTGAAATGCACACTCAACTAATTAATCACACAATGGAGAATATCAGAATGCTAGAAATAACTGATGAAAACAGGAAAAAAACTTATGCTAGGTGTTCAGCTACCATGCACACACATCTACTACTAAAAATATGACTTGCATTTATTAAAACATAGTTAAGAACCAAAAATAAAATATGACAAGTCTCTGCTTAATCTGTTGTAGCAAAAGTTATAGAAAAACCTGTCACCAATAAGCCTTCTTCTAAACCTGGAAGTGGCCCTTGCTTCCCTATTCCATAAGAAGACAAAAAAACTCTCTTAACTACTTAAACACTTAGACATTTAATGGGAAAAAATATGAATGAGAAATCCTACACTTTATTTAGTCTCAAGCAACATTACAATATTTGTAGGAAAATTTGCTAAAAACTGCAATTTGCCACATATTTACTTTCTTACCACAAGTCCTGTACCTATTCTCTACTTCTCTACTTCTCTACCTCTTTACCTCTCTACCTCTCTACTTGGATCAACCAACATGGGAGCCTATTATTTATAACATTCTATTACATATGTCAATCTATTCTATTGATGCCTTTTAGGGATTTAGCAACTTTTCTGAAGAAGTCTTCCTAAAATGCAACAAACTATTATGCTACAACATATCCATTTTCCTTGTTGTGTGTCATCCATTGGGAGAAATGCATTGTAAGGGGTGAGAAAACTCCTCATATAGCTGGATCCATACTCATATTGAAATTTTCCACCTTTCTGACCATTTTTTTATAGTTTTGACCAAAACTGGTCATGTTCTACTCATTCCTAAGTTGCTCCAAAATATCAGGTAGTGTAACAGTTTTGCACTTATCCATGCATCAGATGTGTAAAAAAGTGGTTTTGACTTACTAAAAAGTATTCCTTTATTCTTAGAAGACCAATTCTATAGATTTTACATGTTGGAATTGACAAATTCTAAGCCATGCTATTTATTGATAGCTGGTTGGAATTTGTATGACTGTTCTAGATTTCCTGCAACTCAATATTTTGACTAGTTGCTCCTATTTGGATCACATGGAAGTGTTGGCAAGTGGAGAAAGAGTCAATCCTAGCCTCCCTCATCTGTTTCCAAGTGTTTCCTACATATTTAATTGACAAATTCTATACCTTCCTTCATAGTGATAGGTGGCTGAAATTTGTATGGGCTGTCACCTATTTTTTTACAACAGTCAAAACATGCCCAAATGCCCTTTTGGAGTTCTTATAACTTTTGCCTCGTAACTCCAATGTACACCAAATTTTACCCACATTTTCTTGGATGTATGAATTACATCTGGTTCAATTTCAAGCACTTAATGCCTCAATAATTACTCCCAACATTGTTGTCAAGTTGGCATCTAACATAGATTTTTACCAAAATTTCCAGTAGTCAAAAAGTGTGAAACTACCATTTTGTAGGCCCCATATCTTCAATATTATTTGTCCATATGCCTTCAACTTTGGGTCATGTGTTCTATCCACTATGAAATATAATTTGTATGAATTTGGTTCCCTAACTTTCTTTGGATCATTCCTAGTAGATCCGCCAATATGCCCCTTAATGCAGATTTGCACCTATTAACAACTCTTGAAAAAACCTAAGGCATGAGCTCCAAAATGATGCAACCTTCATAACTTTTTATCTATATTTCGGATTGAATTTCTTAAAAAATAAAAGGTGTAGTTCTCAATGAGATTAATCTATCCATGCCATCAAAATATAATTTTACTTCAGTATGACATCAGAATTAACATGATACTCATTTTGACATTTTACAAGTAAAATGCTTAAAATAGTCAAAACATGGGTATAATGTTTCTAACATCAAATCATGTAAACAATTAAAAATTCATATATTCTAATCAAATATTTGGTAATTTAACTTTGTATATTTAATAATATGGCAATTTTTATATGTTAACCATAGTGCAAAAAGTGAGGCATTTCTAGGCCTCATCATTTCTATCCATGTCATCATTCTTGTTCCTGTCATCATTCCTATTCTTATTTTTGTTCTTGTTCTCATCCATGTTCCTATTATTGTTCCTATTCATGTTCCTATTCTTGGCATCATTCTTGTTACTACTCCTATCTTATACATGTTCCTATTCTTGGCATCATTCTTGTTACTACTACTATCTTATACATGTTCCTGTTCTTTTTCCTGTTCTTGTTCTTGTTCCCGTTCATATTCATGTTAATGTTCATACCTATTTCCAAAATATTTTCTTGACACCATTTTTCTATGTGACCATAATTATTGCACTTATAACACTTAATTTTATTATTCCTTGGAGGTTCAAATGTCTTAGGATTTCTTCTAGTGAATCCATATCCTTTTTTGTCATGAACCCTGCAATTCATTGCCTTGTGACCAAACTCATTACATGAGTAGCAATACCCATGAAAAATTTATCCTTTCCCATATTCCTATCTTTCATGTGTCCTGCACTGTGAAGCCATGTTTCCAAACCTGTGACACAAAAAACATCTTCCATTTAAGCTTCCTTGTCTTGACCTCATTGGTCTCTTGTTCCGATTATTTTTCCATATGTATCTTTTATGTGCATTGTTCCTATCTTTGTTGAACTCTTTATTGTCCAACTCATCCTCTGATTTTTCACTTCCTCTTACACTATCTTCTTTTGATGCATCTTCATATGAAGTTTCTTCTTCTTCAATACTTGAAGTAGACTTTTCTTCCCATTTCTTTTCAACCTTTTTGGAACCAAGACCTATTTTGTTTGTTGCTCCTCTTTGTATCTTGACTATTTTATCCACACTCTTTGAACTATTTACATACTTGTATAGCTTATTCTTGGAGTCTTCTACATCTTCCTTTAGTAGAGCCACTTCTTGTGCTAACTTCTCACATTCCAAGATCTTTGCTTCTAACTTATCTTTGAATTTCTTTGCCTTAGCCTTTGATTTTTCTAAATCCTCTATGAGCAATAATATTTCTTCATCACATTCTTGAAACTAAATTTCAAACTTAGAGTGTTTCTTTCTTACCTTCTTTACCATTTCAAGGGCATATATGAGTTCTCCCTTGATATCATAACCATTATCTACTGAATAATCCTCTATTTGTTTACCTTTGTCCACATCATTACTTTATTTTGGCTTATCTTCTATAGGATCACTCACTTCTTCTTCTAATGCCATTAGAATATTTTCATCTGGTCTTTCAAGTGCATCTTCATAGTCATCATCATTGAAACTATAACCATCCCTTGTGCAATCATATTCAAGATGTCCAAATTTACCACATCTAAAACACTTGAGAATAACTAGACTCTTTTTCTTAACTAGTTCTTTCTCTTCAATCATAAACAGGACTTCATATCTATCATTATTTGAAAATATAGTATGACTATCATTTGAGTACTTACTTGCATTATTCGCATAGTAGATTCTCTTTTGTCTTTGGAAGAACTTATTTTCTTATCTTATTTGTCCATCCTTGCTTTTATTTTGATGCCTATATCTTTTTGATTCCCTATACCTGTGATCCTATTTTTCTTCACCATTATTGTTCTTTGGCTCTTTACAATATGTTGCAAAATGTCCATACTTTCCACAATTGAAACACTTAACAGATATTAGATCTATGGGTCTTCTCAAACCTTTATCTCTTCTACCATAATTAGCTTCTTCATCACTGGATGACTCATTGCTTGATTCTAACCTCTTATCATTTATCTTCTTGTTCGCTTTGAATGAAGCCTCTTTCAGAGGGATAGGATATTTTGTTCTTATCTCAAAATTTGTAAGCATGCCAAGTAAATAATTTATTTTCAGACAATCACTATCAATTGATGTTTCTATAGCATAAACCTTTTCACTATACCTTTTTGGAAGAGTTCTCAAGATCTTATCACAAGCATTAGATCCATTGACCTTCATTCCAAGACCTCTCATATCATATACAATTTCATCATTCTTACGAAGATAGTCACAAATGTTTTCATCATCCCGCATTCTTAATTTTTCAAATTCTCCTTTGAGATTTTTGATCTTAGCTTTCCTGACACCTTTATATCCTCCATATATGTTATGCAGTAGTTCCCACATTTCTTTTATTGTTTTACAATCCATAACCTTCATAGATTCTGATCTACGCAAACCTTTTATAATTGTATTCATAGCTCTTGAATTTGCATGCATTAGAATATTACCTTCCTTATCTGTAGGAGGATCAATTTTTTAATCATATCCAAGTTCCACTACATCCCAAACTTCATTTCCAAGTGCCATCAGGTAAAATATCATTAGCATACACCAATACAAGAAGTCACTTCCATCAAAATTAGTACTATATTATTTATGGACCCGTACCTTTGATCCTTTTGATCTATTATGTTATTGACCATTATTCCTTCAAGATGTCAAAATCTTCTGAAGGAACCCACTCTGATACAAATTGAAGAACACAAGCTTATACTAAGAGGGGGGTGAACAATATAAGAGCACTTTTTACTTTTATTTCCAAATCAATATTATGCAGTGTATAGAGTATCAATAGCAGTAATCAAAGCAATGCTTAAAACACCATACACAATAGAGACACAAATTTAACGTGGTTCACCCAAATATGGCTACCTCCATAGAGAAAATATTTCACTAAAATTTTCTCAATCAATCTCTTGGGAATCCTTCCCAATTACAATGTTTATGGATCTCTATCCAAAGGAGATGTTGATCCCCTAAATTTGTTTTGTGGATCTCTATCCATAGAACTCCTCCTCTACTCTAATATGGTTGGTGATCCTCTAGAAGAATACTGCCTCCACTGCACTAGCTTGTGGATCTCTCTCCACTAAAGACTCTTGTCCCCACTCATAAGACCTATCCTCACTACCCTAGCTGATGGATCCATATCCACTGGAGACTCTATCCTATCTTCTCTGTCACCTCCAAAGCTCTATCTTAATTTTGTACTAAATACAATCTAATCGGTCTAGCATAGCTCTACTCAATCTCTTGCACTAAACATAGTCTAGTCGGTCTAGCACAAGTATTCTCAATAAGATCACTCAAATCTACAATAAACACAGTCCATTTGATCTAGCACAAATCTGCTCAACTCTTGAACTAAACATAGTCTAATTTTTCTAGAACAAGTCCACTCAAATCAATGCTAAACACAATCCAGTTGGTCTAACACAAATCTGCTCAATAGGTCCACTCAGAACGTATTCAAATTTGCTCAACAAGTCCTCTCAAAACCTGCTCAATTTTGCTCAATAGGTCTACTCATAACTTGCTCAAATTTGTTCAACAGATCCACTTAGAACCTGTTCAACTCTACTTAATAGGTCCACTCATAACTTGTCCAAATATTCTCAACAAGCTCACATAGAACTTGTCCAAATATTCTCAACAAGATCACACATAACTTGTCCAAATCTGCTCAACAAGCTCACACAGAACTTGTTCAAATCTGCTCAATAAGTCCTCTCTAGGACTTGCTCAAATTTGTATTGTAAGCTTCCACAAAATCTCACACAAAATCAGTCCACAAGTCTTCTCAAAGACTTGCCTCAAATCAGCATCACCCCCCCTCAACAACCATGCTTATCAAACAAGGTTTTAAAAACAACTCTCAATTTCAGAAAACCTTGAAGCATTAACTCAAACACTTCACTCAATCAATGATCTCAACAACAATGCTTATAAAACAAGGTTTAATCACAACTCTCAATTCAAAAAACCTTGAAGCATTAACTCAAACAATTTTGAAAAAGAAACCCTAATCAAATCCTTTTCACTCCAAACTTAATTTTCATATAAGCCAATCAACCAACTCAACCATGGAATAATTTGCCCATACCTTTTGTTTTCAATTTCTCTTTTTCAATATCAATAAGGGTTAGAAGACTTCAATAAAATCACAATACAAAATAATGACTCAAAATACACCTTATTACTCCAACTCAAAAATAACATTCACCATAGTGTTATTTAAATGGAAAAACCCTTATACAAAAATAATGCTCAAAAGTCTTAATAAAAAATTAATAAGACTTTACTAAAATTCCTTATTACTCCTAAAATAATAAATCTCAAATATCAATACCTCCACAATAATCCTCAACAAACATTCACCATAAATTTTAAATATCAAACCTTCCACAATAATCCTCAACAAACATTCACCATAAATTTCATGCCTTAATATATAAAAATAATAATCACTTATGCACCCTTATTCCTCCAACATTATGCAACTAACAAAATTTAAATAAAAATTAAATACCTTGTCCTTGGAGGGAATCGAACCCTCAACCTCATCTCACCACAAGCACCTTAACCATGGCCAAAGTCATTGCACAAGCCAAGAGCTCACTTGATATTAAAGAAGCACCACATGCTTCTTAATATCATACCATCTTCTACCAAGCAAAAGGTCATGTGCCTTGGGCACCTCAAACAACACACCAAAAAATGCACGTGGGGATTCAAAACGTCAACCACCTTTGTGCCAACACCTTTATGCTTTCCAAACTACCACTAGGCCATGCTTACACAATGAAACTTGAGTACAAAACCTTCCTTGTATGTGCCTTTCATTGCTACATTTTCATAAATCACAAGCTCTCTTTTTTGCATGCCATCGATTTATTAATTCGAGCAAGAGTAAATTTCCAATGGTTTTGGAAAAGTATTTATATGCATTATATTTTCTTTGGACACATCAGTGCTAGCTCCTCCATGACAACGTTGGTAGAAATATAGAGGCTTTGAAAGCCTTTTTCTTTAAACCCCAACTTTGGGTTTAATTTACTTTAAAATTTGCACTTTGAAATATTTTTCCCTCCAAAACCCAACCTTAGGGTTTTATAAAAAATTATTAATTATCCTTTGTAATCCAAATAAAATTATAATTAAAATTATAATAATTTATTTGGGTTTTTCACCACCTTGGATAAATATTATAATAAATATTATAATATTATATCCTTCCATTGCTTTGGATATATTTTCTTCCAAAGGAGAACTGAAACCATTTTATGATCCATTCTTTTTGGTGTAAAATAAATATATTTTAACCCATTACAAATTCCATTGAACTTCACACTTGAACTGGAGAAGAACTATCATTGGCATCTTGATATCAATGAAAAATTTGGCTTAGGGACTCAAAATGTCCAACATACAATACAAATTGAGAGAATATTTGGATAAGTTCTTGTGAGAACTTATTGAGCAGATTGGACAAGTTCTAGAGAGGACTTGAGGATAGATTGGTGTGATATTTTGTGGAAGCTTACAAGGCATATTTGAGATAAGTCTTTGAGAAGACATGAGAGCAGAGTTGATTGATTGATTTTTTTAAACCTTGAGTTAAGGTTTGGAGCAGATCCAACATAGTTGATTTGATATTGAGTCAAGATTTGAGTTGTGGCTTGAGGATGGATATTGAGGACAGATTTGTGCTAGATCGAAGGACTATGTTTAGTACATATTCAAGGATAGAGTTTGGTGGATATTTGAGGATAGATTTTTTCCAGACCAAAGACAAATATTGAGCAGAGTTGTGCTAGACCAAAGGACTAAGTTTAGTACATATTTAAGATAGAGCTTTGGAGGTGACATAATATATATAATGATAATATCCAGTGGATAGAGATCCATTAAGCCAGGGCAGTGAGGATAGATGTATTTAGTGGATAGAGATCCATTAGTCAAAGTAGTGGGGGCATAAATTCTTCTAGAATATCACCAACCAGAGCAAGAGGAGAAAGGATTTCTCCTATGGATAGATATCCATAAACTTGATTAGGGTATTGGTGTCTCCTTTGGATAGATGTCCATAAAAATTGTAATAGGGAAAGGATTCCCAAGAGATTGATTGAGAAAATTTTAGTGAAATATTTTTTCCATGGAGTAGTCCACATTGGGTGAACCACGTAAATTTTGGTGTCTCTATTGTGTGTGGTGATTTGTGCATTGCTTTTATTATTGTTGTTGATATTTCTATCTTTACATTGCATAATATTGATTGGGAAATAAATTGAAAAATTGGTCTTATACTGTTCACCCCCTCTTAGTATATGTTTGTGTTCTACAATTGGTATCAGAGCAGGTTCCTTCAGAAGAGTTTAAAAACTTGAAGGAAAAATTTACAAGAACACAATGGTTTCTAAGAATGGATCATCAGATAATTCAGCACCAATATTTGATGGAGGTGATTATATATATTGGAGCATGAGAATGAATATTTACCTAATGGCACTTGACAATGAGGTTTGGAAAGTAATTGAAAATGGATACGATCCCTCAATTGATCCACCTACATATAAGGATGGTAAGCTTCTACATAATTACAATTCAAAAGCAATGAATGCAATTTTGAGAGGTTTGCATAGAACATAATCCATAAAACTTATGCATTATCAAGATGCAAAAGGAATATTGGATAAGTTGCAAAATATATTTGAAGGATATAAAGGTTTCAAGAAAGCAAATATTTGAAATCTCAAAGGATAATTTAAAAAATTAAGAATGAATAATGAGGAAGGGATTATTTCTGATCTAATTTGGGTAGATGAGGTTGTGAATGTTATGCAATAACTTGGACTTAAGGTGGATGAATTAGATGTTTGTGATAATATCTTAAGGTCTCTTCCAACAAGGTTTAGTGAAAATATTTTAGCTATAGAAGAATCAAAGGATGGTGATTCTTTAACAAGAGATATGTTTCTTGGTATTCTTACAAATTTTGAGTTGAGAACAAAATAACCTAATCCCCAGAAGGAAGCAACCTTAAAGCAATCAAGAAGACAAAGGGTAAAAATTCATAATCAAGAAATGAGTCATCCAGTGATGAAGAAGCTAACTATGGCAAAAGGAATAAGGATTCAAGAAGATCTAGAGATACAAAATCCATTAAATATTTCAATTGTGGAAATTATGGTCACTATGCAACTGATTTTCAAGAAGTTAAAAATAACAATGATGAAGAGAAATATGGAATCAAAAATATATAGGCACCAAAATAAAAACAAGGATGGACAAAGTAGACAATGAAATAAGTTCTTTCAAAGGCAAAAAATGAGCTACTATGCGGGTAAGGCAAGTAAGTACTCAAGTTATAGTGATGCTAGTTTTTCAAATAATTATAGAGATGGAGTTCTATTCATGATTGAAGAAAATGAAGTCAAGAAAATGTCACCAATAATTCTCAAGTATTTTAGATGTGGTAACTTTGGACATCTTGAAGATAGTTGTACAAGAAATGGTTTTAGTTTTAGTGATGATGAATATGAAGATACACTTGAAGGACCAGAAGAGAATATTCTAATGACTCTAGAGAAAGAAGAAAGTGATCCTATAGAAGAAATAAAATGAAGATATGGAAAAAGGTAAACAAATAGAGGAAGAATAAAATAAATAAGGATATGATCTCAAGGGAGAACTTATTTATGCTCTTGAAATAATAAAGAAGGTAAGAAAGCAAAACTCTAAACTTGAGTTTCAGTTTCAAGAATGTGATGAAGAGAGAAGAATGCTTATAGAGGATATAGAAAAATCAAAGGCCAAGAATGTGGAAATCTAGAACAAGAGGTATCTTCATTAAGAATGGAAGTCAAAAAATCCAAATTCAAGCTATAAGGATTCAAAAATATTGGACATTTTGAGTCCTCTAAGTCAAAGTTGTCATTGATGTCACCTGATAGATTTATCACTCATTTCAAGGAATTTGACAAGAAATAAAGTCGCCCAAGTCATCCAGGAAAAAGCTTCATCCATGCAAAAGTGAAAGGAAAAAGGCTCCATATTATTTTAATATTATTGGGAGCATATGTTAAGTGATTGGTTTACAAAAACCCAAGATGGGTTATTGTAAAAGTTAAAAAAGAGGTTTAATAATTATTTATAAATCATTTAAATTCACAAGGAATTTAAATTTTATAAATAATACCAAGGTTGGGTATTAAGACAAGGTTTTAAGGTTTTATTAAACCTAAGGTTGGCTCTTTAACACAAAATTCTAAGGTTGATTTTAATTTATAATATTTAAATTTAAAATTAAATTTAAACTTATTATAAATTAAATCACGCCGATGTCAAATTCATTCGAAGTGCCAACGTGATGCTAAGGAAGGCAAAAAGCATTATATAAATGCCAAAAAAATTCATTTACCAAGTTTTCCTTGCTATTGTTTTTGAAGTGCATGCGAAAGAGATTTCTATTTTGAAAGCCTTATGATTTTCGTGAAGGTTAAAACTATGAAGATTCAGAATCCCTAAGAACAAATGCTAGCATTGCCTAGTGGTATGTTGGCTTAGTTCTAAGGAGGAGGTTTTGAGTTCAATTCGCATGAGGTCTATTTTTTGGATTGCAAGGAAGAAGTGCTATACATGCTTGTTGTTTTTTTGAGGTTCACTATTCAAAGATATTGCATGGTGGATGTGCCCTTTTAGACATGTCATGATGTGTGGCCCAATTGTGTCTTGGCTATGGCTAAGGCGTTGGAAAGAAAATAGTTGGGGGATCGAATCCCACCGAGGGCAAAGCAAGTAAATTTAATTTTTGTTTAATATTTTATTTTCTTCCAAGGTTGTCTATGGAGAAATAAGGTTATGGTATGCCCTAGGAAAGATAAATATTTTTGCTAATTTTCTTTGTGGAAGTATATCATATTATATATAATTGGAAAGCTATTTTAGAGAGCTAATTGTTTAGATTGATTTGAGGGAGAAATAAGGTGTGTGCAAGAAGATATTTCTGATTTTTTCAAGGAGTTCCAAAAGTAAGTTTGATTCATTCTTTTGAGGGATTATTTCTTGCATAAGAGGGTTTGGTGCATTTTTATTGAGTAGGAGTAATAAGGTGTTATTGAGATATTATTTTGATTATTGTTTTATTACTCATGACCTCTAACCCTTGTTAAGATTGGAAAAATAAAGTGTGTTGAGTGTGGCATATTTAGTGGACAACTCATAAGGCATCAAAAAGGTATGGGCAATATTCTTCATTGACTTATGTGGGTGATTGATTTCTAAAAATATCTTTGGAGAGAAAATGATTGATTGTGGTTGCATTTTTGAGAGTTGTTGGTTAATGCTTCAAGATTTTTTGAATTGAGAGTTGTGATTAAACCTTGTTTATAAGCATTTTTGTTGAAGCCCATTGGTTGTGCAAAGAAATTGAACTTGAGTATCATTGTTATGTGAGATTTGTTGTTGAGCATTGTTGGAAATATTTTGAGTTGATTGATACATGCTTAGACTAGGGTTTGTGAGAAAGGATTGATCCTTGAGGTGATTGGTTGAGTAGAGTTGATTGAGCCTATTCAAGTGATTGTGTGAAGTGGTTGTTCAAGTTCCATGAAATAAACTATTCTATATTCTGATTTGAGTTGAGAATGAGATTTATGAATAGAAAATTTTGAGTCTGATAAGGAATCTTAGACTTAGGGGCTAATTATGTTTTTAGACCTAGGGAATATTAATTAGGACTTAGTGTTCATAATAATCAACGTGAGTTGTGTCTAACCTCCGTTGACTGGTCTAGGTCTAGGTGTTTTTCATTTCGTTAATTTAGGGCTTTCATCTTAGCCTTTTTGGATTTGTATGCGTAAATCCCTGGAGCTGTTCATGAATTCCAGGTTTACGGTTTTATTTTTGGACTTATTTAAAGTCCTAAGTTTTCAATAATCATTAGCTTCAATTTCCATATCATTGGTATCAGAGCGAAGGATTTTTGTGGAGGATTTGGGTAATTTCCGTTCTCCATAGGGTGGTTTGAAGTTTGTCACCACCTTCGTTCAGTGTGAAGCTCAGAAAAATTGCAAAAATTTTTGCTGCCATTATTGCAAAAAAATTACATGCAATTTTTATGGTTGATTAAATTATTGTCAATTTTAATTATTGTGATCGACGCCCATTTGTCCGTGATAGACATTTTCCAGTCTGATCGCTTTTTGACGACCGTCTCGCTGCAGCTATTTTTGGCTGCAGGCGGTGGATCTTTGGCGGACTGCGATTGTCGCAGACCCACCAGACGCTCATTTTCTTGACGAATAGCCTGGTCCGAAGTGCTGCATGTGATAGGGTTCTGTTTTCACTAACCGCTGCCCTTTTCAATTGCTATCATCACTGCTGTCAGCACGGTTGATCCACGTGCGGCTACTCTTCGAATTTGGTAGTCTGGCACTGCCAGATCTGCCTTGGATGCACACGCTCACCGAGATTTTGCTAGGGTCAACATTCGACAGTAGCTACCTGTACACGCCGACGGTCTTCAAGACACAATCGCAGATCTTTTGGTCTACGTGCCGGCCTCAGTTCTGTGTGACCCTTGAACACCACGTTTCCCTGATCTGTCAGGGTTCCTGTGTCTCTGGCAATTTCCAGATCTAACCAAAGGCCACAGTTTCGGTGGAGCCCGTTTCTTTTCATTTGGCGCCAGTGATTTCCCTGCATCTACGATTTTGACATCCGACCGTCCACATCTACGTCAGTTTTCGGCATTTCCTAACGCGATTTGTCCTCTTTCGTCAGATCTACGCTGGTAAAATTCCACAGACGACGTTTACTGACGCAATCTGTCCTATTTTTTATCTGCGTGACACAAGCCAGTTTCGATCGTGATGCCCATCGACGCTGAACCTGCTGCTTCGGACGAATCCTTCTGCATGTTTGATTTCGTCGATTAATCGGACGTCGGCCCCTGTGTTTTCTGCAACTGTCCGATCTGGAAACAGTGACCGCTATCCGACGTATTTCCCCACAGATCACGGTTGAAGCCTACGGATCGGTGTGCCGACGGAGAGGACATCTGGACATCGCGTAGTGTCTTGGCCTGCGAGCCTGCAACGCAGCCGAACAGTGTCTTTTCCTGCTGTCGAACCCAAACCCTGCATGCGGGATGAGATCAAAGTCGCACGAACAAACCGTGGTGCGAATTTCCAGCTGGACGTCGGTTATGCGTTTTGAGAAATTTTCATCACCCGCCACTCCGGTGTTGTTTAAATATTTGTTGTGTTTTCCTTTGATTAACCAGGCCAGCAAGAACTAGGGAAATTTCAATTAAAAAAAAAAAAAAGGAATATTTAATTTAAAAAAAAAAAAAAAATTCCTTTTTGTCTTTACTTCCAATCAATTTTGATTTTTACAGCATAGTGCAAATTTTTCATTTTGCCCATTCATTGTAATATTGCAATTTATTTTGCATTTTCATTTGGGCACTTTTATATTTGCACATTATTTGTAATTTGTCTTTTTGTGACAATTCTTCCTGGCGATCACTCGGGGTCAAATGGCTTCCGAATTAGCCGATAAGTTGGCTCAAGTGACCCAACTTGTCAGCGTGTTGGCTGATAAAGTTACATCGAATGAAGTGCAACAACAGTGTGAGGTTTCGGTTTACACTGGTTCCCGAGATCCCGAAGTCCTCAACAGTTGGATTTTGGACATGGACAGTTGGTTTCAGTATATCAAGATTGCCAAGGATCAGGAGGTTAACTTTGCCAAATTGAAACTTTCCGGCATTGCTAAGGTCCTTGTCACTGATCGCCAACGGACCCAAAATCCCATTGACACGTGGGATGAATTGCAAAGAGTGTTGAAGAATAATTTTTATCCTTCAAACTATGCCACTGACCTTGAGATCAAGTGGCTTCGTCTTCGCCAAACCTCAAATATGACTGTTTCTGATTATATTTTTCAGTTTAGCAAGTTGCGGATTTTGAATTCTATACAGGATAATGCAGCACAACTTGTTAACAAATTTAAGAGTGGTTTGCAGGAGCCCATTTACAGGAAGATGAAATACAAGTTGATTGTAAACATTGACATGGCTTTCAATCAAGCCCTCCTTGCTGAGGAGGAAATGAGGGAACAATCGCGTGGGACTCGCTCTTCTACGTCGGGAGGAAATCCGAAGGCTTCTCCACAACCTTCCAAGGGAGCTAAATCTTCTTCTTCTCCTTCTCCCTCTTCTTCATCTTCCCCTTCTTCTTCACAAAAATCTTCTTCTTCTAAAACACCTTTGATTTGTAATTATTGTAAAAAGCCAGGACATACTCAAAAGAGGTGTTTTAAGTTGCAAAATATGAAGAAAAAATCCCTAGTTGTAAAGCCTTCCAATGAGGACTCACAAGAAAGTCCCATTGAGGCTACAAGGGAACGTAAGCCTTATAAGGAATTGGCGGGGTTAAACAAATTAACCCTCATGAATACTTCACAAGGTGATCGTGAGAATTTGTTTGTGACTACGGTCCATCTCGGTGACACCTTTATGGTTGATTGTATAATCGATAGCGGCTCGCAAAAAAATCTAATTGCGAGGTCCGTTGTTGACAAACTGAAGTTACCGATGAATCCCCATCCTCATCCTTATCCTTTGGGATGGAAGGACAATGGGATTACATCCGACATCACACACACTTGCACTATGAATTTTGCTTTCAGTCCTTCTTTTGTGGACTCGGTTGTGTGCGATGTAACTCCAATGGATTGTTGTGGCTTGTTGCTTGGAAGACCCTATCAATACGATAGGAGGTCTATACATGATGGGTACAAAAATACATACACTTTGCACAAAGATAACAAAGCATTCATAATCAGAAGTACACAACAAACACCACATAATTTGATGTTGAGTTGTAGACAAGCACGCAAAGCCGTAAATCAAGCAAAGGAATTAGCACTCATTTTCATCAGACCAATTCAAGAAGAAAAGCAAGCACCTAAGCACACTAATAACAGGAGTTCTTCAGTTCATTCTATACTTCAATCATTTTCTGATGTTTTTCAAGAACCCACAAGTCTTCCTCTCCGAAAGACAGATTAATCATAGTATTGAGATTGTTCCTGCAACTTCTCTTCCTAATTCTTCAATGTATAGACAATCAATAGTGCAAATGGAAGAAATTAAAAAGCAAATTCAAGCATTGTTGACTAAAGGGTTCATCAAACCCAAGTACTTCCCCTTGTGCTTCTCCTATCTTGCTTGTGTTGAAGAAGGATGGCACATGGAGACTATGCATTGATTTCAGGGCACTCAATAAGATTACAATCAAGAATCGTTATCCACTTCCTCGAATTGATGATCTTTTGGACCAATTGCAAGGTGCAAAATTCTTCTCCAAAATTGATCTCAAAAGTGGGTATCATCGAGTGAGAATTCAAGCGGAAGACACTTGGAAAACGAGCATTTAAGACCAAAATGGGGCTCTTTGAGTGGCTTGTCATGCCCTTTGGCCTTACAAATGCTCCGACTACATTCATGCGGTCGATGAATGAAGTATTCGAGAGATTGTTTGGATCAATTTGTAATCATCTATTTGGATGACATTCTTGTATATTCTTCTACTTGGGAGAATCATTTGGAACACTTGAAAACGGTTCTTCAAACTCTTCGAAAGAACCAATTGTATGCAAATTTTCCTAAGTGTTCCTTTGGTCAAACATTCATTGCCTATCTTGGATTTGTAATTAGTGAAAAAGGTGTGCAAGTAGATCCTTCCAAAGTTGAAGTTATCCTCTCTTGGCCAACTCCTACTTCAGTCACGGAGTTAAGAAGTTTTCTTGGACTTGCTAATTTCTATCGCAAGTTCATTGGAGGATATTCTTCTATTGCAACACCTTTACACTATTTGACAAAGATCAAAGTTCAGTTTTAGTGGACAAAGGATCAACAAAAAGCCTTTGACACATTGAAACACAAATTGAGTACTTTGAGTTCTTGTTCTTCCTGATTTGTCTCAACCATTTGAGATAGAAACTGATGCTTTGCAAGTTGCACTTGGAGCTGTGCTCATGCGAGAATGGCCATCCAAGGTGGCCTATCATTCAGAAACATTTTCAGAGGCCAAGAAGAACTATTCTACATATGATAAGGAGTTCTATGCTTTGGTTCAAGCAATCAAGTATTGGAGGCACTATCTTTTGGGAAAAGAAACAATTGTTCATACAGATCACATGCCCCTTAAGTTTCTTCAATCTCAAACAAAAATTGAGGAAGCTAGGCACATGAAATGGGCATCGTACTTGCAACAATTCCATTTGGTAATCAAGTACAAGAAAGGACGAAACAATGCAGTGGCTGATTGTTTGAGTCGTCCTCCTTCTACTCTTGTTTTGACAATTGTCACTACTTCTCATCTTGGCTTCCAAACTTGGCCTACACAGTATCCTATGGATCCAGATTTTGGCAAAGTTTTCCACCAACTTTCCAATCCTTCTTCTTCAAATTTGAGAGCTCTTCAAGACTTTCATATTAAGGATGGACTGTTGTACAAATTGGACAAACTTTGTGTTCCTCATGGGAACAGAGAGTCTCTTCTGAAGGAGGCTCATTCCACACTCTATGGGGGACATTTTGGTAGGCAGAAAACTCTACATCATCTTCAGAGGTTCTTCTTTTGGCCACACATGCAAAGAGATGTTCTTCGCTTCTTGCGACAATGTGCGATATGTAATCGCTCCAAATCAGCCAATAGGACATTTGGAATGAGCATGCCTTTGCCCATTCCTTCTCATCCGTGGGAAAGCATTTCCATGGATCTCTTGAGCGGTTTTCCAATGACAGTACGCAAGCATGATTGTGTCTTTGTTGTGGTGGACAGATTCAGCAAAATGGCAAAATTCATTCCTTGTCGCAAGACAAGTACTGCACAGGATCTTGCCCAACTATTCTTTGAGGTGGTATGGCGTTCTTTTGGTCTTCCTACCAGCATTGTCTCTGATCGTGACTCGCGCTTTGTAGGTCACTTTTGGCGATCACTTTGGAAGATTTTGGGAGTATCTCTTAACTTCTCTACTGCTTATCATCCACAATCCGATGGGCAGACAGAGGTAGTTAATCGTACTCTAGTGCAGAGTTTGAGGATTTACCATCATTCCACTCCAGCCAAGTGGGACTTAAGCCTCACTCACATTGAGCACGCCTACAACAGGGCCGTCCACAGTTCTACGGGGCACTCTCCATTTGAAGTGTGTTTTGGTTTTCAACCACTTGCTCCTTATGAGTTACCTTTGTCTTTGCCTTCTTCAGCCACAATGCACATTCGGAAGGAACAAGACAAGGCCAACTCTTTTGTACAGCATTTGCAGAGTCTTCAAGCCAAAGTGGTTCAAATTCTATAGAAGACTCAGCAAAAGCAGAAACAACAGATGGACAAGCACCGCACTCCTCATTCCTTTCAAGTTGGTGACAAAGTATGGTTTCATCTTGACAAACGCCGATTTGTAGATAAGGCACATAGCAAAATCAAGCCTCTTCGTTATGGGCCTTATACTATCCTTCAACAAATCTCTGAGAATGCCTTTCGCTTGGACCTTCCAGCTCATCTTGGCATTCACGATGTTGTCAATGTTGATCTTCTCAAACCATACTATGATTCCACATTGGAGACAGTTCCAGCCATCATTCATCCAGTTGATGTGGTTCCTGATGCTCAGCTTTCGCTTGACGCCGATACAGTCTTTGATACGAAGACCCGCCAAACACGCCAAGGTGTGTCTACTTCATATCTTGTGGCCCGCCGAGGCCAATTTCCACATCAGGCTCGTTGGATTTCTGCTCACATTCTGTCCCGAGATTTTCCCTCATTGTTAAAAGCATTGGAGTCCAATGCTTCTTTTGTTGGGACGAATGATAAGGAATCTTAGACCTAGGGGCTAATTATGTTTTTAGACCTAGGGAATATTAATTAGGACTTAGTGTTCATAATAATCAACGTGAGTTGTGTCTAACCTCCGTTGACTGGTCTAGGTCTAGGTGTTTTTCATTTCGTTAATTTAGGGCTTTCATCTTAGCCTTTTTGGATTTGTATGCGTAAATCCCTGGAGCTGTTCATGAATTCCAGGTTTACGGTTTTATTTTTGGACTTATTTAAAGTCCTAAGTTTTCAATAATCATCAGCTTCATTATATTCCATATCGAGTCTCTAACAATTCTCTTTGTGTTTCTATGAGATTGATTTGATTTGAGATTGAGATTTGAGAATAGAACATATTGAGTCTCTACAATTATCTTTATGCTTTTATAATATTGATTTGAGTTGAGATTGGGATTTGAGTATAGAACATATTGAGTCTCTAACAATTCTCTTTATGATTCTATGTGATTGAGGCAAGTATTTGAGAAGGCTTGTGGACTGATTTTGTGTAAGATTTTGTGGAAGCTTGCAATGCATATTTGAGCAAGTCCTAGAGAGGACTTATTGAGCATATTTGTACAAGTTTTGTGTGAGCCTGTTGAGCAGATTTGAGCAGGTTCTGTGTGGACCTATTGAGCAAATTTGGACAAGTTATGTGTGGACTTGTTGAGAAAATTTGAGCAGGTTTTGAGTGGACCTATTGATCAGATTTGCGTAGTTTCTGAGTGAACCTATTGAGAATATTTGAGAAGGTTCTGAGTGAGCCTATTTATAGAGCTTTAGAGGTGATAGAGTATAGAGGATAGAGTCTCACTGGATAGAGATCCAATAGCTAGGAAAATTGAAGATAGATCTTTTGATTGAGGAGTCTTCAAGTGGATCTACTTATTATGGTGTAGTGGTAAATTCCCTGGGTTCTGGTAGAGGCTGACCTAGGTTCCATTCCTCTTGTATCCATCCTACAGATATATGGTATAGTTAGGAATGTCCTATGTGTTGGTAGAGGCCGAAAAGGCTCCATTCCTCCTATGCCCAACCTATTGAAAGTGGCACCTTGAAAGGGGTGTTTTCCACTATAAATTAGTTTTACCCAAGTTTTGTAGGTGATTTGGAGAGGAGAGGGCAATCCTCCAAGGGAGGTCCCAGGTTCGAATCTCCACCCTACCAAAAAGATGAATTGGGTACCCAAAATCCAATTGATAATATTAGTGCAGGCAGGGATGGGTGCGACTCGCGGGTGAATTTGACAGTATAGAACCCCATGTTTGTGGTCTCTCAGACCAATGCGGCCCCACAATGGGTTTTTTTCTTAAAAAAAAATGAGTCTTCAAGTGGAGAGATATCCACCAGTCAGTTCAGTAGAGAGATAGAGTCTTCTAGAAGATCACTATCCTGAGCATAAGGGGAAAGAGTTCTCCTATGGAAGAGATCCATGAACTTGATATTAGGGGATCAACATATCCTTTGAACAAAGTTCCAAAAATATTGTAATTGAGAAGGATTCCATTGAGAAATATTTATAAGAAATGTTTTCTCTATGGACGTAGCCCACATTGGGTAAACCACGTTAAAAATGATGTCTCTCATGTGTGTGATGCTTTGTGTTATGTTTATTTTTTATTAATGTTGATGCTACTATTTCATAAAATGTTTTATGTTATACTATTCACCCCCCTCTTAGTATAAGCACGCATTCTTCAATTGGAATCAGAGTGGGTCTCTTCGTGAAGAGTGTAAAAGCTTGGAAGAGGATCCTTTGGTAGTACAAATGACTTTAGATAATGAAGTAGAGACCATGTTTGATATGAAAGAAGAGTTATTTGTTGCTCTCAAAAAATTGTAAAGACTAAGAGATAAAAACTCAAGTCTAAAAGAACAAATTTAGGAAGATGAAGAAGCAAGAGTGGAATTCATACAGAATCTCATAGAACTCAAGATCAAGGTAGAAGAAGAAAAAAATATTGAGAAATATATGGCAAATCTTCTGAAAGCCAGGGAAATAGAATGTGGAGGATTGGAAGTAGAAATTATTCTCCTAAGGAATAAATTTGAAAGGACCAAGATACTATAAGAAACAGAATATGAGAAGAAAATAGAAATCAATCTTCCAAAAGGTAGAAACTTCAAACAAAGAAAATCAAGCAAAGGACATCAGAAAGGAAGAAAGCAAAGAAGAACCCTGGATAAGGGTTAATCAAAAAAATAATATGACTTCATCACAATATCCAAGATCTCCAAACATGTTATATAACTTCTTCCATGGTCACTATTTTTCTTGTAATAAATATGGGCATAGAGTTGCTCACTATATTCATCATGCTATATACAATAGAAATTTCAATTCCTTTGCACTTCTCATGGATGATGATGTTATATGTTACAAATGCAATAACTTTGGGTACAAGGCTAGGTTGTGTAAAATGATATTTTATGAGTCTAGAAAAACAAAGGATGAAAGAAAGAATGTTAGGGATAGATCTATGTTAGTACAAACAACCCTACATGCTCAAGATAAAAATGAACAATGGTATCTAGATAGTGGTTGCTCTATTCACATGACAGGATACAAATACAAGTTCATTATTCTAAAGGAAACAAATAGAGGATTAGTAATTTTTGATGATAAGGGATCAACAAGGATTATTGGTAAAGGTAATCTAAGTCTAGACAATAGAAAAACAAAAATAGAAAATGTTTTGTATATCAAAGGATTAAAACACAATCTATTGTATATAAGTCAACTTTGTGATAAAGGATACATGGTTACTTTCCATCCAGATAGATGTGAGATAAGGAAAATATAAATAGGAAGAATTATTGCAAATGCAAGAAGGACCGCAAACAACTTATACATGCTCAATGATATCAAAGGGGAAAAGTGCTTTCTATCACAAGAATATGAGAGCTGGTTGTGGCATAAAATATTGGGTCATTTGAATTTTGACAACATAGTCAGCATAAGCAATAAAAAGGTAGTCAGAGATTTACCCAAAATAAGAAGACCTTAAAATACAATTTGTGCACCTTGCCAACATGGAAAGCAAACCAGGACAACTTACAAACCAAAATTCTATATTTCTTCTGAGCCTTTGAGTCTAATACATACTAATTTATGTGGTCCTAGCAGAACACAAAGTCTTCAGGGTGAGAGTTACTTCATGTTGTTTATATATGATTATTCCAAAATGGTTTGGGTAACTTTCCTGAAAGAGAAGTCAGAGGCCTTTGAAAAATTTAAATCTTTCAAGAAGTTGGTTGAAAATGAAACAGGAAAAATGATTAAGTTTCTACAATCCGATAGAGGAGGAGAATTCACTCCAAATAAGTTTATAGAATCCTGTGAACAACATGGAATTAAGAGAGAGTACTCAACAACAAGAACTCCACAACAAAATGGAGTAGTTGAAAGGAAGAACAAGACTGTTGAAAACATGGCTAGAGGTATCTTAAATGAATCTAAGTTGTCAAATGGTTTTTTGAAAGAAGCAGTATCTATAGTTGTATACAAAATTACTAGGTATAAATTAAGGTTAAATCACCACAAGACTCCTTATGAGCTTTGGAAAGGAAGACCTGCTACTGTAAAACATTTCAAGATATTTGGAAGCAAATGTTACATAATATGGGAAGATCAAAATTTGGGCAAATTTGATCCAAGATGTGATGAGGGAATTTTTCTTGGTTATTCTACAAAGATCAAGGCTTACAGATGTTACAAGAAAAGAACACACACTATGATGGAAATTATGAATGTGACAATTTATGAGAAGATAGATTCTAGAGAATCAGTTCAGAAAATTCTGTACCAAGAAGATGGATGTTGTCCAGAAGAATTTTGTGAGGAATCAGATAATGATGAAGAAGAAATACAAAGGCTTATTCCTAAAAATCCTTCCAGGTATGTACATAAATATCACCCAAAATATCAGATCATCAAGAATCCAGATGAAATATAGACAAGGAGAAGAATAATAAAACCATATCAACAAGCAAATTTTCTTTGCTATCTAAGATTGAGCCAAAAAAATTCACTCAGGCTAGTGAAGATGAATTTTGGGTTAAATCAATGAATGAGGAATTGGATCAGATAGAGAAGAGAAAAACTTGGGAACTTGTTCCATGACCAAAGGAAAAAAATATGATTGGTATAAAACGGGTTTTCATAAATAATTTTAATGAAGATGGACAAGTGGTCAGAAACAAAGCAAGGTTAGTATGCAAAGGCTATGAACGAATTGAATATATAAGGATTTTTTTAGCTTTTGTAAGTTTCAATAACTTCAAAGTATATCATATGGATGTCAAGTCAGCTTTTCTAAATGGGATTCTAGAAGAAGAGGTCTACATTGAATAGCCAGAGGGATTCATACTAGCAGATACACTAGATCAGGTATACAAATTGAAAAATGCATTGTATGGTTTAAAGAAGGCTCCCAGTGCATGGTACTAAATATTGGATAAGTATCTATAGGAATAGGGAATCATGAAAGGAATAGTATACAATAATTTGTATATTAGAAATGAAGGAAATGATCTTCTAATAGTGGTTGTTTATGTTGATGACATAATTTTTGTAGGAAACAATGAAAAGATGTGCAAAGAATTCACTAAGAATATGCAAAGTGAATTTGATATGTCTATTCTCGATGAATTATCCTTATTTATTCATCTTCAAATTTCACAATTAGAAAAGGGAGTGTTTCTTTCTCAAACCAAGTACATCAAGGAGAACTTGAAGAAATTCAGGTTAGAAGATTGCAAACCAGTAAGTACTCTTATGGTCATAGGGTGCAATTTGAGTAAGGATGATGAATCTCTAGAGGCAGATCATAGACTATACAGATCCATGATTGGTAGCTTATTATATGTTACCGATACAAGATCAGACATAGTGTATTCAGTGGTATTAGTGGCAATATTTTAGGTAGCACCTAAGAAAACACATGTAGCAGTAGTGAAAAGAATTTTTTGGTATCTAAAAGGGACTATGTATTTTGGGCTTTGGTATCCCAAAAGTGACAGTTTCGCACTTAGCTTATACAGTTGCAAATTGTACCGATAACATTGATGATGGAAAAAGCACAAGTGGAGGAGCTTTATTTCTTGGAGAAAGTCTAGTCTCCTGGTTAAGTAAGAAGCAAGTTTTATTATCACTATCTACAACAGATACAAAATATATTGCAGTAGTAGCCAATTGTACACAGGTGTTATGTATGAAGAGAACTTTAGAATATTTCAAGATAAAGAATGATCAACCCATTCCTATACTACATGATAATACTAGTACCATATGTATCTCAAAAAATTTGGTAATGCACTCCAGGATGAAGCACATTTTGATTATCATTTTTTGAGAGAACAAGTGTCAGATAAATAGGTCAGATTTGAGTATGTCACTACAAAGAAACAGATAGAAGATACTTTCACTAAGCCACTCTCAAACGATACTTTCGAGTATCTTTGAGAAAAATTGGGATTGAGACTCCCACCCCAAAATTAAAACCTCATGTGGAGGCTAAGAGGCTCATTCTTAGGCCCAATTCCCAAAGGTGACCCTTTTACATTGATTTCAAAGGGGGAGAGTTTTGTGTATTGAGAAGAGATTTGTTATGTGGAGAGATTTGATATTTAAGAGATCATTGAGCCAGGGGGAGCAAAGTCCAAGGTGGAGCATAAATGAAGGTCAAATTTTAGTAAAAGGATAAGGGTTTCCATCAATGACAAAGGGGGAGATTGTTGTGATGTGTTGTCATTATGCACATCATTAATTCTCAATGAATTTTTCAATCCAGGGCAGTGTACAAGGCTATTTACGAAAGGAGTAAACAAGGCTATAACTTAGGTCATTTGGGAGCAATAGGTATTATTGGTGAAACTAATTGTGTGGGGGATTTAGGACACTTTTATCTCTAAATTACATAATTTGAACTTTAATCTAATTGCAAAAATGGAAACTAATCATTAACTGTAGAAATGAAATCCTAATTACAATTGTAGAATGAGATCTAATTATGTTGTAAAAATAACAGTTGTAGAATTAGAAGTCTGATTATAATTATAGAAAGGAAGTCTATTTACTTTTTTAGTAATGGAAAAATAATTATAGCTTGTAAATTAAGTCCTATCAATGCTCTGTAATAGAAGGTTGTCAATCTTCTATGTAGGGGTTGACAACAAAACACAAAATGCAGTAAATTACAAAAAACAGTAAATTCTAGAAATGATAATCTACAGTAATTTGAAAGCTTGCTAAAAGTGGAGATTACAACCAAAACATTAATCACAAGATCATACTAATCATAAAATAATCTAATATTGCAAAGACTGTTAGCTATTTACAAGGAAATTCAAGGACAAGTATTACAACTTATTCTGCTGCAGCAAAATCAGAATAAAAACCTCTTTGTTAGTCCCCCTTCTAGGTCTAGAAGTGGCCAGCCTCCTTGTCCAGAAGAAGGTATGAGTATTTCTCTAGATATTACTCACACTCATTCACAAAAACATGAATAAAAATAGTGCATTTTATTAATTCAAGAACATAATTATAGTATTGCTGCTAAAAACCTGTTACAGGACTGTAACAGTCACTTTTCTTATTATTACACTACTTGCCTATTTTCCCCTATCATTCTTCTTATTCTCTCCCTCCAACTCAACCTGGATGGGATCCATATTTATATATGTCCTAAGATCTACTTACAAACTGATAATATCTCATTTCTATCCTAAATATCTAATCCTATTATGTTGTAGCATTTCCTAGGTTTATCCTAGAAGATGATCAAACTTGATCTTTTCCATAAATGGTGGCTTTGGTCGGCAAGGACGGCAAAGTCAGATGGGAGATATTTTCCCTTACCCTTTTCAATATTTCTTTCCCTTTTTCCATCGTCAAAAATCATTCAACAAGTCAAAAAGCAAATTTTGTTCTCATTTCGAAGATAAGTGGCTCATTTCAAAGAGACTGCATTTCTTATTCCGAAGATGTCTGCTCATTTTGAAGAGATTGTGTTTTCTCATTTCGAAGATGTTTGTTCATTCTAAAGAGACTTTAGAATGAACAAATGTGTGCTCTTCAAATGATTTCATCTGCATTTCTTAGGTGGGTTATCTCTTAGGATCAGATTTCAATGGTCTTCATCTCTTTCCATGTGTGAATTCCATGCCTTGCCATTTATTGGCAACTGGCTAGAATTTACATTGGAAAACTACTTTTTTTTGCACAGTAACAGTTTTCTTGCACTTAGATAAAATAAATGCTTGAGACATAGTAAAACAAAACTAGTGAAATGTTGCTATCAACCTAAGCATATTTCTCATTTAGCAAGTCATAACAAAATAACATAAAACTATGCAAAAAGCTATAAAAATTAGAATATAGTATTGCTAATACATTTATCATGCAAAAAGTTAATACACAGCATATTGAATCAACTTAACTAGTATATCATATTAAACATAAGATTTTTTAGGCAATTTCAATGTTCAAAATATGCTATGATTGAGTCATTTCTAGGCCTCATCATTTTCACCCCAACTTATATTAATGCATGTCCTCATGCATTCTATTGAGCTATGGAATCACATATGTCCATATTCAAATTCCATGATCTATAGAACAATTTGGTGCCTATATAATATCCCCTGTTCTCCTGAAGTTTTTTGAGCCATTCTTAAAACTGATCATCAGGTTGAGAATCTTATTCAAAGTAGAAGGGAACTAGCGTAATTATGGTTGAAGGCCTAAATTTGAGACCTATCTAGTGATGTTGCATGATTTCAATCAGCTGTATCACTCCTTCTACCCTTCTTCTGGACCATTCTAGGTTAATTGGGGAGATGGGTTCTCTTTTCTGTAAAGAAATGGAAAGTTCAACCCATCTGTTTTTGTAGATTGATAATGCTAGAACAAAATTGTCATTACAAAAATTTTGGAATCTGGTCACACAGTCCCTCAAATTGTTCAAGTACATCCTCTTTACATCATCCCTATTCATCATGGTGAAGTGTTGTCTGGTGATAATTGGGTGATTTTGCTGAACTGCTCTGACTAACAATTCAACTCTTGATTCACTTTCTTTATTTTATCTTTTCTCCTGGTCTTAATAAAATTGATTTTGTAAAGTGGACATGAATGCTCTCAGTTGAACGTCTCCTATGTAAATTTGAGGGTGAAATTCTACCTCTTCTGGAATAAAGAAGCTGTGTAAAAATAGTTCACATAGGATATTTTTCTGTTCTACAGGGCTATCAAAATATGCTTCCAAGAAATCTGTAGTTGTGTCCAATTTATATGGGAGACATGAGCTAATCCTTATGACCTGCCATCTAAGATATTTCTCTTTTAGAATAAGACTGTAAAATCTGGTTGACCGTCTAAATTGGACCAAAAATTTAGCAATCTGACATAAATCAGTCACTTTTTCCTTTAATGCCTTGATCTCTATTTCTTTTGCCTCTAACTATTTCCCTTCCAATTTGAATTTTTCAACCTTAGTGGCAAGCTTCTCATATCTGATCACCCAACTGGCTATGTCTGCATTATATTGCTCTAGGGATACAGTATTGGGTGGTCTAACTATAGGTGGAAATTTGGGTAGCAGATCTACCTGAACCCCTTTTTTTGCTACTTCTACTGGTTGGTCATCTGACAACAATTCCACTTGTACCCCCTTTTCTTCTATTTCTATTGGTTGGTCATCAGACAATAATTCCACTTGTACCCCCTTATCCTCTAATTTTATTAAATATGTAACAATTTGAAATATAGAGACCTCAATTGAAGGAGTACTTGAAAAATTTCATGTTGCTGCTTGGACTGTTCCTATGCTGGTGTTTCCTGCTATGACTCATCTCTGGTATCATTTTCTATGCTCTTTACCAATTCTAGAGCCTCTTCAAAATGAGAAGGCAATGCTTCAAAATGGAAGTACACTTCTTCAGAATGAAATGGTGCTGCTTCATAATGAGCACCTATGTCTGCCTCAATAGAGTCATCTACCCTAGATAAATCCACAAGTAATTGAGCCAAATCATCCTCATAAATGGATACAATTGGCTGTTTTTCAGACTGTGACAACCTCTTCCTCAAATTTTCCACTTCCTACTGTAATTTTGTAATCTTCATTTCCTGCATCTCAATGATATTTTCTTTTTCTTCAATCCATTTGGTTTGTGTTTTGACAACACTTCTTGCTACTCTCAGTTGTTCTGTGATGTCTACCTTCTCTATTTCTGTTTCATAATCTAATGCAGAAAAATCATCTATAGTTGGCTGCTCAATAGCTATCTCATCTTCTACTTTAGCTATCTACTCTTGTTTAGGAGGTTCCATGAAACCATCTATGATTGCATCTATATTTTTTGTGGCCTATTGAATTGTAGCCACTTCAAAACTATCTTGCCTAGTCTCTTCCTCAATTATCTGTTCAAGGAATTCTAAAAAAACTTGCAAGGGCTGGTTGCACTTCTATAATATCTAGACTTCCATGTCCACCTTCTTCTTCTATCATCTGTTATGCTACTTCTCTCAAGTGGAGTCTTGTAGACCTCTTAGTTCCTGATGCAAATTTCTTCTTTTTGCTTTGTTTTTTGGTGACAATAGGGGTTGTGGGGATAGTTTTAGATGCTTATATTTCCCTTGTTGTTTCTTCCCCTATTTGGCTAGGCACTTAACTCCCCTGTTCTAATATATCAGTAACAAATTCAAAAAAATGAACTTTCTTCTATTTTTCTTTTTGGCTGCCAGTTTCAGGCCCTCTCTTCTTTTGTTTCTTAGCTCATGAGGTTGAAGGTTCTAGAGAAATGTGCTTTGTTTCTTCTGCTAGGTGTGTTTCTTCCTCTTCAATAGCCTCTATGATAATATCTATTTCTTCTTCTATAATAGCATCTACAACAACATCTGTTTCTTCTTCCTCTTCATCCTCATCTCCAAAAACTACATCATTCAGGGTAGAGTAAAACCTATCAAAGCTTCTAGGGTTTCCTCTAAAATGGTGTTGGCAAACTAATTTAATAATACCATTATGGAGAGGGCTCCCTTTTCCTTCCTGATATCTTTTTGCAATATTTTTCAACTCTTGGTGCAGATATAAGCGAAGATTTACCCTAACTTCTGGTTGTTGCCTACCATGTCTTAAGTGGTTCAAAATTTTGAGATGATGCCCTAATAAAAGTACATACTACCCTTCATAGGTTAAAAATTTTATTACCCATGTGGCCACTTCATCCTAGGGTTCTTGTAGGTTGGCCATTTTTACCCCCTTGCATGTCTTGTTATGTATTAAATATTCTGGCTCCTTATCATTTTCTTTCAGAAATTGATTAACTACATTTGCTAGTGTATTTTTTCCAGATCTAGAAATTGGAAGACCTTCTAATGGAAGCTCAGTAATTTGACTTAAAACTTTAGGGGTTACCTCAATTTTCATGTCATTAATGTGTGCCCGATTATTTCTGAATGTGTGAGCGAACATGCCGACCAAATCTTCAAAGGATCCATTAAATTTGTCCAAAAATGGCATAAGTCCTCCATCTTCAAAAATTTGCAGCACTTCTAGATTTTCTTAGAGGTGGGTGGTATCTGCTGGTTCCATATTTGTCTTTCACCCCATTTTCTTATTTTGGTATGTTAAAAACTGCTCACTTCTGCTGCTATTCCTCCGTTGGATCTCTGGTTTCTAGTTTTTGTAGACTTGCAAGGTTTATTTCCAGGTTTTCAATTGCCCTATTTTTCTTCTTCGAAATGAAATGCAATAGCGACACTATACCTTGTAATAATTTTGTGTTAGCAAATATGTCTTCATAAAGAAGTTTGGCACACATTTTTATTTTTGCTCCGAACACCTATCTGTTAATGATTGCGCAGATGTCTTTGCCGGTAGATCCACCTCACTTGTTTTTAGCTCCTCTGTTTCACATGTAGATTTTCACATGCATGATTATTAGAATCAAATAATGGTGGCATATTTTTGGTCACGTCCTCATGATTTTGGTATTTGTGGAAGATAAAACAAACCACATCTCAACTGACATGTGTTTATTTATCATATGCAGTAAAAAAAAAATTCTTGATCGTATATTTTCCCTTCCTTGGATGCCATGTGGAAATATTATGTTGAATGTTCATTCCGAAGATTATGATTTATTGCAAAAATAATACCTCATTTCGTAGATAAAATTTCATTCCAAATACAAGTCCTCATTCCGAATATCATGCTTCATTGCGAAGGTAAATCCTCATTTCAAAGATAAACTTTCATTCTGAAGACAATTTCTCATTCCGAAGACAAAGCTTCATTTTGAAGACAAAGTTCAACATTCATTCTATTATCATTTTGAAGATAATTTCATTTCAAAGACAAAGTGCAATAGTAATTCCAAATATAATTTCATTCTAGAGACAAAGTGCAACAGTCATTCCGAAGACAATACATCAGTCATTCTGAAGAAGATAGCAGGCACTATTTTTGGCATTCTCCTTTCGAAGATTAGGTAGAAACCAATATTCTTCTCCTTAAATCATGTTTTAAATATGCCAACTCTTATGGATACCTTTTATGCTAATGGTTAATTGTTATATACTACATATCAATCATTTACAATGAAAAAATGTAAGAAATATATACCTGATTAAAACAAGTTAATGCAAGTTTTGAAGAATGACTGCTTCTGTTGATGTTCTACTGAGATTTTTTACAATATTTCAAAACAAGTGCAGCTGGTGAATTTGTACAATGATGATTCAGAAATTTTCAAGGTTATGTATGCCAGAAAACTTATTTTCATGCATACCAAATTAATAGTGCCTTAGGAAAGGTTTTCACTACTGAGCTATTCATTTTTCTCTTTTTTTTTTTCTTGTTTTTTTTTACCTCTCCTTTTCTCTCTATTTTTTTGTTTGATTCTGATTATGCCCATGAAGGAATTCATGATTTCCTTGAAATCATGCCCATGAAGGAATTCACAATAAGAATTTATTCATCTTTTTTTTTTTGCTTTTTTTGATTTTTTTTTTATTTTTCTGCTTTTCTTGAAATCCATGATCATGCTAATTGTATTGAAGTGGAAGAGGAAATCTCTTCCACCTATTGTGCATCCAAACTGTCAAGATGCTACAAGAATTCCTCTTTAGTCAGAGGTGTATGGTATACCCTGAGGCAATGTCCATTCACTACCAAATTTCTTTGTGACCCATCAATAGGAGATAGACGAGTTGCTCCATTGTCAAATACCTCTTCAATCTGGTAAGGTCCAAGCCATCTAGTTCTCAGATTTCCAGGGAAGTCTTCATAACGAGAATCAAACAGCAAAGCCCAATCTCCTTGCTAAAATTTTCTCTGTTGAATGTGACTGTCATGCCATAGCTTCCTCTGCTCCTAAATTACTTTAGTTTGATGCAGAGCATCCAACCGAAGTTCATCCAATGCATTCAGCTACAAAATCCTATTTGTCTGTGCCTATGATAATTCAATCCCAATTTCTAATGTTGTGCGTAATGTTAGTAATTCAAATTCAATAGGTAGGAGGGGCTTTTTACCAAAAACTAGTTCATAAGGTGTGAATCCAGTAGTGGATTTCCTAGTAGTATTGTAAGCCCAAACCGCTTTAGGTAATTTATCTAGCCAATTTCTCCTATGAAAAGCTACTATTTTTTTTAAGATTCATTCCAGTTCTCTTTTTGTTACTTCAACCTGGCCATTTGCTTATGGGTGGTAAGGTGATGATTTCCTATGTTTGATTTCATATAATTATGTAAAATCTGCAATGACTTTAGATGCAAATTGGGGTCCTTGGTATGTGGTGATAGATCATGGAACTCCAAATCTCTAAAAAATCTAAGTATATAATAAATTGGTGACCTCTTCATGAGCATGTTTGAAATCACACACCTCTACCCACTTTGTCAGGTAATCAGTGCATACTAGAATATGTACCTTTCTTTGAGAAGGTGGATCAATAGGTCCTACAAAATCAAGCCCCCACTTCTCAAATGTCTCTAAAACCAATTGAGGCTGTAGTGGCATTTCATTTGTATGAGTGGGTTTCCCCATTCTTTGGCATGAATTACAATGCTTGATGTACTTTTTCACATCCTTGTGAAGAGATGGCCAATAATATCCTGTCCCTAAAATTTTTCTAATTATGCTTTTTACAGAATAGTGTCCACCTAAGGGTTCATCATGACAAGCCCTAAGGATATCATATACCTCATCATTTCGGATACACCTACATAACACATGGTCAGGACTGCACTTAAAAAGTATACCCTTAATCCAATCGAAGAAAGAACTCTATTTGATCAATTTTTTTTTCTATTTTGAAGTGAAATGTGGAGGAACTTTCCCTGTGACCAAATAATTGGCTATATCTACAAACCAAGGTGATTGGACAGATATAGCAAATAATTTTTCATCAGGAAAAGTGTCCTCAACTAATTCCCCTTCCTTTGTGTTCTGCAACCTAGACAAAAAATCTGCTACAACATTAGCTTTTCCTGGTTTATTGATTATTGTGATATCAAATTCTTGTAGCAACAATAACCAACAAATAATTCTTGCACTTACCATAGGCTTATTCATCAAATACTTAATGACGGTATGATCTGTGTGAATAAATATTTGATAACCGGTGATGTAATGCCTAAATTTGTTGATGGCATAAATTACTGCCAAGAATTATTTCTCAGTTATGGTATAATTTTTCTCATCTCCTATCAAATTCTTTCTAATGTAGTAGATGGTATAGTGTTCACCATTGTCAATTTATCCTAATGCTGCTCCAATTGCAGTATTGGAAGCATCAGCCTGTATGTGAAATGGTAATGTCCAATTAGGTCCTCTTAACACAGGTGGAGTTACTAATTTCTCTTTCAGAGCTTCAAATGATTCCTGAAACCTTGCAATCCAAGAGAATTCAAAATATTTAGTCAACAGGGCAAACATGGGATTGGCTATTATGCTAAAGCTATGAATAAACCTGTGGTAAAAACCAATGTGTCCTAGGAAGCTTCTGACATCAGTCTGAGTTTTAGGGGGAAGAAGATTCTCTATAATTTCCACCTTCTTTGGATCAACCTGGATCCCTTGAAGAGAGATTTTATGACCAAGAACTATTAATTCGTCCATCATCATAAAACATTTGTCTGGATTCAAGGATAACTGGTATGTTTCACAATGAGTTAAAACTTTGTCAAGATTTTCTAATGTAAATTCAATAGTCTATCCACATACTATGAAATCATCCATGTATATCTCAATGCTATTGGTATTCAGATCAGAAAAATTTCTAAGACCACTCGCTGAAATGTTGCTGGGGCATTACACAAACCAAAAGGTAAAACCCTAGAGGCAAATTTTCCCCATGGACAGGTAAAGGTTTTTTTCTCTTGATCTTCAGGTGCAACCTGAATTTTATTATACCCACTAAATCCATCAAGAAAACAAAAGTATTTCTTTCCAGCAAGGGTATCTAACACTTGATCTATGAAAGGTAATGGAAAATGGTCTTTGTATGTCACTTTGTTCAGCTCTCTATAGTCTACACATACTCCCATTTTTCAAATTTTCTTAGAAACTATAACCAATGGAGAGACCCAATGGCTATCAGAAATTGGGTAAATAAATCCTACCTCCAAAATTTTTTCAATTTATTCTTTTAAAATATCTCTCAAGGTAGGATTCAGTCTTCTTTGGGGTTGTCTTACTGGCTTGACTTCTTCAGTATAAATCTTATGGGTGCATATATCAGGGTGAATTCCTGACATATCCTTGTAGTCCCACACAAAATCATGAACATGCTTCTAGAAAATTGTTATCAACTTTTCTTCCTCTTCCCTAGTGAGCCAGTTGTTAATGTTCAGTAATTTGCCTGGCTAGACTTCTATTTGTTTTGTATTTGGAAGGACTAAATTCACTTCTTCATACTTGGTGATTAGGTAGTTAAGAGGGAAATGATGAGATGGGAAGAAATAAGAAGTTTTTGTTTCATTGATTTCTAATGGAAGCATATCCTGTATGGAACAATGAGAAGGGAAAATTAGGTGATGATGCCACCCATGTGGTAGTGAAATTGATGTTTCCTATGATAGTGCAGATGGCTCACCTTCAAAATTTTGGTTCTCCTCATTCCCTAACAACTGATGGATATTTACTGCTTCCTTTTCTAACCCTTGTTCATGCAGAACATTTATTAGGATAGTTTCATCTTTTAAAGTTTCTATGTCATTAAGGTCTTCTATGTGTTCCCTTACTACCAAGGTGGCTAGTGTGGAAATAACCCCTTATGGTTCTTCATCTGAATCAGAAAACCATAACTGACCTAAAAAATTGCTGGAGGGTCTTGCAGGAGGATACAAAGAGATCTATTTTAGATCAATACCATTTGAAATAGTCATTTTTCCAGATCTATAGTCTATGAAGGCTGATGTAGTTGCAAGCCAAGGTCTTCCCAGAATGATGGGATATCCATGTGCTAAATTTATTAGTTGTAAAACCAAAAATTATATAGGGAATTACCAAGAAGAGACTTCTATAGGGACATCTTCAATGATATCTTCAGGTTTTGCAACTGACCTATCAGCCATTTCTAAAACTGTAAATGTGGGACTGAGATATTTGAGTTGTAATTATTCCATAATATCCCTGGTCATGACATTTATTGCAGCTCTTAGGTCTACTAAGACATTTGATATTGGTACTGAGCCTATGGTAACTATGATAACTAGACTCCCTGGATCACTATACTTTGGAGGTACCATTTTTTTGGACAAGAGATCAGCTATCTTTCCTTCAACTTGAACAGTCTTGGGAAATGCTTTCTTTTTTCTTCCTGCTCTTCTAATGCATAAATCTTGGATAGTAATTTTAATCACTGGTATATCCTTAATGGCTTGCAATAAGAGAAATTATATAGTTAACTTTCTAAGTTCCTTGACCAGGTCTAACTCAGAATTTTCTACTGTGGTATTAAATCTTTCAGGATATGGAATTATCCTTGATGAAGGTAATTGTTTTGCCTTTGGTTCTATTTTTTATTCTTATTTTTTTGTTGTTGGTTTAACTCTAACTAGTTCCAAAGGTTCTTGCTTTTCATTTTCCTTGATTTTATTCGAAACAGGTTCAAGTATAACTTTTCCTAAATGAAGTTGGATGTTACTACAATTAAGAACATTTATTTTAGAATTTTCTTTACCTTCAGCCACATAGATAGGGGATGCCTGTCTCATGTTGTTTGGATTAGTGATTGGTTGAACTGGAAGTTGAGGTTGTTTCACCTGTTATTTTTTTGTGGTTGATTCTATTTTTCTTGAAAATTTTGATTAGGTGTGTATCGCTCCAAATTTTTCGCATCCCTACCTTCAGGCTATTGGATCCGCGCCCGGAAGGAGGATGGGAAAAGGATGGTGCGGTACCTCGGACGAGAGGACTTCACGAAGGTCCCGCCTCTCAAGGGAGGTGTATTTTGGTGATTTTTCGACGGATGGTGGGTTCACCAGGAAACATTTGGTGGCAGTTTCCACGCCTAGGTTTTGGAATGTGTTTAGATGAGTTCGTTTTATCCTTTAAGCATTCATCCTAGGTTTGGCCGAATGAATCTAACTTAATCTATATGAAAATGCAACTTTCAATGAATACAAAAAATAGATTTTGAAAGCAGAAAATAGAGAATTTACAGGAGGAAAATGGGGAATACCTGATCCGGATGTCTGAAGAAGTTTCGACGGTTGATGCGATCTGGATCGTCCGGAATTCTACGTAATCGCCGAATCCCGGAATCCATGACAGATCGTCTGAGATCTGACGAATTGTCAGACGAATTCGTCAGAAACCTGCAAAACAGAGAATAGATGCAAAATGCAAGAACTCCTACTATGCAAACAGAGGCAAAATATGCCAAATAATAAACTGAATACTGAACAAAGTTTAAAAACAGAAATAAAAGTAAATTGTTGTACTTTAATGGCAGATTATGAGCTTAACATGCAATCTAGACTAGATGGGTGAACTCCAGATGCAAAATAGGATAAAAACTAAATAGATTATCTAATTTGTAAAACAAAATAACCGAGGCAAAGTTAAGAAAAGCAAACTCCAAGCATTGATTGCCTCGATGTGGACTGCAGTCGAGATCGTCTCGCATCGATACGAAATCGTCTCGAATTTGACGAGATCGCCTCCGATCTTGACGGGTTCATCGACGGTGATGGGTGCTGGCTCCGGTTGAAAATCAGTGGTGTACCTGCATAAAAAATGCTATAGGACTAGTGCAAAAATAAGATTAAGGTGTTTTAGTGCAGAGGGATTCAACTTGCAGATAAAATTCAGCCAGGGGTTGGGGAGGGAAAATCTTAGAGTTTAAATAGGCTTAGGGAGAGTTGTTGGGAGGTTGGAGATCTTCCCAATTTGGGAGATCTCCAACGGGGGAAGGGTCCCAACGGCGCAGACACGCTTCTGCCCGAATTGGAGACCCGTTGGAACGGATTCCAACTATGCAAATTCAGTTTTGCGACAAAATCGTCCGGACGTTCTAGTCCAGACGAAATCGTCAAATCTAGGGCGATATCGTCTGATCGGCGACGATATCGTCCAACGGTCAAAACAACCTCTAAAAATGGCACGGAAAAAGGGGAAACGGGTTTCTCGACGGTTAACGGGCGGTTTGGGAGGTTAAATTTGAATTTAAATTTATTTACTAAGGTGAATGTAATTATTCCAATTTTATTGCGCCAATTTTAGGGTGCTACATTTTGCCCCCTCTTTAGCGAATTTTCCGAAGAAAATGCGTTAAAGATGAGTTCTTCTCGATCTACGAGAAAGCAAAAAATTATACCCATTTTTAGGCGACGATTCTTGGTCGAATCGTACGACAGCTTACTATGGTGCCCCCTCCGTGTTTTTACCCAAATCGAACGTTTGAGGTAAAAACGCGAAAAAGCAAAAAAAATATTGTTGAATAAAATTAAGAAAAATAGGGTAAAACCCTAATTCATTGTTACTGTTCATTTTTCTGGTTTTTAGAGCTCTGGAGCAAAAATGGTTGAGACAGCGCACAGATCTGCAGAGGTCCGCCGCGGTCTACGGGTAAGGGTCTAAACTGATCTAGAATTGATTTAATTTGATTTTACATGCTTTTTAGATGGATTTTTAGGTGAATTTGGAGCATCGCGGCCGTTTTTGGCCGTCGACGTCGTCGGGACGAAATCGTCCCGATTTCGACGAAATCGTCTCAATTTCGGCAATTTCGCCCGAGGGCGAAATCGTCGAAAGGGGGACGATTTCATCAAATTAGGGACGATTTCGAACTGCGAAATCGGAGACGATCGTGCTCAAATTGGGGACGATATCGTCCAATAGTGGGCGATATCATCAATTACATGAAATTGAACTTTAAGTTGCATTATTGATTTACTTGAATTGTTATTAATGATTGTTTGTTGTTTTGTTGTTTATGTTTGCAGAGAGGATTACTAAAAAGCAGAGAGTGGAAATACGGCGGATTGAGAGACGACTTGGCCGCTCTCACCCAGGCAGAGCGGGATCTACTGGCACAGGCCGGATTGCAGCATGTGGCAGAGATGCCGCAGGTTTCCACAGACATGGGGCTACTGACAGCCCTAGCAGAGAGATGGTATCCGGGGTCTTCCTATTTTCGGTTACCGACAGGGGAGATGACTCCCACATTGGAGGATGTATGGAGGATTTTGAGAATCCCCATACAAGGACGGATGATCACACCGATGGCCAATCAGGGCCACGCGATGGGACGGCTGTGTGGTGACCCGAGCTTCGCCCTGGAGAAGGGCGGAGTTAATATCGAGGCACTACGCCAGATGCCTGGGGCATCGAGACTCACACGGGTTCTGGCTGGGGTAGTTGGTGGACTTCTGCTGTGCCACCAGAGCGGGTGCAGGGTGCCGTGGATGCTCGCAGATGTGATCTGCGACATGCGGGACCACGGCTACAGGTTCTCATGGGGCAGCTTTGTACTATGTCGGCTGTACAAGATCCTTTACGGGGTCGTGTACAAGGGCGGGCGATGTCTGGTGATGACATCGCTACTACAAGTTTGGTGCTGGGAGCACATTGCGGTGCGGAGGCCGGTAGGGCTTCCACTGACAGGGATAGACGGGGAGAGGCCCCGAGTCTTCTACTGGTGGCTCCGGAGAGGATCACAGCGACGGATAGACCTTTCGATGTCCCGGAGACTACTGGATGATTTGGTCCCAGACCAGATCACTTGGAGGCCGTGGAGGCAGCATCCAGGGTGGGCAGAGGACGGACAGGAGCTGGCTCGCATCAGGCGAGTCTGCTGGCTGAGGATGGAGAGGGGAGAGGTGGAGCTCCACCGCTACGACCGAGTTTTGTGACAGTTCGGTCTACAATAGGGGATCCCATCTCTCAGGGATTATGAGTTTTCTCGGACCGTCCGGGATAACACCACGGTTAGCGGGGCTCCAGACATGCAGCGATTCTCGGAGTTAGGACGCAGACGATGCCCCCATCCAGCCGGTGGATGGGGATGACGCAGGAGTAGCCGATGGCTACGATGCCTGGTATGCAGGCATCCGCCCTCCTCGGATGACGAGGGCTCAGGGTCCGATCCACGTGGTCGTGCGTCGGATAGGGAGGCGGCGCCAGGTAGCGATAGAGGCGGCCCAGGGTCACGGCGGGAGAGAGCGAGAGGAGGCCACGGGCACGGGAGCGGCCGAGTAGAGAGAGGGGAGAGGAGGGAGGAGAGACCCCCATCTCCATAGAGAGAGAGACCACCATCGCCCGATAAGGGCAAGGGCATTGACACAGGAGAGAGCAGCGAGACGGCGACTCTCCGGATGGAGAATATCCGTCTCCAGACACAGGTGCAGACTCTGCAGGATGAGGCTGCACGACATCGAGCTGAGGTGACACAGCTCAGAGACGAGATTGCACGCCTCAGGGCACGGGGCGGAGGGGCGAGCACTCAGGAGCTGATGCGGTCGGTTGCTCAGACCGCATTCTACCAGGGGATCTATTTTTAGATGGTGCCCGAGGGCCAGAGGGTACGACTACCGGTTGCTATTGCAGATCCGATCGGGACGGGGTCATCGAGGAGCTCATCCCGATCGACGACGAGGACTCGCAGTACCACACATACTGCGATGGGGCCACCTCGTCCTCCGTAGGGCGGGGGAGGAGATGAGGCTGAGAGCTCTAGGGGCTCTCGAGACACTGCTCGGAGGACACTTGATTGAGTATGCCAAGATATGGATTGTGGCATACCAATCTAGCTGAGATGATGTGACATATATTTGTGACATATATAGATGAGATATTTTTGATCATATGACTTGTGTCTTATGTATTTTTATGATGCTTTTAATGTTTTGATTGATTGATGCAATGACTCATGTAATTATGTCATTTTGAAACATTATAATTTTGATGTCATGCTGTAAGATTTTAAATGAAGTAATCTGATGTAACAAATTGGTTGTTTGTGATGCAATGTGATAAAAATAAAAAGACTTCTAACAATAATTTCAAAGGACATTGTCGCTATTATGGACCATTTCATGGAGTCGCCGCTCACTCGGTCGTCAAGCTAATCCCAGTATAGAAATATTGCGAAAAGTAAAAGGAGTGCTTAAGAGACTGTCTTAAGACTTTGGTGCAATGATGAAAAATGATGGTGATGATAATAATTTGTTTTCAGATTTTCATGAAAAATATTATGCATGAAATATTTTAAAATGATTTTTGCTAGGCATAAATTCCTAAGTGTGATAAAATTTGTGAATAATTCCTTAGGAATTATACCATCATTGCAAAGTTAAAGGTTGACATAATGATATGAAATAATGAAAAGGGGTTTGATTTTGAAAAGCATAATTTGTGTAACATAATGAAGTCATATGGTTTTTGTGATTTTTGATAAATGGGAATAACAATTGTTACAATGGCTTGCGCTAGGCATAGAATATGTAGGTATAGACTTATACCATCATCGCGAAAATCAAAGAAAATAGTTTTATTGCATGGTTGATTTTTGATGAACAGAAAATATGAAAATGAGGACTTGCGCTAGGCATATAATTTCAATTTTGGTTTTGAAACTATACCATCGTCGCGAAAGTCGATATGATATGTATGATATGTTTTGAAAGAAATTTGTGATTTTTCTATTATATAGTTGTCTTTATGAAAAATAATTGTACTTGATTATTCCAAACAAGTTGCAAAAATAATATTTCAAAGTATTTTGAAGACAAAAATTAGATTTATAGGGAATCCCATGTGCATATGTGAATTCATTTCCAATCTTGATTTATCATAATGATAGACAAAATCTCTCAAATACAAATGTGTGTGCAATTGTATTGTTCATTTACCAGGTTTGAGCAAGATACTATGATACAAGTGATTTGAAGAAACCAAATAAGTGTTCATTAACCATGATGTAGATGCATATAACCATATTAGACTACTATGTAGATCGGATTATCAAGAGCTAGCTAATCCATAAGCAGACATAGGTCTGTACAAAAGAAGGTCGCTAATGTGACAGACATATCGCCACGCTAGGAGTTACCCAAGGCCAAGCAGGTTGGGCACAAACCACCTGTTATGGGGCTTACCTCACGGCTTTTCGAATAATTGAGAATTCCAGGGATTCAAGCTCATCAACCCTTCTTTTCTTTTCAAAGGGTAGGGAAAGGGATTTTATTGCTTTCTTGCTTTCTTTTGAACTTTGTTTCTTTTTCTTTTGTATTTCTTTTGCTTGATAATGCTTGGAATATTGCTGAAATAACATTTTTCTTTTCTCTTTTTTCTTTCTTGAACTTTTTTTTTTCTTTTTCTGTGCTAGGGATACTTGCTCAGATTAGCTGTAGAGCAAGGGATTTTTATTCTGGGTAGGGGTGAGCTTGTCCTTTTGCCAATTCTCAAAGATTCTAGACCATGTGCATGATAGGATAGCAGGGGAAACTTTTCACCCAAGAAATCAGTTCTACTATGTAGCAAAACATGGAAATTACAAATATAATCATTTTATTGTGAAAAGATGTGCTTGGTTTAAGTAAATAACAAGATCAATTCTCTATGCTCAAACTTTATTTAATTGAAATTTGTGAACTTTGATATAAGAGAGATTAGTAATCATGCCAGATAAAAGCAAGATATTTATTTTTTTGTGAGTGTGCAAGTGAGGGATGCCAAATAAATGCTAATTGTATCCAAAATAAGTTGAAACATATAACTGCAATAATTGTAAGAAAATATATATACATGATTTTTTTAGAAGTTGGGAGAATGTTGACTCTCTCTTTCTTCTGTATATTGTTTTGGTTTCGAAAGAGTCAAGCATATAGCTGTTTTTAGATTTTTATTTAGATTTTTGTTTTTGAGCAAAAAGAACTTTAATAAGTGCTTTAAATAAATGCAATAGATAGTTTTTGAAGATTTTTGGATGATTATGAATGTTTTTGATGTTTTTGAATTTTTTTATAAATTGAAAGAAATATAAGAGAGTAACTTTGAACAAATATATACATGGATGAAATGACCAAATTTATGCATAGTAACGTTTGAGATGTAAAATATTCATGGGTTCTTTAAGTTCTTTACCATCTAAGGTAGATAATTTATATGCTCCCGATTCAAATTTTGCAAGTAATGATGTATGGTCCGAGCCAGTTGGGCTCAAATTTACCTTTAAGTTCTTTGGTTGCATTTGTATTTTTTTGATTTTCTTTTAGAACAAGGTCGCCAATCTCAAAGGATCGATGACGAACTTTCTTAGCATATGCTCTTTTAAGCTTGTTTTGGTATGCACGGAGATGCTCCAAAGCATTGATGCATTTTTCATCTAGGAGTTCCAACTGATTGAGTCTGCCAAACACGATATTCATCTCCTACTTCGGTATCTTGAAGTAGCAGAGCCAAAGAAGGAACTTCCAATTCAAATGGAAAAACCGCTTCTGCACCATATACCAAAACAAATGGTGAAGTGCCCGTGGGGGTTCGAACACTAGTTCGATAAGCCCACAAGGCTGGATATAATTGAATATGCCGAGTCACGGCCAGTTTTATTGACCAATATTTTGAGAATTTTGATTAAAGTTTTGTTAGAAGCTTCTGCTTGACCATTACCCTGAGGATAATAGGGAGTAGACCAGCGGTGTTGAATCTTGTATTTTTGGCATAATTTCTTAACATCTTTATTTTTGAAAGGAGTTCCATTATCAGAGATGAGATTCGTAGGAATTCCGAACCTGCAAATGATTTGATTAAAAATGAATTTAGAGACCTGTGAACCAGTGCAAGAAGCTAAAGGCATAGCTTCAACCCACTTCGTGAAATACTCAGTGGCGGTTATGATGAACTTGTGCCCATCAGAAGACACAGGATTGATTTTACCAATAATATCCAAGCCCCATTTAGAAAAGGGCCAAGGGGACGAAATAGCCTGCAGCTCTTGTGCAGGCGCATGGACAAGGTCAGCATGTTTTTGACACTTGTCGCAATGGCGCACATACTCATGTGCATCCGTTTCCATGGTAGGCCAAAAGTATCCTATCCGAAGGAGCTTTTTAGCAATGACACTACCACTAAAGTGTCCTCCACAAGATCCATCGTGGGCTTCACTCAAGGCTGATTTAGACTCATCTGAATTTAAACATCTTAATAGGATACCTTCAAAAGATCTCCTATACAAAGTATTGCCAATTATTACAAATCGACTTGCTCGTCGACGTAATAACCGACGCTGGTTTCTATTAGAATTAGTAGGGAAAGTCCCATTTTGGAGGAAATCAAATATGTCTAATATACCAAGGTTCCAGGAGTAGTTTCATTGATTAGAAACACATCCAAAGGCTCTAAGCATGACTTATTTGAGGCGGGTTCCTGGAGTCGATGAATAATGATAGTCGCATATTCGTCGTCTAACTCCAAGGGCAAGAGAGATGCAAGCGGCGGCCATGGCATCGGCTGCACGGTTGCTAGTTCGAGGAATGGCTTCCAAAGTAACTTGATCAAACAAGGACATTAGTTGTAAAACATAGGCCTTATATGGGCGAAGTTTATCATCTCTGGTCTGATAAACTTCATTAATTTGGTTTATAACCAATTGGGAATCCCCAAAAACTAAGAGGTTTTTAATTTTTAGCGCTAAAGCAGCTCGTAATCCAAGGATTAGAGCTTCATACTCAGCAGTATTGTTGGTGCAAGCAAAGGTCGGTTTGAAGGACAGAGGAATAAGATGTTTTTGCGGAGATATTAAAATAATACCCGCACCAACCCCACTCATACATCGGGCTCCATCAAAGTATAAGGACCATTGTTCAGGATGGTCTGCCTCTAATTGAAGGCATTCATCAGAAACTCGATGATGAGAGGATGAGTAGACTCTAAGGGTGCAACAGCTAATTGATCTGCTATGATTTGACCCTTAACAGACTTCTGTCCTATGAAGGTGAGATCAAACTCGCTTAGAGCAAGAACCCACTTGGCTGTGCGACCCGATAAATAAGGTCGACTCATGAGATATCTTAAAGGATCATATTTGGCAATGACATACGTTTTTTGGCTAAGCATGTAATGTCGTAATTTTTGCGTAGCAAACACGACTGCTAGACATAACTTCTCTAACGCTGTATAGCGGGTTTCATAATTGACGAAAGTTTGGCTAATGTAATAATTAGCACGTTCTCGCTTTTCATCATCAAGTTGAGCTAACATAGCTCCTAAGGCAGAATCTGAAGCAGAAATATATAGAAGAAATGGGCGATCAGATTTAGGCGATGAAAGCACCGGAGGGTTAAGGAGATATTGTTTGAGAAGTTCAAAAGCTTCTCTACATTCTGTGTCCCAATTAAAGGGGACGTCCTTCTTAAGGAGCTTAAGAAAGGGACCAGTTTTGTCCGCCAGCTTATCAATGAAGCGACGAATAGCTTGAAATTTACCTTGTAAACTTCGTAGTTCAGATATATTAGTGGGGGCGGGCATATCTGTGATAGCCGCAATTTTGAGAGGGTCAATTTTGATACCACGTAAAGAAACTAAAACCCCTAATAGTTTACCGGATTTAACTCCGAATATGCATTTTGCTGGATTTAATCGAATGAGATATTCTCGTAATCGATTAAAAACTTTTCTTAAATCATCTAAATGATTATGTTCAATAAGAGAGCGAGCTATAATATCATCTACATAATCATGTAAGATATCATGCATCATATCATGAAAAATGTAGGTCATAGCCCGTTGATAAGTTGCACCGGCGTTCTTTAAGCCAAATGGCATCACTTTCCAGCAAAAGGTACCCCAGGGGGTAATAAAGGCTGTTTTAGCCTGGTCTTCAGGAGCTATCCTAATCTGATTATAACCGGAGAATCCATCCATTAAGGACATCATCCCACTTCCGGCAGTAAAGTCAATGATTTGATCCATATTTGGAAGAGGAAAGTCATCTTTAGGGCATGCAGCGTTAATATCTCTAAAATCGGTGCAAACCCTAACTTTGGTAGCTTCTTTCTTAGTGACTGGAACTACATTTGAGATCCATTCAGCATAATCAATAGCTTGTATGAAGATAACATTCAGGAGTTTTTCTAACTCCCCTTTGACTAGCAGAGCCACTTTGGGATGCATTTTTCTGAGTTTTTGTTTAACCGGTTTAGCATCCGGATGGACCACTAGATGATGCATGACTACAGAAGGGTCTAGACCTGGCATATCTTCATATGTCCAAGCGAAGACATCTTCGTACTCTTTAAGGAATGCAATGTATTGTTCTTGTTTGTCTTGACTTAGTTCTGGCTCCAATATTGATTATGTGAGGATTGTCCTCAGTTCCAATATTAATTTTAATGACATTTTCTACCTCCATGTGTAGATCTCTTTCAAAATTAGGTGGGGCGGGTGAAACGCCCAACTCTTGTAATTCTTGTAAAGTTAATTTAGATAAGTCATCTTGAGGATTAGTGGTCTCAAGCTGAGCTATGGTTGGTATAGAACCATCAAAATAAAATCCATTGTGCAACATCTCTTCAACAGAGACATCATGGAAGATATCTCCTTCCAATTCTTCATCGGGGTCAGCAATCATTTCAGGGTAGGCTATGGATAGCATGTTGCATGAAAATGACTGATTTTTACAAGGCAAATCAACATGCCTATCCAAATAATCTTGATAGCATATGAGATGAGCATCATCCTCAAAAGGAAAGGGTTGTCCCTTACTAGGAAATAGGCCCACACCACAGCGGGCAGGCCACGGTTCTACCTCGAAAGGCTCTTTCATGCCATTTTGGAAAGGTCCTAAGCCTTTCCCTTTATATCCCATTTTAAGCATCATGGGTTTAGCTTTAACATAATCATTGGTAAAATAACAACGAGCGTATCCCTCATGATGAGTTTTGATATTCCGAGGGATTCTTCCCCGCTCATATCCTTTATAAATGAAGGCACAACTCCCGACTTGGTAAGTACTTCCCAAAGGTTGTGGGAGGCCCAAAGTACGAGGAGAGGGCGGCAAATTATTTAAAAGGTTTGAATCTTGCATGAAAGCGTTCATTTTTTCTGATATTAAGGTTGTAGATAAATCTGGTAAAAGTTCATCAGAAAGGGCATAAGATGTAGAAGGTTTATTACTTATGTCTTGAGATGTGGAAGGTATGAGGGATGTGTCTAAAGGTTTTGAATTTATAGGAATAATAGTTGAAGGATTAGTTGTAGATTTGAGATCCTTTTGAGATTCTAAAATTTGTTTAGAAGGTTGTTGGTCTATATAGGAAGATGAAGTTAATGGAGGAGGAATAGATGAAGTTATGGGTTTATGTTTCACAGTTTTAGATGAAAAAGAAGAACTAGAATGTGTGGATGACAGAGCAGGGCAAAATTGCACTCCAACGGGTTCTGCCAAAGCACACATATCAAAAGGTCTAGGGTCACCATGAATAGTGACCAACTGATTTTTAAACTCAAATTTCACACATTGGTGTAAAGTTGACGGGACTGCTCGCATGGCGTTAATCCAAGGGCGACCCAAAAGTATATTGTACGATGCTGGGCAATGTACAATAAACACGGTTGTTTCTAGGGTTCTAGGACCAACTTGTAATGGGAGGGTAATGACTCCACACGTTTCTTGTGTTTCGTCATTAAAAGCTTTGATAATCATATCGCTTTTCTTCATTTCATCACTTCTAAAACCAAATCGTTGGTAGAAGTCAAAGGTGCAAATGTTTAGAGATGAGCCATTATCAATCGGGACTCGTTTGATGACCTACATCTCCAATTAGAGCAAGTAATGTACAAGGGATTATCCTTGTGTAAACCGTGTTGTGGGATATCTTTATCCTGAAATTCAATACAATCAATCTCTCGAGTGATGATAGTATTGGCCATAGCTTCAAGTTGAATGTTTTGAGGTACCATCATTTGGCTCAATGTAAGCATCAACTCATCCCTATGTGTGGGAGAGGATCTTAATAAATCCAAGAGGGAAATTCTGGCCGTGGTATTAGACAATTGTTCATTAATGCTGTAAGGGGGTTTAGGTTGAACAATAGGAGCATGATTCCCTTTATTTGGGTTTTTCAAAATGAATGGAGCTGATCCATCATTCTGGTTTGGTTCTTGTTGGGAGTTTTGAGCTTGTTGTCGAGTAACGACTCCGATGGTACCTACAATGTTATAGTGACGACGTTGAAACGGTCTCGGTTGAGAATTTATGGCTTGTTCATAGGGAAGGACTACATTAGAAGAAGGTCGAGTAGTGACTCTTCTAGGAAATGGTTCTTCTGGAACATTAGCATCTCGTGACAAGTTGAATAGGATCTGATTCGTTTTTAGAACTATTCGATTGAATAGTGTCTACTTCACTTTCACTATCTGATTCTATATCACTAGAATCGGAAGTTTGAAAATTATGTAAGGGCCTCGGTTGTAACCAGGGATAAGGTTGTGTCAAATTTTTGAGAATCCCGAATGGGTAATTGTCCGCTAATGGTTCCTACATATCGAGTAGGAGGGGGAACATTATGATGTTCGATTTGATTGGCTACCTCTTTACCATGTCTTGGTAAAGGGTGTTGAAATATGTCTAAAGTTTGATTGGCATTCTGATTTTGATTTTGGGGAACAGTATTTTGGGCATTATTAGGAGGGTTTTGTCTAGGTTGGAAGGCTTGCACTTCCATTTCATTATTGTCAATCAAATCTTGTATTTTATGTTTCAATCTCTTACAAGCGTTGGTAGAATGTCCAGGTCCTCTATGAAAGTCACAGTGCAAATCAGCTCTATATCCGGGTATACTTGGGTCGGGTTCCCGGATGGCTGGCAATTGGATTAAACCTCTTTCAAGCAGTTGAGGTAAAATGGTTGACAAGGGTTGGTTTAATCTAGTGAATTCTCGAGGAGGCTTATCAGGAGGTTTCAATATGAATTTTTCTGTTGTCTTTGTTGCATTGACATTAGCAACATTTTTGTCGTCAGTGACTCCATCACCAACAACCTGTTTGTTTTTATATTGATTTCTAGATGTTTTCTCATCATCCTTCTTCCTAAGTTGGCCTCTCCTAATGAGGGCATCTTCTACTCTTCGAGCTAAGTCTATAGCTTGATCGAAGGTAGTTAAAGTAGTTGTTGATAGCTCATAAGAAAGTTGTTCTTGTAAATTATTGATGAAAATGTCTAGCATTTCCCTATAGGGTAGCACAAAGTGTAGTTTTCCTGTCAATTGTCTCCATCTAGCCAAGAAATCAGCAAAACATTCATCTTTATCTTGTTTTAAATTGTATAGGTCTTTAATAGTTACATGTCTCTCGATGTAGGCACTAAATTGATGAACAAATGATTCAGCTTTTTCTTCAAAGTTTCTTAAGGAGTGAGTGGGCAATTGATAGTACCACTCTAATGCCATTCCACCTAAACTTTTGGGGAACATTTTTAGTAATAGCAAGTCGTCATGCGAAATGTCGTGACATGCTATCCTAAACATGCGAAGATGTTCTATGGGATCTTCGGTTCCTTTATATATAGGCAGGACGGGCATGGGAAAATGTTTAGGGTATGGTTGAGCTACCACTATGGGATCCAATGGTTGGCTACAAATCTCTCGATAATTGTACGAGGGACGGTAGGGATCTATCTTGGTCCATACGTGAAGCCAATTGTTTCACCATAGCTTCCAGATTACTAGTTTGCCCCCCATATTGATTCGGTAGGGCATTGACATGAGTTTTATGAGCATAGGATGGAGGAACATGTAGATTAGATGCCATGTTACTATTGTGTAAAACATTAGTAGGAAAAATGTTATGGAGGAATTTTGAAGTTGGATTATGTTGTGTTCCAGATTGTTGAAAATTTGTATTTGGCTTTGTTTTAGATTTCTGTTTATTTAAAGCATTTTGCTCAATAGTTTGGCGGAACAAAGTAGTGAAGGGAATTTTCTTTTGTGCAGGAGTGGTTTTAGGTTGAGTAACAGGTTCCTTAGGAGGTTGGGTAACCTGTTGTTTTGACATGGCTTGGGCTATAGTGACCATATCCGTATTGGATGGTCCACCCTTATCACTCTCTTGATCAACAAAAGATAAAGGATTAGTGTGTATATCAAGCGCCCGTTCTATAGCCGCTTGAGCGTCACTAACTTCCCCTCTATCAATACGGATTGCTACATTAAGGATGTCGATATTCTGATTGAGAAATTTTTGAAAATGTTCTGCGTTGTCAAAAGCGATGGCTCCATTGGGAGCTATTCTAGGGGATGAGGATTCATTCTCTTTAACATTTCCTTCTTGTTCCTTATCTTCACCTAAGTCTTCATCTCGATTGACCTAGAGTTTCTCCTTCCGGATTTGTATCTCCAAGAAGGACATTTGGGTTTTCAGTTGTATCTTGCAACCAATCTTCTCCTTCCCCTAAAGTTTCTTTACCATTCCTAAGTCTAGTCATGGTGCTAAGTTTTGATTTCAGCAAATATATATATATATATAATATATATATATATATGCAACAAATTAAAAGGTATATATTTATATATACCTAATGCAATATTTGAAATGAAATGTTTAAGTTTTTACTATGTTGTTTTTTGATTTTTTTCTTTTTAGTTTTTCTTTGAAACAATATAATAAAGACAGCAAATGAAACAATAAATGCACGCAATAATAATAAAGCTGAAAGTAAATGAACTAATCTTCTATGAATAACTTATGAATATCATTAATAGGTTCAAGTTGTTCAGGAGTCATGAAATGTTCTTCTTCAAATTGAAAGTTTTCTTTTAAGAATTTGATGAAAAGGGCTATGGTGATATTGTCTGTTTCAGATGCTGGTTGATAAAAGTAAAGCTCATGGCAATACTCTCGATATAGCACAACACGCGGAACTCTATTCCATATTTCCCTATCTGTAAGAACAACCTCTTGGTCTTCTACAAGGCCTAGGAATCGGTGTACAATGTCTGCGTTCTCGAGGTATTCTTCGAAGCTGAATAATTCTGAAGATACTAAAGCTCTCCTATAGGCTAGCCATCTATGGCAGGCTCTCTGAAGTTCATGATAGAAAACTAATTGGTGAGGATCCAGGATTCTATCCAAGACTAGCCTCTTGATTTGCTTAAGTTGTGTGGACCTAGATGAAATAAGCCTAAGTCTCCTATCAAGTTCGTCCCACAAGGATTGATTTCTACTTGTTTCAGGGATATTAAGGACAGAATTAACTTCTATAGCTGCCAATTGGTTTTCTACGTTTATAGTAACTGCTAACCTCTTTTTAGGAGCTACCATCTAAACATGATTTTGAACCTTAAATGTTTTAAAATGCATCTAAGTTTTAGTTGTTCTAATTTTTTGTTTGTTTTTGTTTTTGGTTTTCAAAAGGTTATGATGCATTCACGTCGGGTTCACCAAAATGTATCGCTCCAAATTTTTCGCATCCCTACCTTCAGGCTATTGGATCCGCGCCCGGAAGGAGGATGGGAAAAGGATGGTGCGGTACCTCGGACGAGAGGACTTCACGAAGGTCCCGCCTCTCAAGGGAGGTGTATTTTGGTGATTTTTCGACGGATGGTGGGTTCACCAGGAAACATTTGGTGGCGTTTCCACGCCTAGGTTTTGGAATGTGTTTAGATGAGTTCGTTTTATCCTTTAAGCATTCATCCTAGGTTTGGCCGAATGAATCTAACTTAATCTATATGAAAATGCAACTTTCAATGAATACAGAAAACAGATTTTGAAAGCAAAAAATAGAGAATTTACAGGAGGAAAATGGGGAATACCTGATCCGGATGTCTGAAGAAGTTTCTGGTGGTTGATGCAGTCTGGATCGTCTGGAATTCGACGTAATCGCCTGTAATCTGACAGAATCGTCCGAATCTGACAGATTCGTCCGAGACGAGAATCTCGAATCGACGAATTCGTCGACGAATTCGTCAGAAACCCGCAAAACAGAGAATAGATGCAAAATGCAAGAACTCCTACTATGCAAACAGAGGCAAAATATGCCAAATAATAAACTGAATACTGAACAAAGTTTAAAAATAGAAATTAAAGTAAATTGTTGTACTTTAATGGCAGATTATGAGCTTAACATGCAATCTAGACTAGATGGGTGAACTCCAGATGCAAAATAGGATAAAAACTAAATAGATTATCTAATTTGTAAAACAAAATAACTGAGGCAAAGTTAAGAAAAGCAAACTCCAGGCACTGATTGCCTCGATGTGGACTGCAGTCGAGATCGTCTCGCATCAGTACGAAATCATCTCGAATTTGACAGGATCGCCTCCGATCTTGACAGGTTCATCGACGGCGATGGGTGCTGGCTCCGGTTGAAAATCAGTGGTGTACCTGCATAAAAACTGCTATAGGACTAGTGCAAAAATAAGATTAAGGTGTTTTAGTGCAGAGGGATTCAACTTGCAGATAAAATTCAGCCAGGGGTTGGGGAGGGAAAATCTTAGAGTTTAAATAGGCTTAGGGAGAGTTGTTGGGAGGTTGGAGATCTTCCCAATTTGGGAGATCTCCAACGGGGGAGGGTCCCAACGGCGCAGACACGCTTCTGCCCGGATTGGAGACCCGTTGGAACGGATTCCAACTATGCAAATTCAGTTTTGCGACAAAATCGTCTGGACGTTCTAGTCCAGACGAAATCGTCAAATCTGGGGCGATATCGTCTGATCGGCGACGATATCGTCCAACGGTCAAAACAACCTCTAAAAATGGCACGAAAAAAGGGGAAACGGGTTTCTCGGCGGTTAACGGGCGGTTTGGGAGGTTAAATTTGAATTTAAATTTATTTACTAAGGTGAATGTAATTATTCCAATTTTACTGCGCCAATTTTAGGGTGCTACAAGATGCAGGAAGTAAATGCTGAGTTTGACTTTGATTTCTTTGTTTCCTTGGATAGGTCTGGTATTGCTGACTTTACTATGGTTGATTTTGCATCCAATGTGGATTATTCTAATTTTTATTCTAGGGTGGGTTGTTTTGATTCCATGATGGATTATTTTGATTATGATTCCAAGTTGGATTACTCCAACTTGTTTATGGCCATTCTTGGGAATTTTTCCATTGAGAATAATTCCAAGGTTTTTGGGGTGGTTCTGATTGTCCCCAAGGCATAGTCCAATGATTATGCCCCCAATTTGTAGGAAAACGAGGGGGATTTTGGTTCTGAGAGAAATTTACCCTTTTTTTTTGTCCAACATAGTTGAGTTCCTTAGTCCGACTCTCTAACATAGTTTTAAGTTGTGGTAGCAGGTGGCATTTAACATTCAAATGCTTCTTTGAACATATACTACAAATGGCTGAGATATATATTTTATTCAAAGGACATTCCTGCAAAGCATGTTTATTCCTACATATTGGACAATAAATTGCCAAAGGTTCTATGGTTTTTGCTTTTGCAGAAATTTCCTCCAAAGTTGTGTTCAATTACACCAGAATATTAGTTTTAAAATTTGAAAGTTCCTCTATTAGGTCCTTCACATCAGTGCCATTTGTATTTTTTTTCTTCTTCCCTACTTAGTGCGAGAGTAATTCCTATAGATTCCTACAATTTAATCATTATTGAGAGTATTTACATCCCATTTTCCCATAAAATCCAATACTTCTATGGATTCATCTTGTAATCCTCTCAAAAATATGGTTTTTCATAACTCTAGTTCTACAAGTCCACATCTCCTTTGAACAAAGGAGAACCTATCAAGATAGTATTCTAATATTTCATCATCTTCCTATTTAATCCTGAATAACTCATCTTCCATGTTCCTTACACGACACTACTCCTGATATTTTTCTAAAAACACAGTTTCCATTTGATCTCAGGTTCATATGGAATTTGGCTTTAAGCTCATGAACCAACGTAATACTAAGTCCTTGAGTGTTGAAGGAAAAATCTTAAGTTTCTTATTGTCATTTACATAGTCATAGGTTTGACACACTACTTTGAATTCAAACAAAAACTTATCAAGATCTTCAGATACAACACCTCGGAAGGTTGGAAGTACTAAAGGTGAAATGGTTTTCATGGGGGAGTTTTGTTTTGGATTCAAATGGATAGGATATTCAAATATTCTGGAATGTTGGGGCATATCCTAATCATATCCTTCATTATGGACATAGCCATGTTGGCCATCCCTATCTAGATTGCCTCCTTCTGCCATAGTTTCTTGTTCCTTAGGAACAGTTAAACCTATCCAAATTTCACTCTCAAGAGGTCCAAGATCCTCTGTTGATGATGAGTTTGATGATTTTTCTTTCTCAGGATGTTCTAATGATGATGAATTTGGTGATTTTTTTTTCTCAGGATGTTCTAATGATGATGAAGCTGGTGATTTTTGTTTTAATTTTTCTAGTAGTTCATACATAGGTGATTCACCCCTTAAGCATGAAGATCTTCTTAATGGAACAATCCAAGGATATTTTTGAGTAATTCTACATGTTTCATCCCTAGGCTTACTCATTCATATTTACTCTTGAATGACATAAATTATAGGTCAACAATTGTTACTTTAACCAGCTGTTATATTCATATTTTATTCTAAATTTTCATAGCTTAGTCTAATTAACAGCTATTGGACTGTTGTCACCTTCTAGCAACACTATTCCTCAAAAACGATGCCAAAATGATGTGTTTTCATTATGCACATCATTAATTATCAATGAATTTGTCAATCTAGGGCAGTGTACAAGGCTATTTGCGGAAGGAGTAAACAGGGATATAACTTAGGTCATTTGGGAGCAACAGGTCTTATTGGTGAAACCGATTGTGTGGGGGATTTAGGACATTTATATCTCTAAATTACATAATTTGAAATTTAATCTAATTGCAGAAATGAAAACTAATCATTAACTATAGAAATGAAATCCTAATTACAATTACAAAATGAGATCTAATTATGTTGCAGAAATAATAGTTGCAGAATTAGAAGTCTGATTATAATTGCATAAAGGAAGTCTATTTACTTTTGCAGTAATGGAAAACTAATTATAGCATAGAAATTAAGTCTTGTCAATTCTCTGTAATAGAAGGTTGTTAATCTTCTTTGCAGGGGTTGACAACAAAACACAAAATGCAATAAATTACAGAAAATAGTAAATTCTGGAAATAATAATCTGCAGTAATTTGAAAGCTTGCTGAAAGTCGAGATTACAACCAACCCATTAATCACAAGATCATCCTAATCATAAAATAAGCTAATATTGCAAATATTTTTAGCTATTTACAATGAAATGAAAGGACAAGTTTTACAACTTATTCTACTGCAGCAAAATCAGAATAAAAACCTATTGTTATTCCTCCTTCTAGGTTTGGAAGTGGCTAGCCTCCTTGTCTAGAAGAAGATATGAGTCTTTCTCTCTCTATATCTTACTTACACTCATTCACAACAACATGAATAAAAATAGTGCACTTTATTAATTCAAGAACATAATTATAGTATTGCTGCTACAAACCTGTTATAGGACTGTAACCATCAATTTTCTTAATATACACTACTTGCCTATTTTCCCCTATCATTCTCATTATTCTCTCCCTCCAACTCAACCTGGACGGGAGCCATATTTATAGATGTCCTAAGATCTACTTACAAACTGAGAATATCTCATTTCTATCCTAAAGATTTAATCCTATTATGCTGCAACATTTCCTAGGTTTATCCTAGAAGAGGATCAAACTTGATCTTTTCCATAAATGGTGGCTTTGATCAGCAAGGACAACAAAGTAAGATGGGAGATATTTTCCTTTACCCTTTTCAATATTTCTTTCCCTTTTTCCATTGTCATAAATTTGTCAACAAGTCAAAAAGCATATTATTTTCTCATTTCAAAGATAAGTAGCTCATTCTGAAGAGACTGCATTTCTTATTTTGAAGATGTCCGCTCATTCCGAAGAGACTATGTTTTCTCATTTTGAAGATGTTTGTTCATTCCGAAGAGACTTCAGAATGAACAACTATGTGCTCTTAAAATTATTTCATCTACATTTCTCAGGTGGGTTATCTCTCAGGATCAGATTTCAATGGTCTTCATCTCTTTCCATGTGTGAATTCCATGCCTTGCCATTTATTGGCAACTGGCTAGAATTTACATTGGAAAACCAGTTTTTGCTGCATAGTAATAGTTTTCTTGCACTGTTTGCTAGATTTAGATAAAATAAATGATTGAGACATATTAAAACAAAACTAGTGAAATGCTGCTATCAACCTAAGCATATTTCTCATTTAGCAAGTCATAACAAAATAACATAAAACTATGCAAAAAGCTATAAAAATTATAATATAGTATTTCTAATACATTGATCATGCAAACAGTTAATACACAACATATTGAATCAAATTAAATAGCATATAATATTAAACATAAGAGTTTTTAGGCAATTTCAATGTTCAAAACATGCTATGATTGAGGCATTTCCAGACCTCATCATGTTGGACATTTTGAGTCCTCTAATTCAAAGTTGTCATTGATGTCACCTGATAGAGTTATCACTCATCTCAAGGAATTCGACAAGAAATAAAGTTGCCCAAGTCATCTAGGAGAAATATTCATCCATGTAAAAGTGAAAGGAAAAAGGCTCCATAATATTTTAATATTATTGGAAGCACGAGTTAAGTGATTGATTTATAAAAACCGAAGATGGGTTATTGCAAAAGTTAAAAAGAAGGTTTAATAATTATTTATAAATCATTTAAATTCACAAGGAATTTAAATTTTATAAATAATACCAAGGTTGGGCATTAAGACAAGGTTCTAAGGTTTTATTAAACCTAAGGTTGGCTCTTTAAGACAAAGTTCTAAGGTTGACTTTAATTTATAATATTTAAATTTAAAATTAAATTTAAACTTATTATAAATTAAATCATGCTGACTTTGAATTCATTCGAAGCACCAACGTGATGCTAAGGAAGTAAAAAGGCATTATATAAATGCCAAACAAATTAATTTACCAAGTTTCCCTTGCTATTGTTTTCAAAGTGCATGCGGAAGAGATTTTTGTTTCAAAAGCCTTACAAATTTTGTGAAGGTTAAAGTTGTGAAGATTCAGAAGCCCTAAGCGCAAAGGCTATCGTGGCCTAGTGGTATGTTGGCTTGGTACTAAGGAGGAGGTTCTAATTTTGATTCGCATGAGGTATATTTTTTGGATTTCAAGGAAGAAGTGCTCTACGCACTTGTTATTTTTTGGAGGTTCACTATTTGAAGATATTGCATGGTGGACGTGCCCTTTTAGACACATCGTGATGCGTAGCCCAACGATAGCTTGGCTGCAACTAAGGCATTGAAAAGAAAATAGTTGAGGGATCGAATCCCACTGAGGGTAAGGCAAGTAATTTTAATTTTTGTTTAATATTTTATTTTCTGCCAAGGTTGCCTAAGGAGAAATAAGGTTATGGTATGCCCTAGGAAAGATAAATATTTCTGTTGATTTTCTTTGTGTAAGTATATCATATTATATATCATTGGAAATCTATTTTTGAGATCTACTTGTTTAGATTACTTTGAGGAAGAAATAAGGTGTGTGCAAGAAGATATTTCTAGTTTTGTAAATGAGTTCCAAAAGTAATTTTGATTCATTATTTTGAGGGATTATTTCTTGCATAAGAGGGTTTGGTGCATTTTTATTGAGTAGGAGTAATAAGGTGTTATTGAGATATTATTTTGATTATTGTGTTATTACTCATGACCTCTAACCCTTGTTGATATTGTAAAAATAAAGTGTGTTGAGTGTGGCAGATTTAGTGGATAACTCATAAGGCATAAAAAAGGTATGGGCAATATTCTTCATTGACTTATGTGGGTGTTGATTTCTGAAAATATCTTTTGAGAGAAAACAATTGATTGTGGTTGCCTTTTTTAGAGTTTTTGGTTAATGCTTCAAGGTTTTATGAATTAAGAGTTGTGATTAAACCTTGTTTATAAGCATTATTTTTGAAGCCCATTGGTTGTGAAAATAACTTGAACTTGAGTATCATTGTTATGTGAGATTTGTTGTTGATCATTGTTGGAAATATTTTGAGTTGGTTGATACATGCTTGGACTAGGGTTTGCAAGAAAATATTGATCCTTGATGTTATTGGTTGAGTAGAGTTGATTGAGCCTATCCAAAAGTGATCATGTGAAGTGGTTGTTCAAGTTCCATGAAACAAACTATTCTATATTCTGATTTGAGTTGAGATTGAGATTTATGAATAGAATATATTGAGTCTCTAACAATTATCTTTATGTTTCTATGAGATTGATTTGATTTGAGATTGATATTTGAGAATAGAACATATTGAGTCTCTAAAAATTCTCTTTATTCTTCTATAATATTGATTTGATTTGAGATTGGGATTTGAGTATAGAACATATTGAGTCTCTAACAATTATATTTATGATTCTATGTGATTGAGGTAAGTCTTTGAGAAGGCTTGTGGACTAATTTTGTGTAACCTTTTGTGGAAGATTGCAATACATATTTGAGAAAGTCCTAGAGAGGACTTATTGAGTAGATGTGGATAAGTTTTGTGTGAACTTGTTGAGCATATTTGAGTAGAATCTATGTGGACCTATTAAGCAGATTTAGATAGGTTCTGTGTGGACCTGTTGAGCATATTTGAGTAGGTTCTGTGTGGACCTATTGAGCAGATTTGAGTAGGTTATAAGTGAACATATTAAGAATATTTGATAAGGTTATGAGTGAGCCTATTAATAGAGCTTTGGAGGTGATATAGTACAGAGGACATAGTCTCAGTGGATAGATATCCAACAGCCAAGACAATTGAAGATAGATCTTTTGAGTGAGGAGTATTCAAGTGGAGAGAGATCCACTAGTCAGTATAGCAGAGAGATAGAGTCTTCCAGAAGATCACTAGCCAGAGTATAAGGGGAAAGAGTTCTCCTATGGAAGAGATCCACAAACTTGATATTATGGGATCAACATCTCCTTTGGATAGTGATCCATAAAAATTGTAATTGGGAAGGATTCCCAAAGATATTATTTAAAAAATATTTAGAAGAAATATTTTCTTAGTGGAGGTAGCCCACATTGGGTGAACCACATTAAAAATGATGTCTCTCATGTGTGTGATGCTTTGTGTGATGTTTACTATTTTATTAATGTTGATGCTACTATTTGGGAAAATATTTTATGTTATACTATTCATCGCCCCCTCTCAGTATAAGCACATGTTCTTCAAAAATAGATCAAATAACTTAGATAAGTTCATCAAGATACAACAGCCTACCTCAAGCAAGATAGGTCTTGGATTTGAATAGGAACAAAATAAATGGGAAGGAAAGTCAACCTCAAGTTCTAAAGGAGAAGAAAATTCAGATGAAGAAACTTCAGAAGAAGACAACGTAAGATAAAGTGAGACATCTGAGGATGAGTTGGACAACAAAAAGTTCAACAAGAATAGGAATAATGCACAAATAACATATAGATGGAACAATAATAAAAATAGGTTAGAGAGACTAAGAGACCAATGAGGTCAAGACAAGGAATCTTCAATGGGAGATTATTTTATTGTCATAGGGTTGGACACATGGCTTTACAGTGTAGGACACATGAAAGACAGGAATATGGGAACAAACAATTTTTCCATGGGTATTGCTACTCATGTAATCAATTTGGTTACAAGGCAACAGATTGCATGGTTCATGATAGAAAAGGATATGGCTTCACTAGGAGAAATCCTAAGACATTTTCACCTCTAAGAAATAATAACATTAAGTGTTATAAGTGCAATAATGATGGAAACACAACAAAGAGGTTTATACCAAACATTCTAGAATCAAGTATAAACAGGAACAAGAACAGGAATAGGAAAATGGATATGGATATGAATAGGAAAAAAAATAGGAATATGGATATGAACATGAACAAGAACATGAATAAGAATATGGATATGGAAATAAATAGGAACAGGAATGTTGACATTGACAGGAACATGAATACCCAATGAAATCAAAAGTATCAAATGAGAAGAAAAGAGGATAAAGGTAAACATCAGTGCTTACTATGAGTAGAGATACTCCCACCCTAAAATTAACTACCTCAAGAGGAGGTGGGAGAAGGACTAAGCTAATATATTGATTCTTAGCCCCGAGCCCCAAAGGTGACCCTTTGCCATTGATTTCAAAGGGGGAGAGATTTGGTATTTGATTAAAGAGGAGAGATTTTAAAAGAGCTGATGGCAAGCCGATATTAACACAACAACACTTCACGTAAATTTACTGTAAATTGCTTGAAATAGTTTTACAATATCATCTCCAGGCATAGAACTCTTCTCCCACAATCTTGAACTCACCATCCCCTCCCTTACAATTTTTTGAGTTTTTATCGAGGCCTCGACCCTCTAGGCAATTAATGCCCCCGCCTAACCAAGATTTCAAGTTCGTCTTCCCCCCGGCCAAACTTTTAAATTTTTGCCATAAATGGGCAACTGCTCGATCCACCACGAAGTTCTCATTAATGACTCCCCTTGACCTGCAACTACCGTCTTGGTCAGATCATCCTTCTGAACCGCCGTCTTACCCATACTGTCCATGCTCTGCAACTGCTGTGATGGCTATCTTCGTCTTTAATACATGCGGTCACCAACTCTATATTTAATTTATGTGGCAGTTGGCACATCTATTTTTGGCTTTGTCTTCAACTGGCTGTGTCACTTTAACACACGTGGCGGCCATGTGTCTATTTCAGCCATGCTCGACCGTTCGCGTGTTCACTATGGCTTGTCTCCTTATCCATCGCGATATTGCGACATGTCATGATATCACGACCCAACTGTCCCCCTGCTTCATTTTGCAAATAATGTCACGATATCGTGACATCACGATATCGCAATGTCTCGATATCGCGACCAAACTGTCCCCCCTTCTTAGTCCGCAACGCGCCTTTGCTTTATGAAAAGACGTCGTGATATTGCGACGTCACGATATTGCGATGGAAGCTCCCCTTCGCCCTTGCTGCTAACTCACATCGTGATATCGCGACATCACGATATCATGATGAAAACTCCTCCTTGCCTAAGCTGTTAACTGACATCATGATATCGCGACGTCGCGATATCGTGACGTTGCGATATCACGACAAAAACTCCTCGCTGCTAAAGCTGCTAACTATTGTCGCGATATCGTGACGTCGCGATATCGTGACCAAAACTGGTCCTTGCCCTTGCCGAGCTTTTGAGGTCACAATTTTGTGACATGTCGTGATTTTGCGACCCCTTCCCAACTTTTGCTCTTGCTTTACAAACTTCCCCGAAACTTTTCCCTTCTTTTACAAAATTTCCCCCCTTGGGAAAGGACTGAAATAAATCAAAATACAAAGTACTTAAAAAAAATTTGGAGGATGCAAGATTGCTCTTCATTGCTCTTCTCTCGCCGGATGCTCCTGCATCAGACACCCAAGGTAAAAAGGAGAAGTAACCTTCACTTCTATGTTGTTTGGTCCGCATCCTTTGTAATATCTCCGAACATTCATCAACCTTTGCAACCTGCTCAAATCCTATTTCCTGGCAAGAAAATTTTCTGCCCTCTATGAGACAAATTCTGGCATTACTGCACACATTCTCATCTACTGTCTGCAATGGCTTCAACTTGTGCCACACTTCATATTTCATCAAGGAGTACGTATTTGCATGACCATCATGCACCGCACTCCGATCAAACTGCCATGGCCTCCCTAATAGCAAATGGCAAGCATCCATGGGGAAAACATCACATAGGACTTCATCCTGGTATCTCCCAATCTGGAATGTGACTAGACACTATTCATGGACCCATGCTCTATGGTCCTTTTGCAACCACACAATCCAGTATGGATGTGGGTGCCTCCTCTCCAACTGCAACTTAGTAACCATCTCCTCAAAAACTAAGTTATCTGTACTCTCGTTGTCTATAATAACATTACAGACTTTGCCTGCACTTTTGCACCATGTGCGGAACAGGCTTCTCCTCTACTCTGACTGGTCTTTCTCAATCAACATGGTCCTCCTCACAATCATTGCTTCTCATTTCTCAGCTTCTTCAGAATGTTCTGAGTCAGCATCTTCAACTGCCACAACAGCTCTGGCAGGATCCACTTGTTTCTTGTTCACTCTCTCGGGTGCTGGGGACACTCATATGCCCGATGCCCCTCTTCTCCATAGTGGAAACATGTTCCTTGAAACACTCCTCTTCCATACCCGTGTCTAGATCTACCTCTTCCCCTTAGGTAGCCATTATTCTGAACTTGTGGTTTGGGTTCTTCATCTTCTTATTTCTAACCTCAGCTGCTGCTCACCTCTTCTTTCTTCTCTTCCTTTCCTTCCTCTTTCTTTCCACCAGTATTTCCTCTAGGTCCTTTTACTCTTTGCTTGCTTTCAAACCTTTTGTTCAGTTTTTCTTCAACCTTCAGAGCAAACTGGTAAGCATCTTCAATGGTGCTCACCCGAACCAAGCTCAACTCTTCCTAAACACTGGGTCTCAACCCATTAATATAACGGGCCACCTTTTCCTTGCTTGCTTCTAAATGGCCGATTTTGATGGAGATTTTATAAAATTCCTTCGTATATTCTTGGACAGTTTTATTCATCTATCTCAAACTCTACATTTTTCTTAGCAGATCCATTTCATAATCTACGGGGATGAATTGTCTTTTTAATTTTTCTACCATTCTGTCCCATCTAGTTATCCATTATTTTCCTCTTTTTTTTTGTTCTAGCTGTACTCCCTTCCACCATATGGCATGGCCTTTTAATTTGGTTTTAGAAAATCTGACCCACTCGAGATCTTCAACTTCTTCATATTCAAAGTATTCTTCCAGGTCATTTATCCAATCAATTAATTCCTCCGGATTCAAGTTCCCAAAATACGTGGAAACTTCTATCTTCGGCCTCTTCTCGATCTGAGATATGGCCTTGTATAGTCTGGCTTGTGCCGGATCCACAACTTCTTCTTCTTCTTCTTCAAACTGATTTTCTTCTTCATCCGCTTCATCCTCACTGTCTGCATCTCTTCTCGGTTCATGTCCTCTGCGTAGTTCTTCTTGCAGGGCCTGAACTTGCCACTGCAAAGCCCAAAAATCTCCTGCTGCCATGCCTCTTCCACCAATGGGGTTTCTCCTTGGAGGCATTCTGTTCACCCGATCTCAAGCCCTCCCACAAGTCCTGGTACAACTGCCTCTCCTTCGGCGGTTTGCTGTACGCTCAGGAACTACTGGCTCTGATACCACTTGATGGCAAGCCGAGATTAACACAACAACACTTCACATAAATTTACTGTAAATTGCTTTAAATAGTTTTACAATATCATCTCCAGGCATAGAACTCTTCTCCCACAATCCCGAACTCACCATCCCCCTCCCTTATAATTTTTTGAGTTTTTATCGAGGCCTCGAACCTCTAGGCAATTAATGCCCCCGCCTAACCAATATTTCAAGTTCGTCTTCCCCCCGGCCGAACTTTTAAATTTTTGCCATAAATGGGCAACTGCCCGATCCACCACGAAGTTCTCATTAATGACTCCCCTTGACCTGCAACTGCCGTCTTGGTCAGATCGTCCTTCTGAACCACCGTCTTACCCATACTATCCATGCTCTGCAACTGCTGTGATGGCTATCTCCATCTTTAATACATGCGGCCACCAACTCTATCTTTAATTTACGTGGCAACCGACGCATCTATTTCTGGCTTTGTCTTCAACTGGCTGTGTCGCTTTAACACACGTGGCGGCCACGTGTCTATTTTGGCCCTGCTCGGCCGTCCGCGTGTTCACTATGGCTTGTCTCCTTATCCGTCGTGATATCGTGACATGTCGCGATATCATGACCCAACTGTCCCCCTGCTTCATTTTGCAAATAATGTCACGATATCGTGACATTATGAAAAGACATCGTGATATCGCAACGTTGCGATATCGCAACGAAAGCTCCCCTTCACCCTTGCTGCTAACTCACATTGCAATATCGCGACATTGCGATATCGCGACGTCGCGATATCACGACGAAAACTCCTTCTTGCCCAAGCTGTTAACTGACGTCGCGATATCGCGACATCGTGATATCGCAACGAAAACTCCTTGTTGCTGAAGCTGCTAACTATTGTCGCGATATCACGACCAAAACTGGTCCTTGCCCTTGCCGAGATTTTGAGGTCGCAATTTCGCGACCCCTTCCCAACTTTTGCTCTTGCTTTACAAACTTCCCCGAAACTTTTCCCTTCTTTTACAAAATTTCCCCCCTTGGGAAAGGACTGAAATAAATCAAAATACAAAGTACTTAAAAAAAATTTGGAGGATGCAAGATTGCTCTTCATTGCTCTTCTCTCACCGGATGCCCTTGCATCAAGAGCATTGAGCTAGGGGGAGCAATGTTCGAGGGGAGTAGAACAAAAAAAATATTAAGTTTTTGGTAAATAGAATTTCGGTTACCATTAATGACAAAGAAGGATATTGTTGGACATTTTGAGTCAAAGTTGTCATTGATGTCAAGGAACGAAGTTGTCATTGATGTCAAGGAATAAGGTACCGTTGATATAAAAATGTCAAGAGGAACAATGCAAAGGTTAAAGGCAAAAGAGCTTCATAATATTTTTAATATTATGTGGAAGCATAAGTTAGAAGGGTTTTTATTAAAACCATGGTTGAGCAAAAATAAAAGGCTTTTCATAAAAGCCCAAGGAAAGTTTTAATATTTATTTTATAAAATATTTAAATTCAAATTGAATTTAAATTTTATAAGTAAATATTATTTATACAAAGTGGTAAAATCAAAGAAGGCTTTAATAAAGACAAAGGGATTTAAAAGTTAATTTATAAAATTTAAATTCTAAAGAATTTAAATAATTTATAAATTAATTAGCTAAATATCGAAGTGTTGACGTTCAAGTTTGAAGGTGGAAATTGGTATATAAACTATATGCCTTAGTGGCATTTAGATATCCTTTTGCTCGAATAAGAAAAACGTGCAATTGTGTGTTGTGAGAACTCATGCGAAGAAGGAGACAAAAATATTGTCTTAAGCACTAGTGAAAAAGGGATAAAGTCAACAAGAACTGAAATTCAAGAGCCATCTAGGCAATGTGGCCTAGTGGCAAGTGGTCAAAGGTTAAGGTGCTTAGGCACGGAGTGACCCATGATCGATTCACAATGGTAGCATTGTTTTGTTGGTTGTGTTTGAAGCATCGAAGGAAAGTGGTGCATGATTTTTGCTAAGGTGCATTAGGGGAGCATTATAGAGCACGTGGTGCTATTTACTCATGAGTGCCTAGCTCACATGACGATTGGAGCCATGGCTAGGGCACTGGTTGATATGGCATCATGAGTTCGAGTCCCACCAAGGTAAAGGTAATAAAATTTTGATTATATTTTATGTTGCCTAAGGTTTGACATGAGGTCCTAGGGAGTTAAAAGGGTTAGTTAAAAAGGTTTTTAATTAATCATTATTTTTGGTTAATTGGAGGAATAAGGAGTTAGCTTTATTTTTAAATAAAGTATTTGTGTCACATTGATTTATTGAAGATTTAAAGTGTTGAAAGGACTTCTTGCCATTGAGTTATTTTAAGAAGGAGATTGTATTGACATTATTCTTGGTATTGAATATTATTTTAATTGGGAGATTATAAGGTGTATTTGGTCAATAATGTTTGTATATGTTGATGGATGCTTTCTTTAATATGGAGTAATAAGGTGTATGTAAGTTTTTTATATTTGCATTATAATCTTGAGAGAGTTTTATCATCTTCTAACCTTCCTTTGAGTTTGCAAAGAAGTGTTTGTCGTTGTAGCAGATGTTTGAGGTTCCTTCATCAAAAAGAAAAAGGTATGAGCACATTATTCCATAGTTGAGTTGACTGGTTGGTTTTCGGGAAAATAAGTTTGGAGTGAAAATGACTTGATTAGGGTTTCATTTTTTAGTGTGTTGAGTTAATGCTTGAAGGTTTTCTAAAACAAAGAGTTGTTGTTAAAACCTTATTTTATAAGCAATTTTGTTGAAGCCATTGATTGTGTGAATAACTTGAACTAGGGTTTGCAAAGAACATGAGTATCATTGTTATGTGAATATTACCTTATAAGCATTGTTGTTGAAGTGAGTTATTGTGTGAAGAACTTGAACTAGGGTTTGAAAAGAACATGAGTATCATTGTTATGTGAGATTGGTTGATAAGCATTGTTGGAAATATTTTGAGTGAAGGATCATATGCTTGGACTAGGGTTTGTAAGCAAGGAGTGTTTTATTGAGTGATTGGTTGAGTAGAGTCGGTTGGGCCTAGTCAAGTGAATGTGTGAAGTGATTATTCAAGTTCCATAAAACAAACTATTCTATATTCTAAATTGATTTGAGAAAGTGATTGAGTATTGAGTTGAATTTGAAGCATATTGAGTCTCTAACAATTCTTTGTATGTTTTTGAAAGAGTGATTGGAAGTGATTAAGTATTGAGGTGAATGTGAAGAATATTGAGTCTAAAAATTATCTGTATGTTTCTAAAAGAGTGATTAAGCATTGTGATGAGTATAGATCATATTGAGTCTCTAACAATTCTCTTTATGTTTCTATGAGATTGGACAAGTTCTAGTGTGGACTTGTTGAGAAGATTTGAGGCAAGTCTTTGAGAAGACTTGTGGAAATATTTGGGTAATATTTTGTGGAAGATTACAATACATATTGAGAGAATATTTGGATAAGTTCTTATGAGAAGTTATTGAGTATATTGGACAAGTTCTAGAGAGGACTTGAGGACATATTGGTGTGAGATTTTGTGTAATATTACAAGGAATATTTGAGATAAGTCTTTAAGAAGACTTGATAGCAGAGTTGATTGATTTGTTTTTCAAACCTTGAGTTAAGGTTTGGGGCAGATACAACATAGTTGATTTGAGATTGAGTAAAGCTTTGAGTTAAGGCTTGAGGACAAAGACTGAGGATAGATTTGTGGTAGACCGAAGGACTATGTTTAGTATTGTAGATTAAAGATACAACGCCAAACAGAAATAAAGAAATCACAATAAAGGAATGCAGAACAGTTGTACAAAATGAATGATTTTTATTAATCAATGGAGTTTAGAAACTCCTTTTAAGTACAACAGGTCCTGTAACCCTTTTCGTGATACAAAGTTACAATTTGTGCTAGGGTTCTCCGAAACCCTAGCTGGCATAATGTGGTGGCGTCTCCGAAGAATGTATCCTTAACCTCAACAGAATGAGTGGGCTTCATTTTATCCTTTGGCTCGGACCACTCCAGCTTAAGCAGCTGCTATCAACAAATCAGATCTACCATTAGAATCCTGCACACATTAAAATTACCAAAGAGTTAGAAACTAATAAGAGGGCTCCACCTGTGTGAGCCCTCGAAAGCTGGTCTAAAACCCTAGATTTATGAAATAAAAATAAACAGAATGCAGAATTCAACAATAGATTAATACATAAAGAAATATTACTTGCTTTAGATGAATCTATACCTTTTCCTATTAACGCGGCGAGACCAGGCGGCGGCGATGGATGCGGAGAAAGGGTTTAGTTCAGACTTAGGGCCGCAGAAGACTCAGAAGACTCAGGATTAACAGCAATAGCCAACTCCAGACTTAGATAGGAAAGATAGGTAGGTTTAGCCGAAGAGATAGATAGGGTTTGAGCCATCAAGGTGACTCAATTTATAATCTACTCTTAGGGCACACTTTAGGGTTTTAACGACACTTTGAACGTGTGGCTAAGATTAAAGTGGATCCAAGGGTAGAGAATAAATCTAGGTTGTGAAACGGATTAAGATGGATGGACGGATGAGATTAAATGAAGTATGGACGGCTCAGATTAAATCACTTAAACTTTATTTATATATATATTAAAATATATTAAAATATTAAAATATATATAAAAATATTAATTTAAATAAATTTGGGGATGAAAAATGGTGGGAAAAGTGAAATTGGGCCAAATAATGGTGGGAAAGTGTGGATTTGGGCCAAATAATGGCGGGAAGGATGGATGACTGACACGTGGATGGCAGGAAGGTATAAGTGGCTGGATTTTGGTGTCTACAAGTATAGATTCAAGGACAGAGTTTGGTGGATATTTGAGGATAGTTTTGTGCCAGACTAGAGATAGAGATTGAGTAGAGTTATGCTAGACCAAAGGACTGAGTTTAGTACATATTTGAGATAGAGATTTAGAGGTGATAGAGTATAGAGGATGATAGTCTCTAGTGGATAAAGATCCATTAAGCTAGGGCAGTGAGGACAGGTCTCTTCAGTGGATAGAGATCCATTAGCTACAGCAGTGGGGGCAAAAGTTCTAAAATATCACCAACCAGAGCAAGAGGAGAAAGGATTTTTCCTATGGATAGAGATCCACAAAATTGATTAGGCAGTTGGCGTCTCCTTTGGACAAAGTTCCATAAATATTGTAATAGAGAAAGTATTCCCAAGAGATTTATTGAGAAAATTTTAGTGAAATATTTTATTTGTGGAGTTTCCCACATTGGGTGAACCACGTAAATTTTGTTGTCTCTAATGTGTGTGGTGATTTGTGCATTGCTTTGATTACTATTATTGATATTTCTATCTTTACATTGCATAATATTGATTGGGAAAGAAATTGAAAAAGTGGTCTTATACTATTTACCCCCCTCTCAGTATAAGCTTGTGTTCTACTTGTTGAGAGTGTTTTGATTTAATGCTTCAAGGTTTTCTAGAATAAAAAGAGTTATTGATAAAATATTGTTTTGTAAGCATTGTTGTTGAAGTGATTAAGTTGAGTGAAGAACTTGAACTAGTTTTTGGAAATAACATGAGTATCATTGTTATGTGAGAATTGATTTATAAGCATTGTAGGGAATATTGAATGATTGTTCATGTGATTGGACTAGGGTTTGTGAGCAAGGGTTATGTTGATAAGCAACACACCCCCACTGAAAAATGAGATTCCATCCTTAGAAAATTATGAACTTCCATTTTTTGCAGCAGGGACCCTCTTGATCTTTTCAGGTTTTAAATCCAAATTTGCTTGCCTCCTTTTTAAAGTTGTGCTTTTTCTTGCATTCTAGCTGTGTTATCCAAGAATTCACTTTTTACATGCTAGAAATCATTCATGCACAAGCAAAATCTTGCACCGTACCGAGAAAATCCAGAAAAACAGTTGCATAATTCACTGAAAAATCAAACTTTCCATTTTTGGTAGTGTCGCGATATCGCGACACTTCCATTTCGAAAATGTCGCGATATCGCGACAGGTAAGTCAAAATGCAGCTAAGTGCCGAGAAGGTCGCGATTTCGCGACATGTCGCGAAATCGCGACGATTTTTGAGAGAGAAGCAAGCTGTACGGAGGGCGCGATTTTGCGACATGTCGCGAAATCGCGACATGTCGCATTTTCGCGACGGGAGAGAGAAAGTGGGCTGCGGGATGAAAAATCGGCTAAGTCAGAAACATGTTCCAAAATCGCGGTCAACGCGGTCAACGCATGCAGGTAAGGGAACTGTCGCGATATCGCGACGTGTTCTAGAATCGCGGCTGAAAATCAAGAAGCGTACGGAGGCCAGGAAGGGTCGCGATTTCGCGACATGTCGCGAAATCGCGACATGTCGCGTTTTCGCGGCCGACGAGGGAGGAAGTTGCCGATGCTGCTGGCAGGGTCGCGATTTCGCGACATGTCGCGAAATCGCGACATGTCGCGAGAATCGCGGTAGGAGAGAGAAAGTCATAGTTGACACCGAAAGTGCATTTCGGCGGGAAACAGAAGGCTTCCTGGGGTAGCGACACGTGTCAAAGCGTGAATGGGACAAACAGAAGCCGACATGCAAGCTTATTTTGCGGTTTTTAATCTGTTTTTAATGTTTTAAGCTTACGATTTAATTAAAATGCTAATCTAATGCATCTTTTTGTCTTTCATGCGGGATTCCACGGCACTTACGGGACAACGGGAAAGACCATAAAGGCAAAGATAAAGTGCGGATTTAGTCAAGGACCGCCATGCTAGAAGAGAAGAAGCCGGTAAAGCATTCAATAGCAAATTTATTGCGGACTTGATAGCATGAAGACAATTTCAACACAGGGATGGCTTTACGGAGATCAGATATGAGAGAAGTGGTGACTCATCCGGCTCACCAGCAGAATTAATGGAGGCATTTATTTGCAGTTGCGGATGAATGCAAGTTGCATTTGATTTTATCTTCTCCATTTATGGCGACTAAGCTGCATTGATTTGCCGAAGGGTTAAGTTCTATCCGGACTTTGATTTTTAAATGGATTTTTATTGTAAAACCCGGGTCCTAGGGTTTAAGTGCGATAAGATTTAGGGTTTGAGCAAGATATTTTGGAAAAGATCAGGGTCTGTCATGAGTCTATAAATACAAATTCTAAATGTAATCGCGGGAGGCGGAGACTTAGAAATAAAGGCTTATAAGCAATTTCTTGCAAATTTTGTGAAATCCTTTGTTTACGGACTTGGAGTTGATGTGCTTTAGCTTTTACGTGATAGCATGGCCGGGAGCCTAATCTTTTGCGAGTGTGATAAGTGTATTTTCTTTTGTTATCCGTTCCATTTAAAGTTTGTTAGATATATCTTGTAAATCTGCCATTGTCAAGATTAAATATCTTTGTTAGGCTTCGGTTGTTCTATTATGCTGCTAGGGAAATTACGATTTGAGGTTAAGTTTGTTCTAATTGCTCTGTCTTCCTTTGTGCGAGCTAGAGTTGTCGGTGAAAGATACCGATTTTAACCAGTTGCCCTTGGATTTATGATTTTCTGCTAGATCTGTTTCACTCTGCCTTGTGCTCTTAGTTGAAAGTGATCTTAGGCTAGTTGGACACTTTCTTCTAGGATTTGTTATGTTGTGAAGGTGATAGCATAGATAAGATTGGTAGTTTTGGGTTTTACAGTTTGATGTTTGATAAGCTTCTCTTTTACGCCCTACCCTACCCTCTCTTTGCTTACCGTGAATGATCCATTTTTATTTTCTTTATTTGCCTTTTATTTAAATCTGTTGACCCATGAGAGCTAGATCAAAGAATTCAAGTCAAATCTGATTGTCAACAACTTTTGCAACTACTGAACAAGTTCGGGAACCCCCTGTAAGGTAACGGAGCAGTCCATATTGAAATCTATTCCGAAGTGGAAAAGAGTGAATTGCCATTCGACCCAACTACGTAACTCGCACCTTGGATAACCAGCTAGATCCTAAAGATGAGTGGGATCAGTCCCGTGGGTGTCTCCGGAGCTTTCCTTGCCTTCATCCTTTTTCCCGGGGTGTGCATGAAAGCCGGACCAACACCTAATTGGCGCTAGAAGGAGGGCAGAACATCTGTTCTTAGTGCACTTGAGTTGAGAAATCCGACTGTATGTGGAACTGTAAAACTGTATTTTATCCAAAGTCTGGTAGCCAATTTTCCCCTCCTCCTCAGCCAACATCTAATTGGCGCTAGAAGGAGGGCATGAACTCGGTTCAAGTATTGTAAGGGCATAACAACAACATTTGAAGGACCCACAGTGAACTCCGGACAGTTTTATAAATTGTCGATACGTTTTAAATTGTCTTTTATAAATTATCGATACGATTTTATAAATTGTCGGTACGGTTTTTAAATTTCAAATCCTTTAATTTGTCTTATTTTATATCATTTTAAATTTAAGTGGTCGGTTTCATAAATTGTCGGTGCGGTTTTTGAAATTGCCGAGAGAAGGCCTTAAGTTCAGTGGTTTGTTAAGAACAGTTCTATCATCACTTGCAGTTATCCAATTACAAATCAGAACATCACTGTCAGCCAAGTAATAATGGCAAATTGGTTGGGCTCCACCGCTTTGAACATTTCGGGTATAGCCCATGACCTGCCTGAGAAGTCCAGAAAGGTATCTCCCCAGGTACAAACATGATGGGACAAGAACTGAAGAAGAACATCTGCTAGCTTTTAAAAATGCTTTAAGATTATTGAATATACAGCATGAAGATGTTGCCTGCAGATTGTTCCCGTTCACTCTCCAGGAGGGAGCTTATGGCTGGTTTTTAAACCTCACCAGCAATTCCATTACTAGGCTGGGATGATCTAGAGAAAGCTTTTATATCACGGTTCGGTGAAGTGATAGATCCCGACATTTTATATCAGCAATTTTCCAGCATCAAGAGAGAGTCGGGAGAAGCGTCGGGTCTTTCAATATGAGGTTCCAAAGAGCTTACGGTAGAATGATGGCCATTACATCCCAAATGCAAATCTGGCCTTAGAAATCTACAAGAATGCATTGGATTCGGTGACCTCTATTTTCCTCAAGAGAGACATTAATATCACAACCACTGGCGAGAGGCTTATAAAGAAGCCTTAATTCTTGAAAGACGAGTTAGGGCCTCAAATTTTGAGCGATCCTTTGATATCCTATGTTACACGAGAACATGCACGTTCCGAGACCCCATTCCACATCATGAGTTAGTGCCAACATGTCATGCTCTACCCAAGGAGACTCAGTTAAGCTGTCACATCCACTCGGCATGTGCAAAATACGAGAGAAAAGTTCGACAAATTCAAAGTGCGAAGTGCTTGAAGCTGAACGGTTGTGATACGGCACCACCCAAATCCGAAGTTTTTCCTGGTGAGTTAAATTTTCCTAGAGATCAAAGAAATATTGATATTTCTAGTTCACCCAAAAATAGTACAACCGGGGTTTCGGATTCTTTCACTTTTCTTGAAGAGGCGAGAAAGTCTTGTACGGACTCACTGTGGATGAAATGCAAGATTTTCAACAGTTCAAAATGGACAGTTATGACTTGAGATGTGAGAGTCCAGAACTTAATAATGATCCTTCCTCATCGAGAGGATGATGAAAGTGAGATTCAATCTCACTATGCGAGAAATAGCTGAGGAGGATAGCATCATTGAGGATATGAGGGAACTTAAAGCTGACATCACCCTCTATGAACTGCCTCAGTTTGTTGGACAAAACATTAACTTGATTGAGGCTTACTTTGGACCACCTGTTGAATTTCAAGAAAAGGAGGAAAAGGTAGTAAATATGAATGTGGTCAACCAACTTGGAATTGATGAAGTTGTCTCAACATAAGCACTGCAACTTACGAACATAATGTCAAAGAGGAGGCTATAAAGCGTGTTGATGCAGATATTGGAGTTTATGATTTGGCAAGCTGAAAAGGTGAGAACAATTATAGCCCTAATCAATAACAACAATGATGTTTGGACATTGCACATTGATGAGGTTAAGTCTAAGCAAGGCTCGGGTGAAAAGGAAAATTGTAAACATTCTGCTAGAGGGATAAAAATTGAAGTCCTGGATATTGAAGTGGTGCAGCAACCACAAAATGTTCAAGTTGTTAAGAACCGGGGCATACGAGATAAAACATGATTTCTTTCGGTTGTCACATCATTTTGAAAATGTGGTGGTGCAGGTCTGTCAAGGTTTTAAAGTATTTGATCCTGGGGGTTTTTACATTCGGTCCTTTTGAAAGAACTACTGCAAACCCTTTAATTAGAAGCATAAACATGTTATCATATGATTTGTTATTATATGATTTGTTTAATTTGAAGGAGTTGCGGATTTGTTTTCAAATGGGACGGGGAAGACGATAAACCCAAGTCTTTCCCAGGATAGCAAATTTTTGAAGCACGGTGCGGAGTGCATTTCGTCAACGGGACATGAAAGGTAATTTTTTTTAAATTACTTGCATGGTCAAAATTTTTTAAAGCACCATTTCTCTGCTTTCCCAAGCTGCTTGCATTTTTTGAGTATGAAGGGAAGTTGTAACATATGTATGCATTGTAAATAAGCTTTGAAGTTTTTCGGTTTTATTTCTTTGTCGGTGCGGTTTTTATTTCAATGTACGTGCGGTTTTAATCTGTTTCGAGTTTAATTTTAATGCTCTGCGAGTTTTAATTTATTTGTTTTTCGGTTTATTTCTTTGTCGGTGCGGTTTTATTTTTAAATGTACGTACGAGTTGCGATTTTCAGTTTTCTTTAGTTGTTTTTCGGTTTTAGCTTGTGCGGTTTATTTCTTTTGTCAGTGCTTTTTATTTCCTTTCTTTGTCTTTTTATTTTAGCTTGCTTTTATTTTAGTACTGTACGGTCTTTTCTTTATTGCATTTCTTTTTCTTTCTTTGTCTGTACGATTTACGATTGCGATTTAATTTATTTCGATTTGCGTTTAGTTTATTTGTTTCTAATTTTTATTTGCTTCAGTTCTTTTAGTTTATTTCTTTTATTGCCTGTACAGTTTTTATTTTCTTCCTGCTTTTCCTTTTCTTTGCTGTCTGTACAGTCTTTTGTTTTAGTTTTATTTTGTTGCTTGTGCAGTTTTGTTTGTTGTCTGTGCAGTTTTAATTTATTTGCTTGGGTTCTTAGTTTATTTGTTTTAGCTTAATTTTGCTTCCTGTACAGCTGTGCTTTGCATCCTTTGTAAATAGCCTTGCAGTTTGTTTTATTCCTTTGTCTGTACAGCTGTGCAGTTTTCAGTGTTTAGTTTATTTTATTTGCAGTCTATGCAGTTTTGATTTTGTTTTGCTTTAGAAGCTTTGTGCTGTCCTTGGAAGCTTTGTACAAAGTCCTTTGGCTTCTAAAATTTTCTATCCTTTGCCTTTGCCTGAGCAATCAATGAAAAGTCGGCCTGCTGAAAATTGTTTTATTCCTAGCTGATAAATCCTCAATCCGAGTGCCTCCCCATTACTGCTCATTATTCTAATTGAGATAGTATGCTTGCACTAAACTGTGGAACTATTTTGTTATCCAGGATGAAGGTAGAGAGATGATTGGATCTTGTGTCTTACTTGCCACAGTTGTTTTAATGATAGAAAAAGCTGTTATCTTTGTTTAGTTGGAGGAACTCCAGGGAATCCAAGAAAAGGTTGGTTATAAGAGGGGACTATGGTTCATGCAATTATTTGGGTATCCACGAGAGGCTATCAATGCCTAGACTGAAACAGTTCCAGATTGATCAAATATTAAAAGAAAATTGTAATTTCTCTAAGGTCTTCCAGATAGTGATATATTTCAAAAAGAAGAGATAAAAAAAAGAGATAAGAAAAGAAAAAGAAAAAAAAAAAAAGAGTTATATGATTAAAAGAGGCAGCCAATATTAGATTACGCCCTACAGTTGTAAATTGGGTCGTGTAAATCTAAAGGGTAACTCTGTCTAAGCTGTAAAAGGCTAAACTAGTAAACAGAGCTCTACTCGGTTTCCCCTTTTACAATCTAGAAAAGTTGATTAATCCAAGTTTATCATTCAATTCAGTCATCCTTGAAGAAAGTTCTATACCCTTTGTAATTGCACATCAGAAATCTTCCTTGAAGTAATCCGACCTAGTATGTCCTTGGGAAATTTTAACGGTTGGCGAGTTAGTGGTCAATTTATTGTGAAGAATGCACGTGGCAAGGCATGATGCATGGTCTTTTTGTTTTGAAACCGGAGTCTTGGGTTCTAAAATAGTGCTACTATTTTACCCATGAGATATCGCCATTTGTTGATAAGCAACACACCCCCATTGAAAAATGAGATTCCATCCTTAGAAAATTATGAACTTCCATTTTTTGCGGCGGGGACCCTCTTGATCTTTTCGGGTTTTAAATCCAAATTTGCTTGCCTCCTTTTTAAAGTTGTGCTTTTTCTTGCATTCTAACTGTGTTATCCAAGAATTCACTTTTTACATGCTAGAATCATTCATGCACAAGCAAAATCTTGCACCGGTACCGAGAAAATCCGGAAAACGAGTTGCATAATTCACTGAAAAATCAAACTTTCCATTTTTGGTAGTGTCGCGATATCGCGACACTTCCATTTCGGAAATGTCGCGATATCGCGACAGGTAAGTCAAAATGCGGCTAAGTGCCGGAAAGGTCGCGATTTCGCGACATGTCGCGAAATCGCGACGATTTTGGAGAGAGAAGCAAGCTGTACGGAGGGCGCGATTTTTGCGACATGTCGCGAAATCGCGACATGTCGCATTTTCGCGGTAGGAGAGAGAAAGTGGGCTGCGGGATGAAAAATCGGCTAAGTCGAAAACATGTTCCAAAATCGCGGTCAACGCGGTCCAGCGCATGCGGGTAGAGGAACTGTCGCGATATCGCGACGTGTTCTAGAATCGCGGTTGAAAATCAGGAAGCGTACGGAGGCCAGGAAGGGTCGCGATTTCGCGACATGTCGCGAAATCGCGACATGTCGCGTTTTCGCGGCCGACGAGGGAGGAAGTTGCCGATGCTCTGGCAGGGTCGCGATTTCGCGACATGTCGCGAAATCGCGACATGTCGCAGAATCGCGGCAGGAGAGAGAAAGTCATAGTTGACCTGAAAGTGCATTCCGCGGGAAACGAGAAGGCTTCACGGGGTAGCGACACGTGTCAAAGCGTGAATGGGACAAACGGAAGCCGACATGCAAGCTTATTTTGCGGATTTAATCTGTTTTTAATGTTTTAAGCTTACGATTTAATTAAAATGCTAATCTAATGCATCTTTTTGTCTTTCATGCGGGATTCCACCGGCACTTACGGGACAACGGGAAAGACCATAAAGGCAAAGATAAAGTGCGGATTTAGTCAAGGACCGCCATGCTAGAAGAGAAGAAGCCGGTAAAGCATTCAATAGCAAATTTATTGCGGACTTGATAGCATGAAGACAATTTCAACACGGGGATGGCTTTACGGAGATCGGATACGAGAGAAGTGGTGACTCATCCGGCTCACCGGCGAGATTAATGGAGGCATTTATTTGCAGCTGCGGATGAATGCAAGTTGCATTTGATTTTATCTTCTACATTTATGGCGACTAAGCACTGCGATTTGCCGAAGGGTTAAGTTCTATCCGGACTTTGATTTTTAAATGGATTTTTATTGTAAAACCCGGGTCCTAGGGTTTAAGTGCGATAAGATTTAGGGTTTGAGCAAGATATTTTGGAAAAGATCGGAGTGCATCACGAGTCTATAAATACAAATTCTAAATGTAATCGCGGGAGGCGGAGACTTAGAAATAAAGGCTTATAAGCAATTTCTTGCAAATTTTGTGAAATCCTTTGTTTACGGACTTGGAGTTGATGTGCTTTAGCTTTTACGTGATAGCATGGCCGGGAGCCTAATCTTTTGCGAGTGTGATAAGTGTATTTTCTTTTGTTATCCGTTCCATTTAAAGTTTGTTAGATATATCTTTGTAAATCTGCCATTGTCAAGATTAAATATCTTTGTTAGGCTTCGGTTGTTCTATTGTACTGCTAGGGGAAATTACAGATTTGAGGTTAAGTTTGTTCTAATTGCTCTGTCTTCCTTTGTGCGAGCTAGGCTGCCGGTGAAAGATACCGATTTTAACCAGTTGCCCTTGGATTTATGATTTTACGCTAGATCTGTTTCACTCTGCCTTGTGCTCTTAGTTGAAAGTGATCTTAGGTAGTTGGACACTTTCTTCTAGGATTTGTTAGTTGTGAAGGTGATAGCATAGATAAGATTGGTAGTTTTGGGTTTTACGAGTTTGATGTTTGATAAGCTTCTCTTTTACGCCTTACCCTACCCTCTCTTTGCTTACCGTGAATGATCCATTTTTATTTTCTTTATTTGCCTTTTATTTAAATCTGCTTGACCCATGAGAGCTAGATCAAAGAATTCAAGTCAAATCCGATTGTCAACAACTTTTGCAACTACTTGAACAAGTTCGGGAACCCCCTGTAAGGTAACGAGAGCGAGTCCATATTGAAATCTATTCCGGAAGTGGAAAAGAGTGAATTGCCATTCGACCCAACTACTGTAACTCGCACCTTGGATAACCTGACCAGATCCTAAAGATGAGTGGGATCAGTCCCGTGGGTGTCTCCGGAGCTTTCCTTGCCTTCATCCTTTTTCCCGGGGTGTGCATGAAAGCCGGACCAACAGGTTATTTCATTGAGTGATTGGTTGAGTAGAGTTGTTTAAGCCTAGTCAATTGAATGTTTTGAAGTGATTGTTCAAGTTCTATGAAACAAATTATACTATATTATGAATTAAGTTGAGAAAGTGATTGATATTCTTGTGAGTGTCAAGCATTTTGAATCTCTAACAATTCTCTATATGTTTCTAGAGAGTGATTGAAAGTGATTTAGTATTTAGGTAAATGTGAAGCATATTGAGTCTCTAAAAATTCTCTATATGTTTCTAAGAGAGTGATTTAAAGTGATTGAGTATTGAGGTGAATGTGAATCATATTGAGCCTCTAAAAATTCTATGTATGTTTCTAAGAGAGTGATTGAAAGGGATTGAGCATTGTGATGAATGTATAGCATATTGAGTCTCTAATAATTCTCTTTATTTTTCTACGATATTGGACAAGTTCTAGTGAGGACTTGTTGAGTAGATTTGAAGCAAGTATTTGAGAAGACTCATGGATATATTTGTGCAATATTTTGTGAAATCTTACAATACATATTGAGAATAGATTTGGATATAAGTTCTAGTGAGGACTTATTGAGAAAATTGGAGAAGTTCTAGAGAGAACTTGTGGATAGATTAGTGTGATATTTTGTGCAAGCTTACAAGGCATATTTGAGACAAGTATTTGAGAAGACTTGAGTGTAGAGTTGATTTATTGATTTGTTCAAACCTTAAGTTAAGGTTTTAGGTAGATCTAGTAGAATTGATTTGAGATTGATTCAATCTTTGTGTTGAGGCTTGAGGATAAATATTGAGGATAGATTTGTGCTAGACCAAAGGACTATGTTTAGTATAGATCAGAGGATAAATTTGTGTTAAACCAAAGGAATGCGTTTAGTGTAGATCAAAGGATAGATATTGAGGATAGATTTGTGTTAAACCGGAGGAATGCGTTTAGTGTAGATGAGAGGATAGAGATTAAGGAAAATTTTGTGCTAGACTAAAGGACTATATTTAGTGTAGATTAGAGGATAGAGATTGAGGATAGATTTGTGCTAGACCAAAGGACTATTTTAGTGTAGATCAAAGGATAGAGATTGAGGATTGATTTGTGCTAGACCAAAGGGTTGTATTTAGTGCAGATTTGAGGCAGAGATTTGAAGGTGAAAGAGTATAGAGAATGAAAATATATAGTGGATAAAGATCCATTAGCTAGGTCAATGAGGACAAGAGTATTCAGTGGATAGAGATCCATTATCCAGAGAAGTGAGGCCAGTAATTCCTCTAGAAGATCACCAGTTCGAGCTAAGGAGAAAGGAGTTATCCTATGGATAGAGATCCATGAACTTGATTAGGGGATTGGTGTCTCCTTTAGATAAATATCCATAAAAATTTTAATTGGGAAGGATTCCCAAGAGATTGATTGAGAAAATTTTAGTGAAATATTTTCTCCTTGGAGTAGCCCATTGTAGACACCAAAATCCAGCCACTTGTAAGTCATCTATACCTTCCTGTTAGCCACGCGTCCGTTATCCATCCTTCTCGCCATTATTTGGCCCAAATCCACATCTTCCCATCATTATTTGGCCCAAATCCACACCTTCCCGCCATTATTTGGACCAATTTCACCTTTCCCGCCATTTTTCATCCCCAAATTTATTTAAATTATTATTTATATATATTTTAATATTTTAATATATTTTAATATATATATAAATATAGTTTAAGTGATTTAATCTAAGCCGTCCATCCTATTGCATAATATTTATTGTGAAAGAAAAGTAAAAAGTGGTATTATACTATTCATCCCCCCTCAGTATAAGCTTGTGTTCTTTAATTGGTATCAGAGTGGGTTCCTTCGAAAGAGTTTAATAGATTTAGGGAAAAGCTTTCAAGAACACAATGGATTCTACAAATTTTTCCTTAGATAATTCAACACCAATATTTGATGGAAGTGATTATATATATTGGAGTATGATAATGAAGATTCACCTAATAGAACTTGGCAATGAAATTTGGGAAGAAGTTGAAAATAGATACATACCACTAGCTGATCCACCTACAGATAAGGAAGGTAAGCTTCTACAACATTACAATTCAAAAGCAATGAATGCACTTTTGAGAGGTTTGCATAGAACATAATAAATAAAAGTTATGCATTGTAAATATGCAAAATGAATTTGGGATAAGTTGCAAAGCATATATGAAGGATATAAAAGTGTCAAAAAGATAAAGATATGAAAATTCAAAGGAAAATTTGAAGAATTAAGAATGAAGAATGAGGAATACATTAGTTATTATCTACTTTAGGTATATTAGGTTGTTAATGCTATGCAAGTACTTGGAATTAATGTGGATGAATCAGATGTTTGTGATAAGATCTTAAGGTCTCTTCCAACAAGGTTTAGTGGAAATATTTCATCTATACAAGAATCAAAGGATGGTGATTCTTTAAAAAGAGATATGTTGCTTTGTATTCTTATATCTTTTGAGTTAAGAACAAAAGAACCTAATCCCCATAAGGAAGAATCCTTTAAAGAAATTAACAAGACAAAGGGTAAGATGTTAGAATCGAGCAATGAATCATCCAATGATGAAGAAGAAAATTATGGTAGAAGGAAAATGGATTCATGAAGATTCAAAGATGCAAAATCTATTTGATGTTTCAATTGTGGAAAGTATGGTCACTATGCAAATTATTGTCAAGAAGGTAAAAATAACAATGATGAAGAAAAATAGGATCATAGGATTAGGAAATCATAAAAATACAGGTACCAAAAGAAAGGCAAGGATGGATGAAGCAGAAAAGGGAAGAAGTTCTTTCAAATACAAAAGATGAGCTAATATGCAAACAAGTAAAGTAAGTACTCAAGTTATAGTGATGCTAGTTTTTCAGATAATGATAAATATGAAGTCCTATTTATGATTGAAGAAAAATAAGAATTCAAGAAAAGGTCACCAATAATTATCAAGAGTTTTAGATGTGGTAACTTTGGACATCTTGAAGATAGTTGTACAAGGAACGGTTATAGTTTCAGTGATGATGAATATGAGGATGCACTTGAAGAAAATATTCTAATGGCACTAGAAGAAGAAGAAGGTGATCCTATAGAAGATAAGTCAAAATAAAATGAAGATGTAGACAAAGGCAAACAAATAGAGGAATAATAAAAAAAAGAAGGATTTGAACTTAAGACAAAACTTATTTATTCTCTTGAAACAGTAAATAAGGTAAGAAAGTAAAACTCTAAACTTAAGTTTTAGTTTCAAGAATGTGATGAAGAAAATCTTATAGAGTATCTAAACAAGTCAATGGATAAGACAAAGAAGTTCAAGGATAAGTTAGAAGAAAAGGTCTTATAATGTGAAATGTTAGAACAAGAAGTAGCTCTACTAAGGGAATATTTAGAAAAATTAAAGGATAAGCTACACAAGTTTGGAAAGAGCTCAAAAATTATGGATAAGATGATCAAGATACAAAGAAGGTCAACAAACAAAATAGGTCTTGGTTTTGAACAGGCTCAAAAGAAACAAGAAGAAGAGTCAACCTCAAGTTATTTAGAAGAAGAAACTTCAAAATAATATAGTGTAAGAGAAAGTGGGACATCTGAGGATGAGTTGGACAATAGAAATTTCAACAAGGAAAGGAACAATGCACAAAGAAGAAACAGGTGGAAAAGCAATCAAAATAGGTTAATAGAGACTAAGAGACCAATGAGGTCAAGACAATGAAATTTTAATGGTAGGTGTTTGTCATGTCATAGGTTTGGATACATGGATTCACAGTGCAGAACACATGAAAGACAAGAAAATGGGAATTTTAGAAACATATAGCTTTTCCATGGGTATTGCTACTCATGTAATCAGTTTGGTCACAAGGCAATGGACTATAGGGTTCATGATAGAAAAGGATATGGATTCACTAGGAGAAATCCTAAGACATTTGAACCTCCAAGGAATAATAAAATTAAGTGTTATAAGTGCAATAATTATGGACATACAAAAAATTGGTGTAGAGTAGACATTCCAGAATCAAGCATGAACAGGAACAAGAACATGAACAAGAACATAAATATGGACATGGATAGGAACATGAATAGAAATATGGATATGAACATGAAAAATAATAGGAATAAGAATAGGAATATGATTATGGATATAAATAGGAACAAGAATGTGGACATGGACAGGAATAGGAACAATAAAAAGGATCAAATGAGAAGAAAATAGGAAAAAGGTAAAGACTAGTTCTTGCTAGGAATAGAAAAACTCCCACCCTATAATTAACCACCTCAAGAGGAGGTGGGGGAGGGTATAAGCTAAGAGATGCATTCTTAGCCCCGAGCCCCAAAGGTGGAAATTTTCCATTGATGTCAAAGGGTGAGAGATTTGGATTAAGGAGAGAGCATTGAGTCAGGGGGAGCAGTTTCCCAGGGGGAGCAGAATAAGAAAAATGTCAATTTTTGGTAAAAAGAATTTGGGTTGCCATCAATGAAAAAGGAGGATATTTTTGGAATTTTTGAGTGATAATTTGTCATTGATGTCAAGAGTGAGTGGTCATTGATGTCAAGCTTTCAACACCAATCAGTGGTAGTTTCAGTCGACAACATTAGTTTTCGGTTCTCCAATAAATGTAAAACGATAATTTGGTTGCATTTTCAAGACCCAATTCTAGGAAGTTAGATTTGGTCCAAAGTACAAAAAGAAGTCCAAATGAATAATATTATAATATTCTTTTATAATATTATACAAAGGAACTTTAAAATTAATTATAAATTAATTTATTAGTTAATTTACTTAACTTATAAAGTTATTTAAATTAATTATTAATTAATTTAATTATTAATTATAAATTAATTTAATCTAAGGTTAAATAACCCTAAGGTGGGTTATTAAAATTAAAATTCAAAATTTAATTTTGAATGAAAAAGTGCCAACATGAGGAGAAGTTTAAAAACGTGTATATAAGGGGAACTCCCACTTTACCAAACCTTACCATGCCTTCAAAATAAATTGCGAGCCTTATAATTTACACTGCCTCCAAGGAAGAGAAAGCATGTAAAATTTATGGAAAGTCAAATGACTACGGAGGCATAAGAGGAAGGGACTCTTCATTCCTTCACGTGGGCATTAGTAGCCCACACGGTGGGATCCCAAGCTCTAAGGCACTTAGGCTAGAGGAGACGATGGATCGAATCTCACCGAATTCCCATTTTGAGGAAGAAAGAGGTATGCTTTAATATTGGTCGCTAAAATTTTTGGGAATATAGTTTGGGCATTTAAAAATTAATTTTTGCATGTTTTTTATTGGTTCTAAGGTTGCAAAGGGAGTTATAAATGTTTTGCAAAATTAAAATTTTAATGTTATTTTCTCAAATATTTTGAAAGTATTGTAAGGTGTTTGGTTGATATTTTATGGTGTTGGATATTATTTTAAGTTGGAGTTTATAAGGTGTATCAAAGAAATTATGTTTATGTATGTTATGATGAGTGTTATTTTTATAAGGGAGCAATAAGACATAAATTGAGTTGTGATTATTTTGCATCTAAGGGAATAGTTTTGAGAAAGTATTGAAGTGATATTGTTGTTCTTAACCATTGGAATTAGAAAGAAGGAAATTGTGATTAAGATAGGTTTTTCCAAAGGCACTTTTACATCCAAAAAAAGGTATGGGTATATTCTTCCTAGTGAGTGATTTTTGAAAGTTGTGTATGAAAAGTTGGATTGAAAAGGATTGTTTGGTTCGTATTTTTTACAGTGTTTTGATTTAATGCTTCAAGTTTTTTTGGAATAAAAAGAGTTATTGATAAAACATTGTTTTATAAGCATTGTTTTTGAAGTGATTAAGTTGAGTGAAGAACTTGAACTAGGGTTTGGAAAGAACATGAGTATCATTGTTATGTGAGAATTTATTGATAAGCATTTTTGGAAACATTGAGTGATTGTTCATGTGATTGGACTAGGGTTTGTGAGCAAGGGTTATTTCATTGAGTGATTGGTTGAGTAGAGTTGTTTGAGCCTAGTCAAGTGAATGTGTTGAAGTGATTTTTCAAGTTCTATGAAACAAATTATTCTATATTATGAATTGAGTTGAGAAAGTGATTGAGAGTCTTGTGAGTGTGAAGCATATTGAGTTTAGCAATTCTCTGTATGTTTCTAAAAGAGTTATTGAAAGTGATTGAGTATTGAGGTGAATGTGAAGCATATTGAGTCTCTAAAAATTCTCTATATGTTTCTAAGAGAGTGATTGAAAGTGATTGAGTATTGAGGTGAATGTGAAGCATATTGAGTCTCTAAAAATTCTTTGTATGTTTCTAAGAGAGTGATTGAAAGTGATTGAGTATTGTGATGAATGTAGAGCATATTGAGTCTCTAAAAATTCTCTTTATGTTTCTATGAAATTGGACAAGTTCTAGTGAGGACTTGTTGAGAAAATTTGAGGTAAGTCTTTGAGAAGAATTGTGGATAGATTTGTGTGAGCTTTTGTGAAAGCTTACAATACAGATTGAGAGCAAATTTGGATAAGTTCTAGTGAGGACTTATTGATTAGATTGGACAAGTTCTATAGAGGACTTGTGGAAATATTAGTGTGATATTTTGTGGAATATTACAAGACAGATTTGAGACAAGTATTTGAGAAGACTTGAGTGCAGATTTGATTGATTTATTTGTTCAAACATTGAGTTAAGGTTTGTGGTAGATCCAATATAGTTGATTTGAGATTGAGTCAAGCTTTGTGTTAAGGATTGAGGACAAATTTGTGCTAGACCGAAGGACTATGTTTAGTGAATATCAGAGGATAGAGATTGAGGATAGATTTGTGCTAGACCGAAGGACTATGTTTAGTGCAGATCAGAGGATAGAGATTGAGGATATATTTTTACTAGACTAAAGGACTGTGTTTAGTGCATATCAGAGGACAAATATTGAGGATAGATTTATGTTAGGTCGAAGGACTATGTTTAGTGTAAATTTGAGATAGAGCTTTGAAGGTGACAAAGTATAGAGGACAAAAGTATCCAATGGATATAGATCCATTAGCTAGGGTAGTGAGGACATGAGTCTTCAATTGATAGAGATCCATTAGCCAAAGTAGTGGGGGTAATAGTTCTTCTAGAATATCACCAATCAGAGCTAAGGAGAAATGGGTTCCCTTGTGGATAGATATCCAAAAACTTGATTAGGGGATTGGTGTCTCCTTTGGATAGAGATCCATAAATATTGTAATAGGGAAATTATTTCAAAGAGATTGATTGAGAAAATTTTAGTGAAATATTTTCTCCGTGGAGTAGCCCACATTGGGTGAACCATGTAAGTTTGGTGTCTCTATTGTGTGTGGTGTTTTATGCATTGCTTTGATTATTGTTGTTGATATTGCTATCTATAAATTGCATAATATTGATTGGTAAAATAAAGTAAAAAGTGGTATTATACTTTTCATCTCCCCTATCAGTATAATATTGTGTTCTTCACATAAATTTACTCCAAATATACTCACAAATCTATCCAAATATGCACCAAACCTCGTTATAAGTCTAGCACAAATCTACTCCAACTCTACTCACAAATCTATCAAAATTTGCACACATTACATATACAAATATGCTCCAACTCTACTCACAAATCTATCCAAATATACACCAAACCTCATTACAAGGTTAGCACGAATCTGTCTCAAATTTTCTATCTATTACTACCCAAATCTGCTTCAAGTCTTCTCACAAGACTTTCTCAAATATTCCTCAATGTTGCTTCAAGTCTTCTCACAAGACTTGGTCAAATCTGCCTCAATGCTTCTCATAGAACTTGCTCAAACATTCCCAAACCTTGCTTACAAAAAATGCTTATATCTCTTTTAGAAATGCTTTCTTAAACTAGGCAGTTTGAACATATTATACCTATAATTCTTGTAACCTCTTGAACATATAGAGAATGATATTATAAAATACCCAATATGTTCTTCGCATTCACAAATATTGCATTCATCCAATCTAATCTCTACCTCTTACAAATCCCTTTCAAATCAAATCAAACTAGTGTATAACTTTGCTTCACAAAAATGGTCTCTAACACTTGCCCATTCACATTCAATGTCACTCACATCAATGCACAAATGCTTCACAAATTCTTTCAAAAATAATGCACAATTTGTTCTCAAAAACCCTAACTCAAGTGTTTCCAATTTCACTAATAAAAAAATGCACAATGTGTTATCAAACCCTAGCTCAAATATTTTCAACAATTCACACCAATCAACCCTTTTATCTCCACCTTATAATTTTGAAATATTTGTTCAACCAACCATCTTAGAGAAAGAATAATATTAATATCTTGCCTTCAATAATATTAATATATTTCCTTCATTTTTAAACCATTGTTCCAAAGAACTCTTAAGCATTTTTTCCTTCATGATAATATCTAAAAATAAATATTATATTGATTTTCTCAACAAATTTCCTTTCTCTAAGATAAACATGTGCCTTAGAATAATAATTGTGCCTTGAGAATTATTTTACTTGATGTCAATGACAACCAATGACATCTTCTCTTTTAATATCAACTTATGAGATCAATACTTTGACATCAATGACAACACAATATAATCAAAATTTCCAACAACATTTGTGTGTTTTGATTGCTTGCGACCTACATAATGTTTATGTTGACATATATGGTATTCATTTTTAGGTTCCACCATTTACTAAATACTTCTAAAAGTGAAATGTTATTTTATATTTAGTGAAGTATCATTGAGTGCTCTTTTATTTTATTTTTTTTTAATTATAAAAGGAACCACACACACCACATCACATTTTAACATTAGTGAGTTGGAACTTCATCCCCAACCACTAATAGAGACCAACGATAGTGGGATTCATATCCACCCATTTTTTCACATGATACGAACCCTATTGTTTGGCCAAATCTAGCTCTAAGAACCGTATTAACCATGTAAAATAGGATGCATTCCTCTTCAGAGGTTGTATCATTTCCCATGATCAATGGGTGAAGACTGGTAGGACATGTGCTCCCTGACTGGGTATGGGCTTCATATCCATACTTTAGTGGGTTTACATGATCATACATCATCACTAGTTATTGAGATGCGAGTATACAAGTGAAATCCTTTTAACATTGATAATATCATCCAATAAAAGAAAAACATGTGAAAATATATCTCTTCATAAACAAAAAATCATAAACACACCAAACAGTTTTAGGGAACACATAAAATATTTAAAAGAGATAAATACTTTTATTATTGTGTGTTTCATTCTTGTTTTTTGCATCATTAAAATTTGTAAAAGAGATAATCACGTAGGATTTGGAACAAAGTAGTAATGGTATGCACATAAAACCAAATCCATTCATGGGTTAATGCTACAGATAGTAGGCTAGAAGACATAGATCATCTCCAATTTAATCCTAAGGATATTATTATACCTCCTTGGAAGCCTCCTACTCGCCCAAGTCCTAGAATTTCAAATCAAGAATCTAACCTACAAGGGACCCCTATGCGGGACACTCCTACAGGTCTTGGTTCTAATTAGGGAACTTAATTTATAGATATAGACACTTCACATGCCTTATTTCAAGAATAGAAATTATGCATTGAGGCACAAAAAAATAGAGCAATACCATGCATCCACATGCCTGCTCGGTATACCTTGCACACCTACATGCAAGATCAAGATTATTCACCATGGGGAGGGCCAAATGATCAAACTACCAATATAAGTAACAATATGAGTATGATATTCATCACCCTGGGAAAGCAAATTCAGCCCTTTCTTTCTTCATTTATGAAGGAAGACCTGATGAGAATCTTGATTATCCTTGGTCTCATTATTCCATGCAAGCACATTGTGCTTCTATGCCAACTAAGTATGAATAATATTTTTTATGATTGATCCTCCAGTGAACACAACCTATCTCAATTGAGGGAAGCTTGTATTCAATATTTTAGATCTTCCTAAATGAGATAGGCATCATGGAAATAGTGCTAGGGCTAATAGACCCCACATGGATGATCAAATAAACCAAGTTGTTAAAATATATACCAACTGCCAAGATCAATTCAATTAGCTTTGGCTAGGTAAAAAATGCTTGGATTTCTAGCATCAGTTAGAAAATAAAATTATTGAATAGAAAACCCATGAGTTGTTTTAAGATACCTTACGTAATGGGGTCCCTATCACAGGTATATGTTCCTCCTTGTAGGTTAATTCAAGAAACACTTTACAAATCCTACGATGATCTAGAACCAGAAGAAGAATATTTGAAGCACATTATGGAGGTATGGTTGATGATACTCAATCACCATGTCATATGCTTGAGATTCCTCACCATCTCCCATGGGACCAAAGCAAAGAATAGGAGATCAAATCCTCTTATGCATATAAAGCATTGCAAAAATGCATGAAAATAATAGAAAACAAGACCTCTATGTCTGGGCTTCAAAAGCCCAATTTGCACCAGCTTCGTAGTCAACCGCTTCATCCATCAATACTTTCCCCTCTATACCCATAACATTTCAAAATTTATAAGCTAGATATATTCAAAGGAGAGGAAGATGCATAGGAGCATGTTACTAGGTTCATGAACCAATGCTTTAGTATCCAAGATAATTATGCCTTAATTATAAGAACATTTTTTATTACCCTCTCTAGCCCAGTCATAGAGTGGTACAATCAACTCCCAAGGCACAATGTCCATAGCTTTGAATAATTTGCAAACGTATTCCTAGAACATTTCATGTTTAACACTAAGTGAAAGGTGACTTTAATAGAACTCACAGGGTTGAAGCAGTATGATGATGAGTCAGTCAAAGATTATGGTAATAGGTGGTGAATGCTTCTTGCTAAGCTACCATACCTACTACCAATGTTTGAGTTGACTCGCATGTTTTCCAAGAGTTTTTTAAAGCCAATTTTATTATTTCTACAACTCCAACAATACCAAACTCTTGAAGATGCTCTAGCACAAGCTAGAAAAATCAAAGAAATCAAAATTTAAGATGGGGATATCGCAAAACCTCGTAAGGAGTGGAATAAGAACATAAAAGGCAATATGACAACCAAATCCAGTAGCAATTAATCAATTTACCATTAGCATTCTAGGGCCTGTGCAACCAACACCACCTTAGAAGGTAAACTATCAAGCCCAACCTCCTCCTATAAATTACAATAACAACACTCAAATGAATCAAGGGAAAAACCAACAATGTCATACTAAGCTACAATTTACACCTTTCATCGAGTCTACGTATTCTCTATTCAATCATACATGTGTGGCCAAAGCACTTACTCTACCAGAGATCAATCCTATAGATCCAAATAACCCAAAGTCCATGGGACATAATGAATATTTATACTGTAAGTACCATGGGCATAATGGACATGATGTGCAAATATGCTACAGTTTAAAAAACCTAGTACAAGACATGATTGAGATGAATTATTTTCAAGTTAATAATCCTCTTGCAATAAATAATCAACAAATGGGTATCTTTAATTACCCATTACCCACTCACAAGGTGCAGGAGAATCAAGTAAAATAGGTAAATGAGGTCCATACGATACCCATCAACAAGGGTTCTACAAGATGGTTAGCATCATGACAAAGAATAGGCGTTATCCAAATCAATTTGAACCACCTACAACTTCAAACAACATTCACCCCATATCACAGTCTCTACCAGATCCAGTGTAAAGCCCTCCACCTTGTCTAATGGTCACCATAAAGAGTAAGCTTACTCAAATATTACAAATAACATCAGCCCAAATCTCTCTCTATGAGATTATCCAATAGTCTCCACCTAATCGAGAAGCTCTTATGGAGATACTTAGGTCAATTGAACTGCAACCCCAGTAGTCTAACTCCTTTATCAATTTTGTGGGGTGCGTTCAACAATGGAAAGAGCCAATAATAATATTTCATGAACATGAACTCAAACCAATATCAAATTATAGGGTTGATCCTTCCTTACACATCATTGCATGTGTAAATGGAACACCTTACAAAAGAGTTCTAATTGACACTGGTTATTCAAGCAATATCATCACCATAAATGCTCTCCAACATTTAGGTCTTCCATCATCCCACATTGTTGCATCCAAATATACTCTCAGGGCATTCAACCATACTCTATGATCAACGATTGGTACTATAGTATTACCTATTTAGGTGGGATGAAAAACCATACCAACATAGTATCATGTCTTATAGGGTGCAATGGCCTATAATATCTTGATGGGTAGACCCTGGATTAGGGACATGAAGTTCCTACCATCCATAGCTCACCAATTTTTGAAGTACACTCATGAAGGGCAAGTACATGTCTCCATAGACCTTGAGACCTTCAAATATTGCAACTTTGTACAACATATCCCCGAGTTGAACTTACCATCAACTCATATGGAATTCCAACCAAATACATCCATTCAAGTTCTGACTCCTTCATTATCACCTTCCATTGATCCATTATCATCTTCTTCTATACCACCATCATAAATTGCACATTTATATATACCTTCATCATCATCAAATCCTCCACAAAGGAACATGTCAAAGAGGCAAATTGACGATATTCCTCTAATAATATCTACCATTTCCACAAAATAAATTCCTAGTATAGTAGACAAGGAACCACCTCATGAGGTAAGAATTTAGTCATCTCAAGCCTCACTTTCATATTCTCCATATTCACCATCACAAGTCATAGTCCATCTAGCTACAACAAGATTAGAATAATACCCAGTGAGTAATATTACAATAGTTCTAGAAATTGAGATAATGTAGAATATGGGATGACCTCGTCTTCTCATAGGTACTATTGTACCTCTAAGCATATCTCCGAATCAAATAAATTACATATATATTGGTATTGTATATGGCACATCACCATATCCTTAGCAAGAAGAGGATGAAGAACCATTTTCTAAAGACATCATTTATATGTCCAATCCCGACTATGCCATGCAATATATCCATCATTGTCATTGGCATGGCTATGGTTTGGGGTTGTACGAAAAAGGTACTCATCTTCCTTTCCAGCCACAATATCATATACCATATGATAAATCTATATTAGGACACAACAAGCTTGTGCCTCTCGATGTCCTCATAGAAATTTTAGAGCACCTAGGTTTGAACTATAGGGATTAGCTTGCACACGATCCTTATGCTAATCCTAATCATGTCTAGTATTTGGAGGATTATTTCCCTGTAAATATAATAGATCAACGTATATCTCACAATTTCATCTGATCCTATGAAGAAGGTGAATTTTTGCATACTATTCCATATAACAATTAGGAAGAGGATCAAAGTCCCCATTATGAATGGAAAACTTGTGATGAATATTATTACAATGTAGCACCTATTAACTTTCGTAGTTCAAATGAAGAGTACGAGTATATCATCCCATTGGATTATTAAGAAGAGTTATATCTATGTATGTTCCCATTGCAACATCTCATATGGTGATAGATTTTACCACTCGAGGAGCAAGCTCACCCCTTCCACATCAACCACCTTCATTTGTTCCACCTCCACTACAACCACCCCCATAAGTCTTGCGACAAACTCTTGTAAATAGACCCAAAAAACCATCCAATAGAGATCATCCATCCATCCATAAAATTTCCATAGATATTACTACACCCTTGTATGATCTTAATAACCCATTAAAGCCATTGCACCTCGACCATGAGGTAATCGACATTGATCAGGGAGATTCTCCACCATCTTCATTAGAGTATTGGTCTTGCGATGAAATGTTACAACCTGTAGACACAAAAAATTGATCCACTTTGAGAAGGAAATCTTATTTAGTTCTCCTAAGAGGCCCTCAACCCTTTCCAAGAGCAAGGGAATACCTCTTTCCCTCCATTTTTTTAATTTGTTTACCTTTTAGTGAAATTGTACCTCATCTTTATGAGGTGCGAATTTGCGTCAGTGATATCGTGCCCCATCAATACAGGGAGCAACTTCACTGTTTAAATTGATTTTTAAAGTTTTTTTTATTTTATTATTTTTTATCCCACTTAGACCCAGTTTTAAACCCTCCTACATGTTTTGGCGTTAATTGTGAGTTTATTTATGCCCACTTTCTTCCTCCAATTTCATCTATAAAAGGAAGGATGTTTTTGCTTAATCATAAGTGCAATTTTTTTGATATGTGAAATTTTAATGTGTGATATCTATGAAAAGTGATTAAGCTCAAAATTTATAGTTCATTCTTCTTTATTTTATCTACTACAAGCTAACCTCAAAGTGCAAATTTTGGATTGATCTGTTGAGCAAGGTGCAGTGACAGTATTGTCATTGTTGTCAACATAGTAAGATACATTGGTTGATGTAGTGGACAGGAGTTCAGAGGTTATTCATAGTATGTACAGTGATGTTAAATGCTTATGAGGATGTTTTTGATGTTTGGGTGAAGTTGTTATAGGTTGTTTGTGCAAAGTTGAAAAAATTGTCATGTTGTGGCTGCTCCACAATGTACCCCAAAATTGGGGACCCACCTTTTTGCATATTTTCCAAGAAGACCGAAGTGGCCCATATGCTAAAGATAAAAGAAAATGCAAAACACCACAAATAAAAAAGTGTCACGATATCATGACATGTTGCATTTTCATGGTCCAAAGCAAAGAGAAAGAGCAAGGAGAAAAAATTGTCACGATATCATGACATGTTGCATTTTCGTAGTCCAAAGCAAAGAGAAAGAGAAAGGAGAAAAAAGTGTCGCGATATCGTGACATGTTGCATTTTCATGGTCCAAAGCAAAGAGAAAGAGAAAGAAATAAAAAGTGTCATGATATCATGACATGTAGCATTTTCAAGACTCAAAAAGGGTAGGCAGGCAGAGAAACAAAAGTGTCGCGATATCGTGACATGTTGCATTTTTGCCAAAGGAACATAGTAGTTGATAGTGCGTCTGATATTAGTGATGAACACCAAGATAGTGAAACTGAAGAATGCATAGTGACGTGGACCTATAAGGAATAAATCGAAGATTGAATAAGGTATTTTGTCACATAAGGACAAAATTCAATGAATAAGACAAAACATTACATAAGGAATATTTAATGAGTTGAAATCATCTAAGATGGTTGCTACACATGGAAAGAAGCAGACACATGCCCATGTGGAGAAAAGGAAATGAAGGGCCACAAAATAGAAATGAAAAGTCTTTTTGGAAACCAAAACACATGCATGCACAAGGGAAGGAGAAAACGAACAGTCATGGAAGGAGAAACAAATTTTTTTTAGAGGTTTTAAATATGCCATTCAAAGAGGCCATAAGAGGTTGGTGCTCCTTTCTATTGGTGTAGATAAATTAGGGGTTGGTGCTCCTTTCTATTGGTGCAAATAAATTAGGGGTTGGTGCTCCTTTCTGTTGGTGTAGATAAATTAGGGGTTGGTGCTCCTTTCTATTGGTGCAGATAAATCAGGGGTTGGTGTTCCTTCCAGTGGGTCTTTGGTAAATTGATTGTAAATTTGGTGCTCCTTCCAGTGGGTGCTGGTAAATTGATTGTAAAATTGGTGCTTTGCAAAGGCTGGATTTGGATGGGATTCCAAACAGTCATTTTGAGGATGTAGCCAAATCGGTGAACCTAGGTACATCTTGTGTTGTGTGATGTTCTCTTATTATACTTGCTTTATTTGGTTTCAAGTTTTCATTGTTTTGGCTTTAAGAGTTGAAGATTTAAGTTTTAAAAGAGCTACACTGATTCACCCCCCCTCTCAGTGTCATTTTGATACTAACAATTGGTATTAGAGCGAGGTTCCTAAATAGGCTTAACTGGCTAGGGTGATCTTAGAAGTGACACAATGGCAGGTGGTGAATGCTTCTTATCAAACAAAGCACCATTGTTTGACAAAAATAATTACACATTTTGGAGACACAGGATGCAGACATATCTTTATGCTTTAGGATACAACATTTGGGATTCAATAGATAGTGGATACACAATACCCATCACTTCTCCAACCGATGCTGCTAGTAAGAAACTGTTTGAGAATGACTCAAAAGCAAATAATGCTATCATGTGTGGATTAGTGGACAGTGAACTAGTAAATATTATGAGTTGTAAAACGAAAAAAAGAGATATGGGATAAACTGAGGAGCATTCATGAAGGAGATGTTAAGATCAAGGAGGCCAAGTTACAAACACATCGAGCTTAGTTTGAAGTATTAAATATGAATGAAGATGAGAACATATGTTAGGACACCGATCGAAGGGATAAGGTAAAATGCAGAAATAAGAAATGAATCGTTGTTATAAAGGAATTGCTGTTAAATTGGAGGAAGACCACCCAATGAAATGTAAATGAATATATATTTTGATTGATGATAAATTACACCAAGTTGAGTGCTTATTTCTATGTGCGTGGAGTTGTGACCAAGGGTCACAAATTTGTGAAAGAGAGTAATAACTAATTAACAAATAAGTGACTAGGATGATGGTTAGGAGTAGAATCCTAACATGCCACCCTCCTTAAAAGAGCTTTGTCCTCAAAGCTCAAAGTAAGGAGCTTCGTTGCTTGTTTTCCAAGTTGAATTTGCACAATTTCTTGTACTATCTTGATGTCACTTTTTTGAAGGCAAGGATATCGTGAAGGTCGGAGTGTTAGTGGGGGATTGCTAGGAAAAATAGTAGAATTTTCCTTAAGAGAATTGTGATGACGGTAGGCTTTCACTTTAGCCGATTCTTCCTGTGTAGAATGAAGGGAAAATAAAGGTGCACTCACTATTTTGCCTCCTTTCTGAATCAGGCTACCTATACGATGAGAACTATCTATTGGTGATGAACTTGTGTGTAGTTCATTGAGAGTGTATGTATCACCTTCATTATTTACTGCATGGATGTCTACCTCATCGTTTCGTGGTGCATCGAGAACTTTTGGCAAATCGACCTCTTTTCCTTCATTGTTATGGTCAGGTGCTTTGGTCATGTCATGCACATCTTCCTTGCCTTATTCATTGATGTTATTAGGTGCACTAGTCACTTCAGACACAACTACCTCATATGCTTGCTCTATGGAGAGACAGGGATCAACTTTATGCAATAAATACAATGTTTGTGTAGCACAACAATGAAGGGGCCCAAATTGCTCATCACAAGTATAGTAGAGGTCTTTCGCTTGTGGCTCCTCCATTTCTTGTAGGCTAAGGTACTTAACTGGTAAGGGTTTGTGTTTTGGAAGAGTGTGCATGAATGTCGATTTATCAACAGGTTGCTCCCCATGTTGACGTTGAACATTGAATGTATCATCGGCTAACAAGGCTAATCTAATGGCTTCCTGTAGGGTGCGAGGAGTGTACATCATGATTTTCACTCTAATTTCTTCTTTCAATCCATTTATGAACCCACTTATGAGGACTAATTCGTCCAACCCTGTGATGCGATTGACGATATCCTGGAATTGAATTTTATATACATGCACTGATGTGACTTGACGTAGGTGGGCGAGATTAAGCAGCAAAAGTAGGTTGGGGTCATGAGATATTTCGTCGTCGGTCATTTTTGTAATCGTCATTGGAAGTTGTTATTAAATTGCTAAAAATCGTCATAAAAACTTGTCGTCAGAAATTGTCATCCAAAATTTTATCGTCAGCAATTTTCGTCAAATGTTGCAGCAAAAATCGACAAAAATTGGTGTCAAATTTTTGTCAGCGAGAATTGGGTGTTTTCAACTTTTTGGGCTGCGACCCGAGCGCACGAACAGGGGCGAGAGAGGTGGTGAGGGAGCAATGACTGAGCGGGGGGCGGCGAGATGATGAGGGAGCAGGCGACGGAGTGGAAGATGTTTCAAGCGAGCGATGACAGAGCGGGAGTAGCGAGCAAAACTTAGGTGGTGACGGGGCAGCAGGGTGGAGTAGAGGTGACAGGGGCAATCAAGGGTCAATGAGGCAACGTGTCAAGTGCCAGTCATGGAGGGCCTTGGTCACGCGCGCGAAGCTAGAGAGTTTAACCGAAGTCACACGAAGACTTACTCGTGTGATTTATTTTTAAATCCTACCTTCTCTCAACTCTTGGCAAATGTGGGATAATAGATTTTTTAAACTTTTTGAACTTTTTCCTTGCTTTGTCTCCGACACGGAAAGGTTACCATCAGAGGTTGTTGATTTTTTAAAAACCTTAGCCTTTACTTTAATTTTTATTTTCGTTCGTCGGGAAGTGCAAGGTATCACCGAAAAACGGCTCTATGCGATTTGAAGGGAAAATTTGCTATTGTTTTTTGTGCTGAATTGGGATTTTGCTTGATCCACGTTTGTTTTGCTCACCTAATGATCGATCTACCATTGGGATATAAGATTTTTGACCTGTCTTCGTTGTTAACTCTGTCTTTTTTAACGAAAAATGCACCGAGACAAAAACTCTGTCTTTGCTACTGATTTTCTCGGACATCACCTACGTCGAAAATTTGAGATGTTCGTTTGCTTCATGAAGGCCTTAGGAAGGGGTGCTAAAAGGTAGTGAAGGGCATTGACGTCAGAGGCCTGGTTAGATATCTACTACGCTCACGATGGTCAGTGGCCTGGTTTCGTCTGCCCAAGGTTTTTTACAACCTTGACTCTTATATGCTCCTCCAACCCACGACTATGCGATCGAATTTTTTATTTAATTTATTAATATATATATATATATATATATATATATTTAAACATTAGTTGAACATTGATGAAAAAAATTCCCATTGAAATTTATAATAGTTGCCTCATTAAACTGGTTTCACCGATGCCCGTTTCTTTGAAATATGATACGCAGTCTTTGTTGTTTTGCAGAGTTATCTTGTCGGTTACACAGGATCACCGAAATAAGGCTTGTTGTTTGCTGTAGGGGAATATTTACCGAAGCAGTGGAAAAACCAGCTAAGGTTGGTGTCCCGGGGGAGTAAAATTTGGTATGGCTCTGATCCAAATGTTAGGACATCGATTGGAGGGATAAGGTAAAATGCAAAAATAAGAAATGAATCGTTGTTATAAAGGAATCGTTGTTAAATTGGAGGAAGACCACCCAATGAAATGTAAATGAATATATATTTTAATTGATGATAAATTACACCAAGTTGAGTGCTTATTTCTATGTGCGTGGAGTTGTGACCAAGGGTCACAACTTTGTGAAAGAGAGTAATAACTAATTAACAAATAAGTGACTAGGATGATGGTTAGGAGTAGAATCCTAACAACATAGAGGCATATATGCTAAGAGTTAATAAAGTCATTAATGCAATTAGAGGACTCGGCGAAGAAATCAAATATTCTATCATTGTGAAAAAGGTATTAAGATCTCTTCCCCAAATATTTGATTCTAAAGTTTTAGCTATAAAAGAAGCTAAAGATATAAATTCTTTTAGTATGGATGAGATGCATGGTTCTTTGACTGCATATGAGATGACAATAGGAAAATCTAAACCCACAGATAGAGAAGCTACTTTTAAAGCCCATAAAAATATGAAAGCAAAACAAGAATCTGAGGAAGAAGAGACATCGGATGAAATGGAAGCAAACTTTGTTTGAAAAGTAAAAATGGGAAAAGAAAAATACAGAGAAAAGTTACCATTTAAATGTTTCAATTATGGAGGCATTGGGCATTTTGTAGATAAATGTCCACTTAATGAGAAGAAAAAAGTGATGAAGGATCATACCAAGAAAGAAGTGACTGGAAGAAAAAAACAAATTTCAGAAAAGACAACTTCAAGAAGAAAATTTTCATCTCCAAGAATGTCAGTTCATCAAAAGACAAATGCAGTGAGGATTCTGAAAAGGAAATAGGTGAAGCTCTTTTCATGGAACTCAAAGAATAAAAAATAGAAAAATAACAGGAATGTGATGAAGAAGAAATTGATGCAGAAGTAAATTTGGAAGAGGAACTAATTGTAGCTCTGGATGAATTGAAGATAGAAAGAAAAAAGAATAAGAAAATTTCAAGAAAGCTTGAGGATGCAAATGAAATCATAACCGGTTTGAAAGTACAGATAGAAGAATCCAAGAAAATATCTGAAGATCTCGAAGTGCAAATAACCATGAAAATAGATTATTGCAGCAAGCTAGAAGAAGATACTATTGGTTTAAGGATGCAAATAGAAGAGATGAATCGTAAAATTAGTTGTTATCACAAACGTGAAGAAATTTCTATGAAGATAGATAAGATCATAAATAACCAAAAGACTACAGGCATCAAATTTGGTTTGGGCTTTGACGAAGGAGAATCATCAAATGGATCAAAGGCCATAAATGAAGAATCCATAAAGAATGAAGATAAGAAACAGGTTGATCAAGAAAAATTGACTCATGCAAAAGAAAGCAATAATGCAAGGCACGAAAGGAGAATTAACAATGATGGATTCACCAATGTCACACATCAAAGAAGAAGAAGATTTATGGATCCTACAACAACATTGCAAAGACCATCACCCAGGTTCAATCATCTCTTTTTTGGTTACTATTTTAAATGCAATGGTTATGGACATAAGATTTCAGATTGCAAGTATAATGTAGGACCAAGGAATTTTACCAGTAGAAATGTTTTTTCACCTTTGATGGATTATGTAGTAGAATGTTATAACTATCATAATTTTGGGCACATTGCAAGAAATTATCAAAGTACATTTGCATCAAATCAATTTTAGGGAAGAAAATTTCAACCAAATAGAATGAGACAAAATAGAAAATTTCCCAAAAAACATGCACAAGCTACTGAAAAAGAAAAGTCAAAATAAGAGCCCAAAACTATAATCAAACTAGAGTGGAAAGAAAAAGAGTGATCTAAGGAAGAAAAGGAATCCCTGATCATACAAATAGTATTTAAAGCACAAAATAAATTTGCACCATGGATACTTGATAGTGGATGCTCCAGTCATATGACAGGTGACAAACAAAAATTTGAGAAGTTACAGCAATATGAAGGTGGTTCAGTAAAATTTGAAAATAATGATGGAGCTAAGATAGTTGGCAAAGGTTTAGTTAAGATCAATGACAAAAACATCAAGTCAAAAGAAGTCTTGTTTGTGTTTGGTCTGAAGCATAACTTGTTGAGCGTAAGTCAGATTTGTGATAGAGGTCATGAAGTGATTTTTAAGAAGAGGGGTTTTGAAGTCAGAAAAGCAAACAATGGAAAGTTGATAGCAACTGGATCGAGGACATCTGGAAACCTGTACACTCTCTTAGAGACTTTAGAAGGAGCTTGCTTGATTGGATAGGAAGAAGAAAATTGGTTGTGGCACAAGAGGCTCGGTCATATCAGTTTTGACAATCTAGTAAAAATTAGCTCAAAAAAGGCAGTGAGAGATATTCCCACCATTGGAAAACCATCAAATAGCATTTGTGCTTCATGCCAAAATGGGAAACCAACTAGAGTCTCATTTAAAACAAAAGAGTACTACACAAGCAAACCTTTGGAACTAATACATACTGATTTATGTGGACCCATGAGAACGCAAAGCATAAATGGTGACAAATATTTTATGTTGTGTATAGATGACTATTCCAAGATGACATGGGTACTATTTTTGAAGCATAAATTAGAAGCTTTTGAGATGTTCAAGGTTTTCAAAAACCAAGTTGAGAATAAAACAAGAAAAATGATTAAATGTTTAAGATAAGATAAAGGAGGAGAGTTCATTTCAGAGGATTTTATAGAGTACTATGAAAAATATGGTATTAGGAGATAGTTTTCAGCAGCCAGGACACCTCAGCAGAATGGTGTGGTAGAAAGAAATAACAGGACAGTGCAGGAAATGGCATGGACTATGTTGACTGAGAGAAAAGTAGCAGATAAATTTTGGAAAGAGGTAGTCCATACTACGGTATACATCCAAAATAGGTGCATGTTGAGGATGCATGAAAGCAAAACTCCTTATGAGTTGTGGTTCGATAAAAAGGCAACAATAAGATACTTTAAAGTTTTTGGCGGCAAGTGTTACATCAAAAGAACTAAAGAAAACCTTGGTAAGTTTGAAGATAGAGCGGATGAAGGTATTTTTCTTGGCTATTCGTCAAAAAGCAAAGCTTACAAATGCTACAACAAGAGGCTAAGGAAAATTATGGATAGTGCCGATGTTAAAGTTGATGAAGGTAGGGAACGAGTAATTAGCTATGAAGAGAACTATCCAATTTATGAAGAGGTTATTGAAGGAGATGAGGAAAAGGAAACGAAAAAGAAACAAAAAATTGACTCAGATGATTCAAACAGTGATTCAAAAGTGGAAGAAAATAAGAAATTCAAAACAGGTAGCTGGTAGAAATATCATCCTAGAGAGAAAATAATTGGAGACCCCACAGTTGGTGTTCAGACAACAAGAAGAGTAGTAAGTAACTACTCTCTATTATCCATCATTGAGCCCAAAAATGTTGTTGACGCAAGCAAAGATGAAAGTTGGATGAAGGCAATAAATGAAGAATTAGATCAGATCAAGAAAAACAAAACTTGGGAGTTAGTACCAGACCTGCAAATAAAAATATAATCGGTACTAAATGGGTCTTTTGAAACAAATTGAATGAAGACGGACAGGTAGTCAGGAATAAAGCAAGATTTGTATGTAAAGGCTATGCACAAGTTGAAGGTATTGACTTTGAGGAAACCTTTGCACCTGTGGCTAGACTAGAGTTAATTAGAATGTTTCTGGCTTTAGCAATTTACAATAATTTCAAAGTTTATCAAATGGATGTGAAATCAACATTTTTGAATGGGAAACTTGAAGAAGAGGTTTATATTGAGCAGCCAGATGGTTTCCAACTTGGTGATGATCCCAACTTGGTTTGCAAGTTGAAGAAAGCATTATATGGCTTAAAATAGGCACCCCAAGCATGGTATGCAAGGCTAGACAACTATCTTACTCAACAAGGGTTCAAGAAAGGTATGGTGGATAGTAATTTGTATGTCAAAACAAAAAATGGCCATCTTATTGTTCTTGTTGTATACATAGATGATATCATATTTGGCAGCAGCAAAGATGAGTCATGTAAAGATTTAGCAAATAAGATGCAGAAAGAATTTGAAATGTCAATGATTGGTGAACTTTCGTATTTCCTCGGGTTGCAAGTTAATCAAAATGAGAAGGGCATATTTATTTCTCAAATTAAATATGTGAAAGAGATGCTAAAAAAGTTCACAATGGAGGATTGTAAGCCAGTTAGCACTCCCATGATGATAGGTTGCAAGTTGAGCAAGGATGACAAATCTCCACATGTTGATCAAACCATGTACAAATCTATGATTGGGAGCTTACTGTACTTGACAGCTACCAGACCAAATATTTTGTAGGAAGTATGCATGGTAGCACGATTTTAGGCTAGTCCCAAGGAGACTCATGTGACAACAGTGAAGAGGATTCTTCGGTACCTCAGGGGTACTATGGAGTATGGGTTATGGTATCCAAAAGGTAAGGACTTCACCCTTATTGTGTATTCAGATGCAGATTGGGTAGGATGTGTAGATGACAGAAATAGTACCAGTGGAGGTGCATTCTATCTTGGAGATAGGTTGGTCACATGGCATAGTAAGAAATAAGAGTCAGTCTCCTTATCCATAGTAGAGGTAGAATATATTGCAGTGACAATGTTTTGTATGCAGGTATTATGGATGAAACAAACCTTGAAAGATCTTGGTATTAACTTTAGTGAGCCAATTTTAGTTAAGTGTGATAACATCAGTGCCATTAACATCTCAAAGAATCCGATTATGTATTCTCATACAAAACATATTGCTATCCGGTATCACTTTTTGAAGGAGAAAGTTGCGGAAGGTGAGGTTAAGTTGGATTTTGTTCCAACAACAAAGCAAGTAGCGGATATCTTCACAAAACCATTGCCCAAGGAAGTCTTTGAGTACCTTTGCAATAAATTGGGAGTGGTCACACTTCCCAAGAATTGACTAGCTATCGAGACCACATTCTTAGGGGGAGCATTTGTGTATTTGTTTATCTTTTTGCTCATGTTTATGATTTTTGCTAAGTGTAATAATTTTTTCCTAAGAATGTTGTGCATGGACTCAAGGGGAGTTTGTAGCATCCCTTTGGTATTGTTGTCAAAGGGGGAGAAGAGTTACAGGAAATTGCACATGTGTTGCCAACATTTCTAAAGGGGGAGATTGTTGAGCAAGGTGCAGCGACAGTATTATCATTGTTGTCAACATAGTCAGATAGATTGGTCGATGTAGTGAAAAGAATTTCAAAGGTTATTCAGAGTATGTATAGTGATGTTAAATACTTATGAGGATGTTTTTGATGTTTGGGTGAAGTTGTTACAGGTTTTTTGTGCAAAGTTGAAAAAATCATCATGTTGTGGCTGCTCCACAACGTACCCCAAAATTGGGGACCCACATTTTTGCATATTTTCCAAGAAGACCGAAGTGGCCCATATGCTAAAGATTAAAGAAAAAGCAAAACACCGCAAAGAAAAAAATTGTCGCGATATCGTGACATGTTGCATTTTCTCGGTCCAAAGCAAAGAGAAAGAGCAAGGAGAAAAAAGTGTTGCGATATCATGACATGTTGCATTTTCATGGTCCAAATCAAAGAGAAAGAGCAAGGAGAAAAAAGTATCACGATATCGCTACATGTTGCATTTTCACGGTCCAAATCAAAGAGAAAGAGCAAGAAGGAAAAAGTGTCGTGATATCATGACATGTAGCATTTTTGTGACTAAAAAAGGGTAGGCAGGCAGAGAAACAAAAGTGTCACAATATCGCGACATGTTGTATTTTCATGACTCAAAAAGGGTAGGCAGGCAGAGAAACAAAAGTGTCGCGATATCGTGACATGTATTTTTGCCAAAGGAACAAAGTAGTTGACAGTGCATCTGATATTAGTGATGAACACCAGGATAGTGAAACTAAAGACTGCATAGTGACGTGGACCTATAAGGAATAAATCAAAGATTGAATAAGGTAATTTGTCACATAAGGACAAAATTCAATGAATAAGACAAAACGTTACATAAGGAATCTTTAATGATTTGAAATCATCTAAGATGGTCATTACACATGGAAAGAAGTGGACACATGCCCATGTGGAGAAAATGAAACAAAGGGCCACAAAATAGAAATGAAAAGCCTTTTTGAAAACCAAAACACATGCATGCACAAGGGAAGGAGAAAATGAACAGTCATGGAAGGAGAAAACGAACAGTCATGGAAGGAGAAAACGAACAGTCATGGAAGGAGAAAATGAATAGTCATGGAAGGAGAAACAAAATTTTTTTAGAGGTTTTAAATAAGCCATTCAAAGAGGCCATAAAATTTTGGTGCTCCTTTCTGTTGGTGCAGATAAAGTAGGGGTTGGTGCTCCTTTTTGTTGGTGTAGATAAATTAGGGGTTGGTGCTCCTTTCTGTTGGTGTAGATAAATCAGGGGTTGGTGCTCCTTCCAGTGGGTGTTGGTAAATTGATTGTAAAGTTGGTTCTTTGCAAAGGCTAGATTTGGATGGGAGTCCAAATAGTCATTTTGAGGATGTAGCCAAATCGGTGAACCTCGGTACATCTTGTGTTGTGTTATGTTCTCTTGTTATACTTGCTTTATTTGGTTTCAAGTTTTCATTGTTTCGGCTTTAAGAGTTGAAGATTTAAGTTTTAAAAGAGCTACACTGATTCACCCCCCCTCTCAGTGTCATTGTGAGACTAACATGATCTTCTATTGCATGGATTATATTGATTTTTTATGTGACTTTGTGGATCTATGGTGTAGCTCAGAGAGATAGAGTGTCTGTTTAGATACTTGGGTCTCTTCTGCCTACTTCTTGGATGTGCATTAGGGTTTTATTACTTTGTTGTATACATTTATTTCACCTTATGTATTCGCTTCTTATTTTTCTTTAATCTGCAATGATATCACATCTAGAATTAGCGAGGCACAATTTTTCCTGCCCTAATTAGGGTAAATTTATTTGCAAAAGAAAAATCATGCCCCATAAAAATAGGGCATGACTTCAGTACCACATTATCGTGCTTGCTCTAGGTGAGGCACAATTTTCCCTAGGGCACACCAGGGGTAATTTCTAGATTCTACTTTCACTATTGCATTCCATTTTTTTCTAGATCATATTGCTGTACTTTTAATTCTATTCTCTACTACTATATTTTTGGTTTATGATTAATTCTCCAAAGTTTAATTTCCATTTTTATATTAAAAGTTCATCTAAAAGGACCTAGGGGTCTTGAGTGCTGCCATATCTGTTGCACAGTAGCCTAAGTAGCCCCCCTAATGGTAATTCTATTTTTTAATGTTTCATGAGTGATCTTGCAGAAAAAGGTATTCTTGATATCATTGGACAAGAGGCAAAAAAGGCTAAATTCAACCTCAAGTTTAGATAAGTGATCTACTCATTCTATTTGTTGAATATCTGATTTCATTATTGATTCCTAGGCATCTAAAAGTGAAATGCATTTAGTTTGCATCTAGGGATAATTTCTGTACATTTACCTTGCATATATCTCTACTTTAAAGGTATTTTGAAATAAACCCTAGGTTAGTGAGCATTCAAATAAAGAATAATTCCAAGATAGCCCTTGTATGCATGCATTTTTTTTAGTTGTCTTATTCTATTTTCTATATTGTCCTTTATCTTTTCTAGTTTAGACATAGAAAGGTCAAAATTAGGTGTTTTTCTTGGAACTGAATACATTAAACTATCCCAAATATCCTGAGGACTTGGAGTGAGTCCTTAAAATGTTCCTGGTGAACCCTTCCCCTTAGCACTAAGTGTAAAGTACAACATACTCCCATGGTTCACCCCATAAAATATTCCCTCCTTGTGGATCCAACCTTTTGTTTGGTAATTGTACATGGTAGGACAGTTTTCCCCTATACATATTTGGTGAACCCAATGTGAACACCTCCTTTTATTTTTAAAAAATAAGCAAGATCATTAAGGTGTGTGCCAAATATTTAAAAATATAATTCCTTTGTGTATAAGTGCATAGTTTTATTTTGTTCTTAGTTCTCCCTCTTGTCTTTATCCTTTTCCTCAATGGATTTCGACTTTGAGGAAGGACGAATACTTCTTAGGTTTGACAAGATTTTCCCTGAGAATGATCAAATTTATAGAGAAAATTATAACCTAGAAGAAGATACTAATAACCATCTTGATACTATCCAATATTCCAATGGGAATATCATCTTTAAATCTTTTGATCATATATGGACTTCTTACAAATATCATGAACATGCTTTGGATGTGGTCTTATAAGAAGCATTTCTTGAAAGGATATTCTACCTCAAGGAAATCCTTTTAAGGAAAATTTGAATCATGGTAAACAAACTTATCAACCTACTTATACCACTACTATGACCACCAATATTGGAATGAATTCGACAATTCATCCAACTAGTAGTAGCACTCAAATAAGTTCTCAATTTCCTCTTCAATATTCTAACATCAACATTATTTCCTCTATTCCACCACAAGTAAATCTTCCATTCTCACAAGACACCACCTATAAAAACAACCTTCACATGTCCAACCAAGTCAAGGGAATATAGAGAACATACACAATAGTTTAGAAATGCAGAATTTGGCAAGTGATGTGAATCAATTGGTTTCAAGAATGGATATGATTCAACCATTAGGGTTTACATACAAATATAAGGAAATGTATAGTCAGCCATTGGATCATATTGTTGCTTCTAGTATTATCTTAAGCATTTTTCCATGCCAGCATTGCCAATATACAAATGGAATGAAGATCCAATCGAACATTTGAGAGGATTTAGAATAGCTTACCATGATATTATTTATGGTGAAATGCTTTTATTGAAAATATTTCCAAAAAGTTGTTGGAGTGGCATTAGAATGGTATTATCAGTTGCCCAACTATTATTTGAAAATATTTGAATATGTCTGTTCATAAATTTAGTGCATATATTGAAAAATAAGTAGCAATGAGAGATTTATATGACTTAAAGAAAAGTAAAGAAGAATTTTTTTTAGAATTCTTAGCTCATTGGAGGAGTCTAGTTGGTCAATTAAGACAACTTGTATCTCAAAAATATATGCTTGATATATTCACAAGAAATTTACAAGAACAATTTTCTTTTACTTTGGAAACTACTACTGTCATGTCTTTAGACCAATCAATTGAGTTAGCAAGAAAAGTGGAACAACCTCTCATCAGGAGAGGTCAACTCAAGGTTAAATACGATAATACAAATAAGTCTCAACCTAAGAATAAGCATATAAGAGGTAATAGTGAGAGTAGGTTTGTTAACAATTTCAATAATAGCCTACAAAATATTATGCTTCAAAAACCTCACCAAAGAAATTTCACAAGACTTAATATCCCTATGAAAGCAGTATTAAAGCAAATTTTGGATGCTAAGGTAATAGAATTACATCTAGTAAGACAAATAGATACTACAAATCATTGGTATAATGTAGGACAACATTTTGCATATCACAGAGTAGAAGGACATTGGACTAATTCTTGTAAAATATTGAAACATGTGGTTCAATATTTAATTGATGTCGATCGTATCAACACTAGAAATTTTTAGTCTTTCTAGAATAGGAATAAATAGGAGACTAACCAAGTGTCTTATAAAAATGTACCACACCAATATAATAACAACATGGTTGGAATGATAACAACTACTTCAGGAAAAATATAGAAAATGGATGATTCAACAAAGATTCCACTCTTAGAACTTCTACAAAATTCTCAAGCCCATAAAGAAGCTATGATAAGTATCTTGGAACAATAGCCAGTACCTCCAGATATCTCTCCTAGTGACATGACAAAGGTTATAAGTTCCCTCCGAAAGCCTCATCTAACATTCTCAAATAATGATATGGCTCCCTCAGAGATGCAACAATATTCTTCACTATACATCACTACTTACATTGGTGATACTCTCATCAAAATAGTTATGATTGATAATGGTTATTCACTTAATGTTTGTACATACCATTTATTTTAGAAAATTGGAATGAAGAAGGAATATTTGATTGCATCCAGTGACATCATTAAAAATTTCAACAATGATTTTCAAGAAGCTTGTGGCATTGTATTTCTCCCTCTTAGAGTTGGACCCAAAGTTTTAAAAACAATGTTTTATGTGGTGTCTTGTCCTACATATTTTAATATTCTTCTTGGTTGGCCCTGGATTCATGCAATGAAGGTCATCCCTTCTACTTTTCACCAATGCATAAAATTTGAATATGAAAACCAAATCATATCTATCATGGGTGGTCCCCATCCATTTGAATTTTGTTCACCAGAGGATCTCGTTCAAATTATTTCATCATAAAATTCTTCTATATGTTTCATCACAGGATCAATATGACTCTTCTTATTTAGATCTTCTCTTTGATGAATCTCATCAATATTTAGATTGGATTTTTAAGTATGAGGGTCCACCCTCTCCTTATGTCTTCACCCCAGAGTCATATGTTATAGACAAGTCTCTATCTCAGAATAACATTGGCTTTGATGGGTCAGTTCCTTGTACAACGTAGGTTTAGTCTTCTAGTTCTCAAGTAGACTTTGGTTCTATGTCTCTCGAGGACCTTGAGCAATTAGGAGTGATTCCTACCCCACATTATCTTGATTATGAGTTGTCCATTATTATTGTGGAGACCATATATGTGAATATAGGTTCTGATAAAGCCATTAGAATCCTTAAGCTAGGTAAAGCCTTGAACATGGACGAGCAGGAGTAATTGACCAATTTATTGAAACAATATTAGGATATTTTTTCTTGGTCATATGTCGACATGCCAGGGCTTGATCCCTACCTTTTCATGCATCATTTTGTAGTTAATCCTAGTGCTAATCCTATTAAGCATAAACTTTGAAATATGCATCTGAAGGTTGCCCTTTCAATCAAGGAGGAGCTCCAAAAACTCCTTGATATTGGTTTTATAAAAGACATCAACTATTCTAATTGGATTTCCAATATCCTTCCCATAGCTAAGAAGGAAGGAAAAATAAAAGTATGTACTAAATTTTGAGACATTAACTTAGCATGTCCCAAGGATGATTTTTCTTTTCCCAACATAGGCTAGATTGTAGATTTCACTGCCAAATATAGAATCCTTTCACTCATGGATGGTTTCTCGAGTTACAATAAAATCATGATTGCTCCTAAGGACTAGGCCAAGAAAAAATTCACCACCCCTTGGGGTGACTTCTACTAGAATATCATGACTTTTGGTCTCAATAATGCAAGAGCTACCTATCAACAGGCCATAACTTAAATTTTCCATGACATGATGCATGATATTTTATAGGACTATGTGGATGACCTTTTGGCTTGTTCCTTAAAATGAAAGGATCATGTCCATGACCTAAGATGAATCTTTGAAAGGCTTTGATAATATAAATTTTATCTTAAACCAACTAAATGTGTGTTCGGGGTCACATCTGGAAAGTTGTTAGGTTTTATAGTGTCTAGGCAAGGCATTGAAGTGGACTCTACTAAAGTAGTAGCTATCATTTATATGCCTCCTCCTTGTACCCTGACTGAGATTCGTAGTCTACAAGGTAAGCTACAGTATATCTACTGGTTATGAAGAGCTATAGCCAGACTTATTCTAGAATAATAATGTAGAAATAAATAACTCAGAAGAAAATAACAACTCACAAGATACATGCACATAGAACACAAGATATTTATTCTGATTCACTTGATATGGGTTGTCTAGAAAACAAGAGCCACACCTCCTTTTCTATTATTATTCACCTTTCCTATAATGGGACATTATAATCAATATAAAGGAAAATCTTACAAACCAAAACCACAATGTGGTATTAGAATACCGTGGGCACAATACATGGGCTAAAACCACCCATACCCACCAATCACAAGAATCCCTCCGACACCTCAAAAAATAGCTCTAAGAATATCTCCAAAAAAAGGGGGCCTGAAAGTAGGGGTCTACCGTACAATACTTATTATACAAAGGATGAGACACATTCAACATTCTCCCACTTGTTGAATACTTTGCATAAATGCTATAATCAATGTTAGTTCCAATATCTAGTCTTGCCAGACCCATTTTAATTGTACAAAACATGAACTATTCTGAGCTAACTGCCTTGGTTAAAGCATCTACAAGATTTTCCTTGGTATCCACTTTTCTAGCAACGCTTTCTTCTATTCAATTGTGTCCATACTAAAGTGGTACTTTGTATCAATATGCTTTGTTCTTGAATGGTAAGCAAGGTTATTTGCCAAAAATAGAGCACTTTGGCTATCACAATTTTATCTTCATAGCTCCTTGAAAGAACCCAATTTTAGCACATAGTATTTGTAGCCATATTGCTTCCTTACTTGCATTAGTGGTTGCCATGTACTCAAATTCAGTGGTTGAAAGAGCAACAATAATTTATATTTTGCTCATCCAACTAATAGCTTCCAAACAATTTGAATACATATGCACTAGTATATCTTCTATTGTCAAGATCTCCAGCCCAATTTACATCAACAAAACCTTCTATATCCAAGGATTTGTTTTTGTTTCCTTTACCTTCGTAATAGATTGAAAAATAGATGTACCACACAAATATTTGAAAACCCTTTTTATAGCAGTTTAATGCTATTTACAAATATTAGACATATATCTACTCAAAACTCCCATTGCATGGGCAGTATCTAGTCTAGTACACACCATGACATACATTAAAATCCCTACAACATTTGCATAAGGAACATGGGACATTTCTTCTACCTCTTCTTCTATTTTTGGACATTGTTCATCAGATAATTTTCACCCAATGGAATAGGTACCTTCACTGGTTTGCAATCTTGCATATTGAATCTCTTCAATACTATCTCAACATACTTTTTTTCAGCCACAATTTTTTGTTTGAACGATCTCTATTTATTTGCATGCCCAACATAAAATTTGTATGTTGGACATTTTGAGTCCCTAAGCTGAAATTTTTCATTGATTTCAATAGAGCAAAAAATTTCAAAAGGATATGTGAAGGGTTTTTGTGAAAACCAAGGCAAGGAAAATAAAAGGTTTTATTTAAAACCATGGACAGTAGATTTAATCTAGGTTTTTCTTAAAACCCACATTGGGATTTTGTTTCACCAAAAGAGGTGCCCTATTGATGGAGTTATTAATGTTTGGTTTAAATTTTAATTATTTAAAATTTAAACTCAAATTTAAATGGAAATTTTCCCACCAATGTCATCATGCAAATACAATTTTAATATTTCCGCCAATGTCTTCAAAGTGTTATTAAACACTATATAAAGGGGTGGCAATTAAACCAAATAATCATCCTTGCTCTCATGTGTTAATTGCCTTGGAATTCAAAAGAGCTCGTGCGAATTGTTGAAAAGGAAGTAATAAAGAAAGCACAATGATTTGGAAATCTCAAATGTGGTATGAGGTGTAGCACATTGGCGTATCAATTTTGCTAAGACTGTGGGTAGCGCAAATATCAAGGATCGAATCCCCTTGACGGCAGCGTGTGGGAAGCACTTTGGTTCTTTGTCCTTTGTTGTAGGCGGAGGAAGATTAAAGGCCCTTTTGACCTTTTATTTTCAATGAGCGCTTTGGCTCAGTTGGAATCTTAGCCATGGCTAAGATACTCATGGTGTGTGGCGGATGGGGATTTGAATCCTCTTGAGAGGTATTTACATTTTTGCCTTTAATAATTTTTATTAGCCCTAAATTTTGGAGTTATAAGGTATTTAATGGGAATTAAATTTAATCGTTAGGGCTCTGATTATTATTGCAAAAGCATATTTTATTTATGTTTTATTTTTATGGAAATGGAGAATTGATTTTAGGAGAAATAAGGAGTTGTTGTTAAAGTGATTTTGAGATATTTATTGTGGGTTATTCTTAATAAGGGTTTTTATTAAAATAGAATTTGGTGGATGTTTTTATGAAGTTGGAGTGAAAAGGGTGTAAATTAAGTTATGCTTTTATTGTGATTATTTAAAAGACCACTAACCCTTATTAATATTGAAAAGAAAAGTTGTGATTAAGTGTGGCAGATTTTGTGGATAACTTATTGGAATAAAAAAGGTATGGGCATATTCTCCTATTGTATTTTTGTGGTGGTTGATTTCTAAAATATAATTGGAGTGAAAAGGATGAAATGAAGCCCATTGATGATGAAATGAACTTGAACATGATCTAGAAAAGAACATGAGTATCATTGTTATGTGAGACTTGAGATAAAGTATTGTTGGAAATATTTTGAGTTGGTTGATACATGCTTGAACTAGGGTTTATGAGGAAGGGTTGTTCCTTGATGTGATTGGCTGAGTTGAGTTGATTAAGCCTAGTCAAGTGGATGTGTGAAATGGTTGTTCAAGTTCCATAAAACAAACTATTCTATATTTTGATTTGAGTTGATATTGAGATTGAAGAATAGGACATATTGAGTCTCTAACAATTCTCTTTATGCTTCTATTGAGTTGATATTGGGATTTGAGTATAGAACATATAGAGTCTCTAACAATTATATTTATGCTTCTATGAGATTGATTTGAGTTGAGATTGAGATTTAAGAATAGGACATATTGAGTCTCTAACAATTCTCTTTATGCTTCTATTAATTTGAGATTGGGATTTGAGTATAGAACATATAGAGTCTCTAAAAATTCTCTTTATGCTTCTATGAGATTGAATTGAGATATTGATTGTACTTTGAGTATAGAACATATTGAGTCTCTAACAATTCTTTTTATGATTTTATGAGATTGAACAAGTTCTATGTGAGCTTATTAAGCAGAATTGAGACAAGTCTTTGAGAAGGATTATGGACTGTTTTGAGTTAAGATTTTATGAACTCTTGCTAAACATATTTGAGCAAGTCCAAGAGAGGAATTATTGAGAAGATTTAAGAAAGTCCAAGAGAGGACTTATTGAGTATATTTGAGCAAGTCCAAGAGAAGACTTAATGAGAAGATTTGAGCAAGTCCAAGAGAGGACTTATTGAGCAGATTTGAGCAACTTTGAGCAGATTTAGACAAGTTTTATGTGAGAAAATTTGGAAAGGTTTTGTGTGAATCTCTTGAGTATATTTGAGCAGGCTCTGAGTGAACCTATTGAGTAAAATTGTACTAGACCAATTATACTGTGTTTAGGGCAAGAGATTGAGCAGAACTGTGCTATACCGACTAAACTATGTTTAGTATAGTATTGAGATAGAGCTTTGGAGGTGACAGAGTATAGAGGATAGAGTCTCAGTGGATATAGATATAGCAGTTAGGATAATTGAAGACAAGATCTGAGTGAGAAGTCTTCAAGTGGAGAAATATCCACCAGTCAGAGCAACATAGAAACAAAGTCTTATAGAATATCACTAGCCAAATTAGAAGAGGAAAGAGTTATACTTTGGAAGATATCCATGAAATTGAGATTAGGGGATCAACATCTCCTTTGGACCGAGGTCCATAAAAATTATAATTTGGGAAGGATTCTCAAGAGATCATTTGAGAAATATTTAGAAAAAATATTTTCTTTGTGGAGGTAGTCCACATTGGGTGAACCACATTAAATTTGTGTCTCTATTGTGTGTGGTGTTTTGTGCATTGCTTTGATTACTGCTATTGATACTACTATCTATACACTGCATAATATTGATTTGAGAAGAAAAGTAAAAAGTGGTATTATATTATTCACCCCCCTCTTAGTATAAGCTTGTGTTCTTCAATTGGTATTAGAGCAAGTTTATTCAAAAGAGTTTGACAACTTGAATGAAAAGCGATCTAAGAACACAATGGATCAAAAGGATCAAAAGAATGAGGCCTTCAATAATATAGTACCAGTATTTGATGGAAGTGACTTCCTATATTGGTGTGTGCTGATGAGATTTCACATTATGGCACTTGGCAATCAAGTTTGGGATGTAATGGAATTTGGGTACAATTCAAAAATTAATCCTCCTTGTAATGCTCCAATTTTTTTGCATCCTTACCCTCAGGCTAAAGGATCCATGCTCGAAAGGAGGATGTGAGAAGGATGGGATAATACCTCAGACTGAGAGACCCTTTGAAGGTCTTGCCTCTCATGGGAGGGGTATAAGGGTGAATTTTTTATGGATGTTGGGTTCACCAAGAAACTTTTGAGTGGCAGTTTCCACGCCTAGGTTGATAGTGAGTTTGATGTGTTCATTTTGCACTTTAATCATTCAACTCCTAGGTTTGGCCAAGATGAATCTAAACTATTCTATATGCCAATGTTAATTTAGATGAATACATAAAATAGGAATGAATGCTAACCATAGAGAATATGCTAGCTAGAACATAACATACCTAATTTTGAATGTCTGATGAAGATTCTGAGTTTTGTAACAATCCAGATTGCCTCAATTCGTACGTAATCATCTGATATTTCATAGGATCATCTCAAATTGTAGACGGTCATCTAAGATCAAACAGAATCATCTAAAATCTGATGAATTCATGAGACAAATTTGTCAGAATCCTACAATCACAAAAATAGATACAAAATACCAAGTATGCAACTACAAAAGCAACAAAAAATGATAGCAATAACATCAAACATGCCTAAATGATAGATAAAAATATCAATTAAAGAGGAAATGCATAAACTTCACAATTTATTTTGATCTTATCATGCATTTATATTAGATGAGGTGAAATCCAAGATGCATAAATATAATAATTTAAGATAGTGCAAAAATATAATAGGAAAATGTAGAAAAAAAAACTAAGGAAATGCAAACTTTGGGCTCTGATTACCCCCAATCTGGATTACAGTTAGGATCACCTCCAATCATACAATATCGTCTACACTCCTCGATAGGATCATCCGAAATAGTATGGAATCGCTTGCGACAATCCAAGCTAGCTTCGACTGAAAAATAGTAAAGTTCTTGCAAGAAAACATGAAATACCAAATACAAATGATAGTACGAGGATGTTCTAATGCACAAGGAGCTAAATTTGTAGGGAAATCAGTCAACCAAGAGATTCAAAGGGGGTTTCAAGGGGATAAACTAAGAAAAACCCAGTTTATATAGGATTAGGGAGAGGTTAGGAGGTTGGAGATCATCCCAATTTGGGAGATCTCCAACGGGGGAGACTCTAACTGCATAGACATGCTTTCTGCCTAGGTTAGAGAAGCTGTTGAAACATAAGCTAATTATGAAAATTTAGTTTTGGGATAAAATCGTCTGGACGTTCTATTCAAGACAAATTCGTCAGATCTTGGACGATTTCGTCTGATCGGCGACGATATCGTCCAATGGTCAAAACAAATCCTAAAAATGGCATGAAAAATGGGGAAATCAGGTAACAGGCGGTTAACGGGTAGTTTGAGGTTAAAATTTGAATTTTTATATTTTACTAAGGTTTAACTGTGCCAATTTTAGGGTGCTACATTTTTACCCCTCTTTAGTGATTTTTTTCAAGAAAATGCGTTAAAGACAAGTTTTTCCCATTTTACAAGAAAGTAAAAAATGTACTCAATTTTTTAGATGACGATTGTAGGTCGAATCGTACGACTGCTAACTATGGTGCCCCCTTCGTGTTTTTATCCAAATCGAACGTTTGAGGTAGAAAAATGAAAAATCAAAATTAAAATGTTGTTGGTTTTGAACCCTAATTCATTTTTTTTTTTACTATTCACTTTTATTGTTCCAGAGCTCTACAAAGAGAAAAAAATGGTGGAGACAGTGCACAGAGCGACAAAGGTTCGGTGCGGGCTACGGGTAAGGATCTAATCCTAGTAGATTAGGTTTGAATTAACTTTGTATAATTTTTGGATTTAAATTTTGATTGTTTGGGGCTCAGGTGCAGACACTACAGGATGAGGCTACATAGCTCAAAGCTCAGGGCGGAGGAGCGAGTATGTAGGATTTAGCACGGTCTATGGCTCAAACTATGTTCTACCAGGGAGCATACTACCAGATGGTTCCTGAGAGCCAGAGGTTATAGCTGCCAGCTGACATTATGGGGCTGATCAGGATGGGGTCATCGAGGACATCGTCATGATCGACGTTGAGGACCCACGACATAAGGCAAACTCTGATGGGGCCTCCTCCTCCATCTCAGGGCGGGAGAGGAGACAATGCTGAGAGCTCGAGGGCTTATCAAGGATAGTTGTTATAGATGGATTGTATATATATCTTTTTGAGAGGATTGAGTATTCCAGGATATAGATTGTGGTATACCAATCCAATTATGATATGATGCACAAATATTTTTGATATATATATGATATTTTGGTAATATAACTTGTCCATATGTTTTTATGATGCTTCAATGTTTGAATTGTTTGTTTGTTGATTGATGATTCATGTAATTATGTCATTTGGAACTATTTATAATTTGATGTCATGCTATAAAATTTAAATGAAATAATTTGATGTAAACAATTGGTTGTTTTGGTGTGATTTGATGAAAAATAAAAGGGACCTCTAACAATAATTTCAAAGGACATTGTCATTGTTATAGACCATTTCATGGAGTCATCGCTCGCTCGGTTGTCAAGCTAATCCCAGTATAGAAATATTGCTAAAAGTAAAAGAATGCTTAAGAGACTGTCTTAAGACCTTGTGTTGTGATGATGATGATGATGATGATGATTGCAAATTTTCATAAAAATAAATTATGCATGAAATATATTTAAAAGTGATATTTGCTAGGCATAAATTCCTAAGTGTGATAAAATTTTGAACAATTCCTTAGAAATTATACCATGGTGGCAAGATTGAATGTTGACATAATGACATGAAATATAATAAGTGTTCGTTTGTTTTAAAGCATAATTGTGTAACATAATGATGCAAGTCATATGTTTTTATGAATTTGTTTTTAAAATAAATGGAAAATAAAATTAGAACAATGGTTTGTGCTAGGCATAGAATTATAGGTATAGACTTATACCATCATCGCGAAATCCAAAGAAGAAATTGATATTTTGGTTTTATTGCATGATTGATTTTTGATTTTTGATAAACAGAAAATAATAATATATAAACTTGACTTTATTTTGCTAGATTTTGTAATAGGTTTTTAAAAAAAAAATTGGATTTTTGAAAACAATGTATGTAATTGTGTTTATACTAAACAGATGTTTTGAAATAAGAATAAAATTTATTCCAAAAGAGTTGCAAAAATATTTTAAATTATCTCAAAGAAAAATATAGATTTATAAGGAACCCTCATGTGCATATGTGAGTTCATTGTCGATCTTGATTTATCATAATGATAGAGAATATCTTAAATACAAATGTGTGTGCAATTGTATTGTTCATTCACCAGTTTTGAGCAAGATAATTTGATACAAGTAATTTGAATTAACCAAATGAATGTTCATTGACCATGATTTATATGCATGTAACTGTACCAGACTATTGTGTAAGTTAGGTTATCAAGAGCTAGCTAATCCATAAGCTGACATAGGTCTGTACAAAATAAGGTCGCTAATGTGACGGACATATCACCACGCTAGGGATTACCCAAGGCCAAGTGGGTTGGGCACAAACCACTTGTTATGGGGCTTACCTCACAGTTTTCGAATAATTAAGAATTCCAGGGATTCAAGCTCATTCACCCTTCTTTTCTTTTCAAGGGGTAGGGAAAGGATTTTATTGCAATTTGCTTTTTCTTTTCTCTTGTTTGCTTTTTTTTTTTTTTTTGTATTTTTGCTTGATATTTGAGATAATGTTGAAATATTGTCGTGATGATACAAAATAACATTTTTCTTTTTCTCTTTTTCTTTGAATTTTTCTTTTCTTCCTATGCTAGGGATACTTGCTCGGATTAGCTGTAGAGCAAGGGATTTTTATTCTGGGTAGGGGTGAGCTTGTCCTTTTATCAATTCTCAAAGATTCTAGACCATGTGCATGATAGGATAGCAGGGGAAAATTTTCGCTCAAGAAACCATTTCTACAATGTAGCATCATATCGAATTTGCAATGAAATCATTTTAATGTGAAGAGATATACTTGGTTCAAGTAAATAACAAGATCAATTCTCTATGCTCAAAACTTTATTTAATTCAACCGTGGACTTTGATATAAGAGAGATTAATAATCAAAAATAAAATCAAGATATTTATTCATGTGAATGTGAAAGTGCGGGATTCCAAATAAATGCTAATTTGTCCAAAATAGTTGAAAATATAACTACAAAAATTTCAAGAATTGACAAGTATGAAAATAAAATATGTGTTTGAATATTTTTATTTTGATGTTTTATATTTTTATATTTTTTATTTTGATTGATGAATTGCAAGAAGAAATACTATTACTATTTTTGAAAAAGATTTTGATAGAAATGGCAAAAATGAAACAATATGCAAAAATACAATATATACAAATGATGAAATGACCTAATGTTATGCATAATAATGCTTAAGATGCATAATGTTCATAGGTTCTTTAATATATTTACCGTCTAAGGTAGCTAATCGATATGCACCCGATCCAAATTTAGAAGTGATGACATATGGTCCGAGCCAGTTGGGCTCAAACTTACCTTTAAGGTCTTTAGTTGCATTAGTATTTTTTTGATTTTTTTTTAAGACAAGGTCATCGATCTCAAAGGATCAGTGATGAACTTTCTTGAGGTATGCTCATTTAATCTTGTTTTGGTAGGCACGAAGATGCTTCAAAGCATTGATGCAATTTTCATCTAGAAGTTCTAGCTGACTAAGTCTGTCAGCACGATATTCATCTCCTACTTTAGTATCTTGAAATAGTAGAGCTAAAGAAGGAACTTCTAATTCAAAGGGAAAAATGGCTTTAGCACCATAAACCAAAACAAAAGGTGAAGTGCCTATGGGGGTACGAATGCTAGTTCGATAAGCCCACAAAGCAGGATATAATTGGATGTGCCAATCTCGGCCAGATTTATTGATCAGTCTTTTGAGGATTTTGTGTATCGCTCCAAATTTTTCGCACCCCTACCTTCAGGCTATTGGATCCGCACCCGGAAGGAGGATGGGAAAAGGATGGTGCGGTACCTCGGACGAGAGGACTTTGCGAAGGTCCCGCCTCTCAAGGGAGGTGCATTTTGGTGATTTTTCGACGGATGGTGGGTTCACCAAGAAACATTTGACGGCGGTTTCCACACCTAGGTTTTGGGAATGAGTTTTGATGAGTTCGTTTTATTTTTAAACATTCATCCTAGGTTTGGCCGAATGATTCTAACTTAAACTACATGAAAATGCAATTTAAATGCATACAACAAACGAGAAGGAAAACGAGAAACAGAGAATTTGCAGGAGGCCAATGAAGATTACCGATCCGGAAGTCGATGGAGTTTTCGATTAGCTTGAAGCGATCTGGATCGTCCGCAATTCAACAGAATCGCCTTCAATTTGATAAAATCATCTAAACTGACAAGATCGTCTGCAATCCGACGAATTCGTCAGACGAATTCATCAGAGACCTGCAAAACAGCAAACAGATGCGAAATACAAGAAATTCTATTTTGCAAACAGGGGCAAACTATATGAAACAATAATAGGAGTATTTGAACAATATACAAGAACAAAAGTAAATGCAAATAACTGTGTTTAGATAGCAGAATATGATCTTAATATGCAAACTAGACAAAATGGGTGAACTCCAGATGCAATATAGTATAAAAACTGAATAAACAATCTAATTTATAGCATAAAATGATAGAAAAAAGAGACAGAAGAGCAAACTCCAGGCACTGATTGCCTCGATGTGTGCTGCAGTCGAAATCGTCTCGCATCAGTACGAGATCGTCCCGAATTTGACGAGATCGCCTCCGATCTTGACAGGTTCGTCGGCTGCGATAGGTGCTGGCTCCGGCTGAAAACCAGTGGTGTACCTGCAATGAAATGACTATAGGACTAATGCAAAAAATATGAATTACGATGTTTTAGAGCATAAGGGTTCGATTTGCATAAAAATTCAGCCAGGGGTTGGGGAGGGAAAAGTCTTAGAGTTAAATAGGCATAGGATAGTTGTTGGGAGGTTGGAGATCATCCCAATTTGGGAGATCTCCAACGGGGAAGGGTCCCAACGGCACAGACACGCTTCTGCCCGGATTGGAGACCCGTTGGAACGGATTCCAACTATGCAAATTTAGTTTTGCGACAAAATCGTCTGGACGTTCTAGTCCAGACGAAATCGTCAAATCTGGGGCGATATCGTCTGATCGGAGACGATATCGTCAAACGGTCAAAACAACTGCTAAAAATGGCACGAAAAAGGAGGAAACGGGTTTCTCGACGGTTAACGGGCGGTTTGGGAGGTTAAATTTGAATTTAAATTTATTTACTAAGGTGAATGTAATTATTCCAATTTTACTGCGCCAATTTTAGGGTGCTACATTTTGCCCCCTCTTTAGCGAATTTTCCGAAGAAAATGCGTTAAAGATGAGTTCTTCTCGATCTACGAGAAAGCAAAAAAAATTATTCCCATTTTTAGGCGACGATTCTTGGTCGAATCGTACGACAACTTACTATGGTGCCCCCTCCGTGTTTTTACCCAAATCGAACGTTTGAGGTAAAAACGCGAAAAAGCAAAAATTATTGTTGAATTATTTTGAATAAAATTAAGAAAAATAGGGTAAAACCCTAATTCATTGTTACTGTTCATTTTACTGTTTTTAGAGCTCTGGAGCAAAAATGGTAGAGACAGTGCACAGATCTGCAGAGGTCCGCCGCGGTCTACGGGTAAGGGTTTAAACTTAGTTTAGATTGATTTAATTTGAATTTACATGCTTTGTAGATAGATTTTAAGATGAATTTTGAGCATCGCGGCCGTTTTTGGCCATCGACGTCGTCCGGACGAAATCGTCCCTAGTTCGACGAAATCGTCTCAAGTTCGTCAATTTCGCCCAAGGGCGAAATCGGCGAAAAAGGGACGATTTCGTCAAATTAGAGACGATTTCGACACGCGAAATCGGAGACGATTTTGCTCAAATTTCGGACGATATCGGCCAATAGTGGGCGATATCATCAATTGCAAAATTTTGATCTTTAAGTTGCATTATTGATTGCTAAAATTGTTATTAATGATTGTTTGTTGTTTTGATTGTTTATGCTTGCAGAGAGGATTACTAAAGAGTAGAGAGTGGAAATATGGAGGATTAAGAGATGACTTGGCCGCTCTGACACAGGTAGAGCGAGATCAGCTGGCACAGGCCGGCTTACTACATGTGGCAGAGATGCCACAAGTTTCTACTGACATGGGGCTACTGACGGCCCTAGCAGAGAGGTGGTACCCGGGCTCTTCATGCTTTCGGTTATCGATAGGGGAGATGACTCCCACACTAGAGGATGTATGGAGGATTCTTAGAATCCCCATACAAGGGAGGATGATCACACCTACGGCCAATCAGGGCCACGCGATGGGACGACTCTGCGGTGACCCGAGCTTCGCCCTGGAGAAGGGCGGAGTGAACATCGAGGCACTGCGCCAGATGCCTGGGGCATCTACATTGACACGAGTTTTGGCTGGGGTGGTTGGTGGACTTCTGCTGTGCCACCAGAGCGGATGCAGGGTACCATGGATGCTGGCAGATGTGATCTATGACATGCGCGACCATGGCTACAGATTTTCTTGGGGCAGCTTTGTTCTATGCCGATTGTATAGGATCCTGCATGGGGTCGTATACAAGGGCGGCCGATGTCTGGTTATGACATCGCTCCTACAAGTTTGGTGTTGGGAGCACATTGCGGTGCGGAGGCCGGTAGGGCTTCCACTGATAGGGGTTGACGGGGAGAGGCCCCGAGTCTTCTACTGGTGGCTCCGGAGAGGGGCACAGCGACGGATCGACCTGCCGGTGTCCCGGAGACTACTGGATGACTTGGTCCCAGACCAGATCACCTGGAGGCCATGGAGAGAGCATCCAGGGTGGCCAGAGGACGGACAGGAGCTGGCTCGCATCAGGCGAGTCTGCTGGCTACGGATGGAGAGGGGAGAGGTGGAGCTCCACCGCTATGACCGAGTTTTGCGACAGTTCGGTCTACAAGCGGGGATCCCATCTCTCAGGGATTATGAGTTTTCTCGGACTGTCCGGGATAACACCACGATTAGCGGGGCTCCAGATATGCGGCGATTCTGGAGTCAGGACGCGGACGATGCCCCCATTCAGCCGGTGGATGGGGACGACGCAGGGGTAGCCGATGGCTACGATGCTTGGTACGCAGGCATCCGCCCTCCTCGGATGACGAGGGCTCGGGGATCGATCCACGTAGTTGTGCGTCGGATAGGGAGGCGGCGCCAGGCGGTGGTAGAGGCAGCCCGGGGTCGCGACAGAGGAGAGCAGAGGAGGCCACGAGGCACAGGAGAGGCCGCGATAGGAGGGAGAGGGAGAGGAGGGAGGCGAGACCCCCATCTCCACGAGAGGCCACCATCGCCTGATAAGGGCAAGGGTGTGGACATTGGAGAGAGTAGCGAGATGGCTACTCTTCGGGCAGAGAGAGATCGTCTGCGAGCTCAGGTGCAGACGTTACAGGATGCAGCTGCACAGCACCAGGCTGAGGTGTCACAGCTACGAGACGAGAATGCTCGTCTCAGGGCACGAGGCGGAGGGGTAAGCACTCAGGAGCTGCTACGGTCGGTTTCTCGGACCGCATTCTATCAGGCGCTATACTACCAGGCGGTGCCAGAGGGCCGGAGGGTACAAGTGCCACCTGCCATAGCGGATCCTATCAGGACAGGGTCGACGAGGAGCTCATCCCGATCGATGACGAGGACTCGTAGTACCACACATACTGCGATGGGACCACCTCGTCCTCCGCAGGGCGGGGGGAGGAGATGAGGCCGAGAGCTCTAGAGGCTCTCGAGGCTAGAGGGCGGGATACTGCCAGCGATATTGTATTATACTTGTATTGATAGAGGATTGAGTATGCCGAGGTATAGATTGTGGCATACCAATCTAGTTTTGATGATGTATATATTCTGTTGATATATATAGATGAGATATTTTTGATCATATGACTTGTCTTATGTGATGCTTATGATGCTTTTTATGTTTGATTGATTGATTGAGTTGATTGATGTAATGATTTTATTGATGATTCATGTAATTATGTCGTTTTGGAAAATATTATAACTTGGATGTCATGCTTTAAATATTTTAAATGAAATAATCTGATGTAACAAATTGATTGGTTGTAATGAAATGTGATAAAAATAAAAAGAGATTTCTAACAATAATTTCAAAGGACATTGTCGCTATTATAGACCATTTCATGGAGTCGTTGCTCACTCGGTCGTCAAGCTAGTCCCAGGATAGAAATATTGTTAAAAGAAAAGAGTGCTTAAGAGACTGTCTTAAGACTTTGTTGTGATGATGCAAATGATGATGATGATGGTTTGCTTTCAGATTTCCATAAAAATATTATGCATGAAATATTTGTAAAATGATTTTTGCTAGGCATAAATTCCTAAGTGTGATAAAATTTGTTGAATAATTCCTTAAGAATTATACCATCATTGCAAAATGCAAAGGTTGACATAATGATATGAAATAATAAAAATGTGTTTGCTTTTGAAAAGCATAATTTGTGTAATAAAATGAAGTCATATGGTTTTTATGAATTTTGATAAATTGGGAAAAAAAATTGTTACAATGGTTTGCGCTAGGCATAGAATATGTAGGTATAGACTTATACCATCATCGCGAAGATCAAAGAAAGGATAGTTTTATTGCATGATTGATTTTTTATGAACAGAAAAGATGAAAATGAGGACTTGCGCTAAGCATAAAATTCCAATTTTGGTTTTGGAACTATACCATCGTCGCGAAAGTCGATAAGATATATATGATATGTTTTGATTGAAATTTTTGATTTTTTCTATTATATAGTTGTCTTTGTGGTAAATAATTGTACTTGATTATTCCAAACAAGTTGCAAAAATAATATTTCAAAGTATTTTGAAGACAAAAATTAGATTTATAAGGAATCCCATGTGCATAAGTGAATTCATTGCCAATCTTGATTTATCATAATGATAGACAAAATCTCTCAAATACAAATGTGTGTGCAATTGTATGGTTCAGTTACCAGTTTTGAGCAAGATACTATGATACAAGTGATTTGAATAAACCAACTAAGTGTTCATTAACCATGATGTAGATGCATATAACCATACTAGGCTACTATGTAGATCGGATTATCAAGAGCTAGCTAATCCATAAGCAGACATAGGTCTGTACAAAATAAGGTCGCTAATGTGACAGACATATCGCCACGCTAGGAGTTACCCAAGGCCAAGCAGGTTGGGCACAAACCACCTGTTATGGGGCTTACCTCACAGTTTTCGAATAATTGAGAATTCCAGGGATTCAAGCTCATTCACCCTTCTTTTCTTTTCAAAGGGTAGGGAAAGGGATTTTATTGCTTTTCTTGCTTTCTTTTGAACTTTGCTTATTTTTCTTTTTGTATTTCTTTTGCTTGATAATGCTTGGAACATTGTTGACATAACATTTTTCTTTTCTCTTTTTCTTGAATTTTTCTTTGCTTTTTCTTTTTCTTTTTCTTTGCTAGGGATACTTGCTCGGATTAGCTGTAGAGCAAGGGATTTTTATTCTGGGTAGGGGTGAGCTTGTCCTTTTGCCAATTCTCAAAGATTCTAGACCATGTGCATGATAGGATAGCAGGGGAAACTTTTCACTCAAGAAATCGGTTCTACTATGTAGCAAAACATGGAAATTACAAATATAATCATTTTATTGTGAAAAGATGTGCTTGGTTTAAGTAAATACCAAGATCAATTCTCTATGCTCAAACTTTATTTAATTGAATTTTGTGAACTTTGATATAAGAGAGATTAGTAATCATGCCAGATAAAATCAAGATATTTATTGTTGTGAGTGTGCAAGTGAGGGATGCCAAATAAATGCTAGTTTTATCCAAAATAAGTTGAAACATATAATTGCAATAATTGTAAGAAAATAATGATTTTGAGAAAGTTTTGAGAATGTTGACTCTCTCTTTATTCTGTATATTGTTTTGGTTTCGAAAGAGTCAAGCATATAGCTATTTTTGGATTTTTATGTTGATTTTTGTTTTAAAGCAAAAGGAACTTTACAAAATAAATGCAATAAATATTTTTGAAGATTTTTGAAGATTTTATGAATGTTTTTGAGGTTTTTGAATAAATTGAAAGAAATACAAGATAATGATTTTGAACAAATATATACATGGATGAAATAATCAAATTTATGCATAATAACGTTTGAGATGTAAAATATTCATGGGTTCTTTAAGTTCTTTACCATCTAAGGTAGATAATTTATATGCTCCTGATTCAAATTTTGCGGTAATGATGTATGGTCCAAGCCAGTTGGGCTCAAATTTACCTTTCAGTTCTTTGGTTGCATTTGTATTTTTTTGATTTTCTTTTAGAACAAGATCGCCAATCTCAAAGGATCGATGACGAACTTTCTTATTATATGCTCTTTTAAGCTTGTTTTGGTATGCACGGAGATGCTCTAAAGCATTGATGCATTTTTCATCTAGGAGTTCCAGCTGACTGAGTCTGCCAGCACGATATTCATCTCCTACTTCGGTGTCTTGAAGTAGCAGAGCCAAAGAAGGAACTTCTAATTCAAATGGAAACCACTATGCATTCCAAGTTAAGTGCACCGATGGAACACTAGATCGGTGAGACCACGAAGTCTAACCATAATTGAATATGTCCAACGAAGACATCTTCATACTCTTTAAGAAACAATATTGTCTAGTTTTCTTGACCTACCCAATTTGATTATGGAGGACTAAATAATCTTAACCATATCTCTTTCAAAATAGGAAACCCCAACTCTTGTAATCCTTGTAAAGTTAATTTAGAAATTCCACCCCCAAGTTGAGCTATGGTTGTATAGAACCATCAAAATAAAACCCGTTGTACAACACTCTTCAAAGACATCATGGAAGATATCTCCTTCCAACTCTTCATCGGGGTCGGCAATCATTTCGGGGTATGCTATGGATAGCATGTTGCATGAAAATGCACTTTTAAGAGGCAAATCAACATGTCTATCCAAATAGTCTTGATAGCATATGAGATGATCATCATCCTCAAAAGGAAAGGGTTGACCCTTACTAGGTAATAGGCCCACACCACATCGGGCAGGCCATGGTTCTACCTCGAAAGGTTCTTTCATGCCATTTTGGAAAGGTCCTAAGCCTTTCCCTTTATATCCCATTTTAAGCATCATGGGTTTAGCTTTAATATAATCGTTGGTAAAATAGCACCGAGCATATCCATCATGATGGGTTTTGATATTCTGAGGGATTCTTCCCAGTCATATCCTTTGTAAATGAAGGCGCAACTCCCGACTTGGTAAGTACTTCCCATAGGTTGTGGGAGGCCCAAAGTACGAGGAGATGGCGGCAATTGATTTAAAAGGTCTGAATCTTGCATGAAAGCATTCATTTTTTCCGATATTAAGGTTGTAGATAAATCTGGTAAAAGATCATCAAAAAGGGCATAAGATGTAGAAGGCTTATTACCTATGTCTTGAGATGTGGAAGGTATGATAGATGTGTCTAAAGGTTTTGAATTTATGGGATTAGAACTTGAAGAATTGGTTGTAGTTTTAAGAGCTTTTTGAAGTTCTACAGTAATTTGTTTAGAAGGTGGTTGATCTATATGGGAAGATGAAGTTAATGGAGGAGGAATAGATGAAGTGATGGGTTTATATTTCATAGTTTTAGATGAAGAAGAACTAGGATATGTGGATGACAGAGCAGGGCAAAATTGCACTCCAACTGGTTCTGCCAATGCACACATATCAAAAGGTCTAGGGTCACCATGAATAGTGACCAACTGATTTTTAAACTCAAACTTAACACATTGGTGTAAAGTTGATGGGACTACTCGCATGGCGTTAATCCAAGGGCGACCCAAAAGTATATTGTACGATGCTGGGCAATGTACAATAAACACAGTTGTCTCAAGGGTTCTAGGACCAACTTGCAATGGGAGGGTAATGACTCCACACGTTTCTTGTGTTTCGTCATTAAAGGCTTTGATAATCATATCAGTCTTCTTCATTTCATCACTTCTAAAACCAAATCGTTGGTAGAAGTCAAAGGTGCGAATGTTTAGAGATGAGCCATTATCAATCGGGACTCGTTTGATGACTACATCCCCAATTAAAGCTGTAATATACAAGGGATTATCCTTGTGTAAAGTGTGTTGTGGGATATCTTTATCCCGAAAGTCAATACAATCAATCTCTCGCGTGATGATAGTATTGGCCATAGCTTCGGGTTGGATGTTTTGAGGTACCATCATCTGGCTCAAAGTAAGCATCAATTCATCCCTATGGGTGGGGGAGGATCTTAATAAATCTAAAAGGGAGATTATGGCGGTGGTATTAGACAATTGCTCATTAATGTTGTAAGGGGGTTTAGTTTGAACAATAGGAGCATGATTTCCTTTATTAGGATTTTTCAGAACAAATGGAGCTGATCCATCGTTCTGGTTTGGTTCTTGTTGGGGATTTTGAGCTTGTTGTCGGGTGACGACTCCGATGGTACCTACAATGTTATAGTGACGACGTTGAAACGGTCTCGGTTGAGAGTTTATGGCTTGTTCATAAGGAAGGACTTCATTAGAAGAAGGTCGAGTAGTGACTCTTCTGGGAAATGGTTCTTCTGGAACATTAGCATCTGTGATAGGTTGAATAGGATCTGATTCATTTTCAGAACTATTCGATTGAATGGTGTCTACTTCACTCTCACTATCTGACTCTATATCGCTAGAATCAGAAGTTTGAAAATTATGTAAGGGCCTGGTTGTAACCAGGGATAAGGTTGTGTCGAATGTGTGAGAGTCCTGAACAGGTAATTGCCCGCTAATGGTTCCTACATATCGGGTAGGAGGGGGAACATTGTGATGTTCAATTTGATTGGCTACCTCTTTACCATGTCTTGGTAAAGGGTGTTGAAATATGTCTAAAGTTTGATTGGCATTCTGATTTTGATTTTGGGGAACAATATTTTGGGTATTATTAGGAGGGTTTTGTTTAGGTTGGAAGGCTTGCACTTCCATTTCATTATTGTCAATCAAATCTTGTATTTTATGTTTCAATCTCTTACAAGCGTTGGTAGAATGTCCAGGACCTCTATGAAAATCACAGTGCAAATCAGCTCTATATCCGGGTATGCTTGGGTCAGGTTCCTGGATAGCTGGCAGTTGGATTAAACCTCTTTCAAGAAGTTGAGGTAAAATAGTTGATAAAGGTTGGTTTAATCTAGTGAACTCTCGAGGAGGCTTATCAGGAGGTTTCAAGATGAATTTTTCTGTTGTTTTTGTTGCATTGACATTAGCAACATTTCTGCTGTCGATGACTCCATCACCGACAACTTGTTTGTTTTTATATTGATTTCTAGATGTTTTCTCATCATCCTTATTTCTAAGTTGGCCTCTCCTAATGAGGGCATCTTCTACTCTTCGAGCTAAGTCTATAGCTTTATCGAAGGTAGTCAAAGTAGTCGTTGATAGCTCATAAGAAAGTTGTTCTTGTAAATTGTTAATGAAAATGTCTAACATTTCCCTATAGGGTAGCACAAAGTGCAGTTTTCCTGTCAATTGTCTCCATCTTGCTAAGAAATCAGCAAAACATTCATCTTTATCTTGTTTTAAATTGTATAGGTCTTTAATAGTTACATGCCTCTCGATGTAGGCACTAAATTGATGAACAAATGACTCAGCTGTTTCTTCAAAGTTTCTTAAGGAATGAGTGGGCAATTGATAATACCACTCTAACGCCATTCCACCTAAACTTTTGGGGAACATTTTTAGTAATAGCAAGTCGTTATGCGATATGTCGTGACATGCTATCCTAAACATGCGAAGATGTTCTATGGGATCTTCGGTTCCTTTATAGATAGGCGGGACGGGCATGGGAAAATGTTTAGGGTATGGTTGAGCTACCACTATGGGATCCAATGGTTGGCTACAAATCTCTCGATAATTATACGAGGGATGGTAGGGATCTATCTGGTCCATACGTGAAGCCAATTGTTTCACCATAGCTTCCAAACTACTAGTTTGCCCCCCATATTGATTCGGTGGGGCATTGCCATAAGTGTTATGGGCGTAGGATGGAGGAACATGCAGATTAGATGCCATGTTACTATTGTGTAAAACATTGGTAGGAAAAATATTATGGAGGAGTTTTGAAGTTGGATTGTGTTGTATTGTAGATTGTTGAAAGTTTGTATTTGGCTTTGTTTTAGATTTTTGTCTATTTAAAGCATTTTGCTCAACTTTTTGGAGGAAGGAAGTAGTGAAGGGAATTTTATTTTGTGCGGGAGTGATTTTAGGTTGAGTAACAGGTTGCTTAGGAGGTTGGGTGACCTGTTGTTTGGTCATGGCTTGGGCTATAGTGACCATATTCGCATTAGATGGTCCACCCTTATCACTTTCTTGATCAATGAAAGACAAGGGATTAGTTTGCATATCAAGCGCCCGTTCTAAGGCTGCTTGAGCATCACTAATTTCCCCTTTATCAATACGGACTGCCACATTAAGGATGTCGATATGTTGATTAAGAAATTTTTGAAAATGTTCTGCGTTGTCAAAAGTGATGCCTCCATTTGGAGCTATTCTAGGGGATGAAGATTCTTTAACACTTCCTTCTTGTTCCTTATCTTCACCTAAGTCTTCATCTGATTGACCTAGAGTTTCACCTTCCGGATTTGTATCTCCAAGAAGGACATTTGGGTTTTCAGTTGTATTTTGTAGCCAATCTTCTCCTTCTCCTAAAATTTCTTTACCATTCCTAAGTTTAGTCATGGTGCTAAGTTTTGATTTCAGCAAATATATATATATATATATATTTATATATATATATATATATATGCAACAAATTAAAAGGTATATATTTATATATACCTAATGCAATATTGTAAATGAAATGTTTAAGTTTTTTACTATGTTTTTTGATTTTTTGATTTTGATTTTTTAGTTTTTTAGTTTTTCTTTGAAACAATATAATAAAGACAGCAAATGAAACAATAAATGCACACAATAATAATAAGGCTGAAAGTAGATGAACTAATCTTCTATGAATAATTTATGAATATCATTAATAGGTTCAAGCCTGTTCGGGGGTCATGAAATGTTCTTCTTCAAATTGAAAGTTTTCTTTTAAGAATTTGATGAAAAGGGCTATGGTGATATTGTCTATCTCAGATGTTGGTTGATAAAAGTAAAGCTCATGGCAATACTCTCGATATAGCACAGCTCACGGAACTCTATTCCATCTTTCCCTATCTATGAGAACAACTTCTTGGTCCTCTACAAGGCCTAGGAATCGGTGTACAATGTCTGCATTCTCGAGGTATTCCTCGAAGCTGAACAACTCTGAAGATACTAAAGCTCTCCTATAGGCTAACCACCTATGGCAAGCTCTCTGAAGTTCATGATAGAACACTAATTGATGAGGATCCAGGATTCTATCCAAGACTAGCCTCTTAATCTGTTTAAGTTGTGTGGACCTAGATGAAATGATACTAAGTCTCCTGATAAGCTCGTCCCACAAGGATTGATTTCTACTTGCTTCAGGGACACTAAGGACAGAATTAACTTCTATGGCCGCTAATTGGTTTACTACGTTTATAGTAACTGCTAACCTCTTTTTAGGAGCTACCATCTAAACATGATTTTGAACCTTAAATGTTTTAAAATGCATCTAAGTTTTAGTTGTTCTAATAATTTTTTTTTTTTTTGTTTTTGTTTGTTTTTGTTCAAAATGTTATGATGCATTCACGTCGGGTTCACCAAAATGTATCGCTCCAAATTTTTCGCACCCCTACCTTCAGGCTATTGGATCCGCGCCCGGAAGGAGGATGGGAAAAGGATGGTGCGGTACCTCGGACGAGAGGACTTTGCGAAGGTCCCGCCTCTCAAGGGAGGTGCATTTTGGTGATTTTTCGACGGATGGTGGGTTCACCAGGAAACATTTGACGGCAGTTTCCACGCCTAGGTTTTGGGAATGAGTTTTGATGAGTTCGTTTTATTTTTAAACATTCATCCTAGGTTTGGCCGAATGATTCTAACTTAAACTACATGAAAATGCAATTTAAATGCATACAGCAAACAAAAAGGAAAACAAAAACAAAGAATTTGCAGGAGGCCAATGAAGATTACCTGATCCGGAAGTCTGATGGAGTTTCTGAAGCTTGAAGCAGTCTGGATCGTCTGCAATTCAACAGAATCACCTTCAATTTGATAAAATCGTCTAAACTGACAGGATCGTCTGCAATCTGACGAATTCGTCAGACGAATTCATCAGAGACCTGCAAAACAACAAACAGATGCAAAATACAAGAAATTCTATTTTGCAAACAGGGGCAAACTATATGAAACAGTAATATGAGTGTTGAACAATATACAAGAACAAAAGTAAATGCAAATAACTGTGTTTAGATAGCAGAATATGATCTTAATATGCAAACTAGACAAAATGGGTGAACTCCAGATGCAATATAGTATAAAAACTGAATAAACAATCTAATTTATAGCATAAAATGACAGAGAAAAGAGAAAGAAGAGCAAACTCCAGGCACTGATTGCCTCGATGTGTGCTGCAGTCGAAATCGTCTCGCATCAATACGAGATCGTCCCGAATTTGACGAGATCGCCTCCGATCTTGATAGGTTCGTCGGCTGCGATAGGTGCTGGCTCCGACTGAAAACCAGTGGTGTACCTGCAATGAAATGACTATAGGACTAATGCAAAATATGAATTACGATGTTTTAGAGCATAAGGGTTCGATTTGCATAAAAATTCAGCCAGGGGTTGGGGAGGGAAAAGTCTTAGAGTTAAATAGGCATAGGATAGTTGTTGGGAGGTTGGAGATCATCCCAATTTGGGAGATCTCCAATGGGGGAAGGGTCCCAACGGTGCAGACACGCTTCTGCCCGGATTGGAGACCCGTTGGAACGGATTCCAACTATGCAAATTCAGTTTTGCGATGAAATCGTCTGGACGTTCTAGTCCAGACGAAATCGTCAAATCTGGGGCGATATCGTCTGATCGGAGACGATATCGTCAAACGGTCAAAACAACTGCTAAAAATGGCACGAAAAAGGAGGAAACGGGTTTCTCGACGGTTAACGGGCGGTTTGGGAGGTTAAATTTGAATTTAAATTTATTTACTAAGGTGAATGTAATTATTCCAATTTTATTGCGCCAATTTTAGGGTGCTACAACTTGATTAATGTTTTATTAGATGCTTCTACTTGGCCATTACCCTGAGGATAATAGGTAGTGGACCAACAATGTTGAATTTTATATTTTTGACATAATTTCTTAACATCCTTATTTTTAAAACAAGTTCCATTATCTGAAATGGGATTTGTAGGAATTCCAAACCTAAAAATAATTTGATTAAAAATAAACTTGGAAACTTGGTTTCTAGTGCAAGAATATAATGGCATAGCTTCAACCCACTTCATGAAATATTCAGTGGTAGTTATGATGAATTTGTGTCCATCAAACGACACAAGGTTAATTTTTCCAATGATGTCTAAGCCCCATTTTGAAAATGACCAAGGAGATGAAATAGCCTGCAGTTCTTGTGCAAGCGAATGGACAAGGTCAACATGTTTTTGGCATTTTTTGTAATGTCACACATAATTATGTGCATCAGTCTCCATGGTAGGCCAAAAATATCCTATCCGAAGGAGTTTCTTAGCAATGGTGCTACCGCTAAAATGTCCCCCACAAGATCCATTTTGGGCTTCATTCAAAGCTGATCTAGATTCTTCTAGATTCAAACATCTCAGTAAGATGCCTTCAAAACATCTCCTATACAATTTATTACCAATAATCATGAAGTGACTTGCTCTTCTACATAATAACCTACGTTGGTTGCTAGTACAACCATCAGGGAAGGTCCCATTTTGAATAAAATCAAAGATATCAGTGTACCAATGTTTAGGAGGAGTTTCATTGATTAGAAACACATCCAAAGGTTCTAGGTATGATTTTATTGAAGTGGGTTCCTAGATTTGACAAATAATTATGGTAGCATATTCGTCATCTAACTCCAAGGGAAAAAGAGATGTGGTTGCAGCCATAGCGTCAGCCGCATGATTGCTAGTTCGAGGAATAGCTTCCAAGGTAACTTGATCAAACAAGGATAATAATTGTAAAACATATGCTTTGTATGGGCGTAATTTATCATCTCTGGTCTGATAAAAATCATTGATTTGATTTATGACAAGTTGAGAATCACCAAAAACCAATAAATTTTTAATTTTTAGTGCCAAAGCAGCTCGTAATCCAAGGATAAGAGCTTCATATTCAGCAGTGTTATTGGTGCAAGCAAATGTTAATTTGAATGACAGAGGTATAAGATGTTTCTATGGAGATATTAAAATAATACCTGCACCAGCCCCACTCATACATCGAGCTCCATCAAAGTTTAGGGACAATTGCTTTGGATGGTCTGCCTCTAGTTTAAGGTATTCATCAAGAAATTCAGCTAATTGATCTGTTATGATTTGACCTTTAACAGAATTGTGTCCTATAAATGTGATTTCAAACTCACTTAGCGCAAGAACCCACTTTGCTGTACGACCAAATAAGTATGGTCGACTCATGAGATATCACAAAGGGTCAAATTTGGCAATAACATACATTTTTTGACTAAGCATATAATGTTGTATTTTCTATGTAGAAAATACAACTGTTAGACATAATTTCTCTAATATGGTATAGCGAGTTTCATAACTGATTAAGGTCCTGCTAATGTAATAATTAGCACGTTCTTTCTTCTCATTGTCAAGCTGAGCTAACATAGCTCCTAAGGCAAAATCAGAAGCAGGAATGTACAAAATAAAGGGACGATCATATTTAGGTGGGGAAAGCACTGGTGGTTTAAGGAGATATTGCTTAAGGAGTTCAAATGCTTCCTGAAATTCATCATCCCAATGAAAAGAGACATATTTCTTAAGAAGCTTAAGAAAGGGTCCGATTTTGTCTACCAACTTGTCAATGAAGCGACGAATAGCTTGAAGCTTACCTTGTAAACTTTGTAATTTTGATATATTTGTGGGTGTAGGCATATCTATGATAGCCGCAATCTTGAGAGGGTCAATTTCAATGCCACGTAAAGAAATTATAACCCCCAATAATTTACCGGACTTAACTCCGAATATGCATTTGGTTGGATTTAGTCGGATAAGATATTCCCTTAACCGATCAAATACTTTTCTCAAGTCATTTAAATTATCATCTTCTTTGATGTAACAAGCTATAATATCATCTACATAATCATGTAGAATATCATGCATCATATCATGAAAGATATAAGTCATGGCTCGTTGATAGGTTGCACCTACATTATTTAAACCGAATGGCATCACTTTCCAACAAAAGGTTCCCCAAGGGGTAATAAAGGTTATTTTAGCCTGATCTTCAGGAGCTATCTTGATCTGATTATAACCAAAAAATCCATCCATTAGGGATATCATTCCACTTCCTGTAGTAAATTCAATGATCTGATCCATGTTGGGAAGAAGAAAATCATATTTAGGGCATGCAACATTAATATCTCTGAAGTCTGTGCAAACCCTAACTTTAGTGGTTTCTTTCTTAGTTCATTGGAACTACATTTGAAATCCATTCAGCATAATCAATGGCTTGTATAAAAATAACATTTAAGAGTTTTTCTAATTCCCCTTTGACTAGTAAGGCCACTTTAGGATGCATTTTTCTAAGTTTTTGTTTAATAGGTTTAGCATCTTAATAGACTACTAGGTGATGCATAACTACAGAAGGGTCTAATCCTGGCATATCTTCATATGTCCAAGCAAAGACGTCTTCATATTGTTTAAGGAATGAAATATATTTATCTTGTTTTTCTTGGCTCAATTCTGATCCAATGTTGATTATGTGAGGGTTGTCTTTGGTTCCAATGTTAATTTTTATGATTTTTTCTACTTCCATATGTAGATCTCTCTCAAAATTAGGTGGGGCGAGTGAAATGCCTAATTCTTGTAATTCTTCCAAGGTTAGCTTGGATAATTCGTCTTGAGGAGTTGTGGTCTCAAGCTGGGCTATACTAGGTATAGAGCCATCGAAATAAAATCCGTTATATAAGAATTCCTCAATGGAGACATCATGAAAGATATCCCCCTCCAACTCGTCATTGGATTCAAAAATCATCTCAGGGTAAGCTATGGATAACATATTTCATGTAAGAGGCTTATTCATTAAATGCAAGACATCTCATTTATCCAAATAATCTTGGTAACATACAAGATGGTTATCATCCTCAAATGGGAAGGGCTGACCTTTACTAGGAAATAGGCCCACACCACATCAGGCAGGCCATGGTTCTACCTCAAAAGGTTCTTGCATACCATTCTGAAAAGGTCCCAAACCTTTCCCTTTATATCCCAATTTAAGAATTATAGGCTTAGCTTTAATATACTCATTAGCAAAATAGCATCTAGCATATCCATCACAATGTGTCTTGATGTTTTTGGGTATTATTCCCCAATCATATCCCTTATAAGTAAAAGCACAACTCCCGACTTGGTAGATACTTCCCATAGGCTGTGGGAGGCCCAAGGTATGAGGAGAGGGTGGGAGTTTATTTAAAATAAGGGAAGCTTGCATGGTAGTGTTGGTTTCTTTTGATATAAGAATTTTAGATAAATCGGGTAAGAGCTCATCAGTAAGAGCATAAGAGGTAGAAGGAACATTTCCTACATCGTCGAATGTGGAAAGGATGCCTGTAGTGGATGTAGATGTTATAGGGATATCGATGGATGAGTCTATAGGTATGGAAGTTATAGGAGTAAAATAAGAAGCATTGGTTGTAGTTTTAGGATATTTTCGAGGTCCTAATGTGGTTTGTTAAGAAGATGGTTGAACTATATGTAGAGGTGTAGTTGAAAGAGTAGATGATGTTATGGGTGTGTGTTTCACACATTTGGGCAGATGATGATAATTAGGATGTGTGGATGACAGACTAGGGCAAAATTGAACTCCAACAGGTTCTGCCAAAGCACACATATGAAAGGGTCTAGGATCACCATGAATGGTAACCAACTAATTTTTAAATTCAAATTTAACACACTGATGTAAAGTGAATGGAACCGCTCGCATCGCGTTGATCCAAGGGCAACCCAAAAGTATATTGTACAATGCAAGGCAATGTACAATAAACACGATCGTGTCTAAGGTTCAAGGACCAACTTGCAAGGGGATAGTAATAACTCCACACGTTTCTTGTGTTTCATCATTGAAGGATTTTATAATCATATCAGTTATTTTCATTTCATCACTTCTAAACCCAAATATTTTGTAGAAGTCAAAAGTGCATATGTTTAAAGATGAACCATTATCAATCAAGACTCGTTTAATTGCTACATCCCCAATTAGGGCAGTAATATATAAGGGGTTATCCTTATGTAGACTATGTTGCAGTATATCTCTATCCCGAAAGTCAATACAATTGACTTCTCGAGTTATGATAGTATTGGACATGGCTTCAAGTTGAATATTTTGTGGTACCATCATTTGGCTTAATGTGAGCATTAATTCATACCTATGGGTAGGAGAAGATCTTAAGAGATCCAAAAGGGAAATTCTAGCTGTAGTTTTTGATAATTGTTCATTAATATTATAAGGAGGCTTATGTTGAACATTAGGCGCATAATTCCCTTTATTAGGATTTTTCAAAACAAATGGAGCTCATCCATCATTTTGAGTTTGATCTTGTTGAGAGTTTTGAGCCTGTTGTCTGGTAACGGCTCTGATGGTTCCTACAATATTATTTTGTGGATGATGAATAGGTCTTGGTCTAGAGTTTATGACTTGTTCATTAGAAAGTATTTGGTGAGAAGATGGTCTAGTAGTGACTCTTCTAGGAAATGGTTCTTCTAGAACCATAGAACTTGTGATGGGTTGAACAAGATCTGATTCATCTTCAGAACTATTCTATTGATTTGAGGTGATTTCCATGTTACTTTCAGTCTCATATTCGGTATCACTAAGATCAAGTGTTCAAATATTATGTAGAGGTCTGGACGTAACCATGGATAAAGTTGTGTCAAAGACTTGCAGATCGTGAACAGGTAATTGTCCACTAATAGTTCCTACATATCGGGTAGGAGGGGGAACATTATGATGCTCAATTTGATTAGCCACATCTTTACCATGCTTTGGTAAAGGATGTTGAAATATGTCCAATGATTGATTGGCATTCTGATTCTGATTTTGGGGGATGTTCTTTTGAGCATTATTAGAAGAATTTTATTTAGGTTGAAAGGCTTGTACCTCCATCTCATTGTTATCAATCAGGTCTTGTATTTTATGTTTTAATATTTTACAAGAGTTGGTAGCGTGTCCAGGTCCTCTATGGAAATCACAATGTAAATCAACTCTGTATCCGGGTATAGTTGGATCAGGTTCTTGGATTTTTGGTAATTGGATCAAACCTCGTGCTAATAGTTGTGGGATAATGGTTGATTTAAGCTAGTAAATTCTCAGGGTGGTTTATCAGGAGGTTTTAGTATAAACTTCTCTATTGTTTTCACAGTATTAACATTGGCAATGTTTCTACTATCAGTGACTCCATCATCCACAACTTTTTTATTTTTATATTGATTTCTAGATGTTTTCTCATCATCTTTCTTTTTGAGCTGACCTCTTCTAATGAGAGCATCTTCCACCCTTCAATCTAAATCTATAGCTTGATAGAAGGTGGTCAAGGTAGCAGTTGATAATTCATAGGATAGTTGTTCTTGTAAATTATTGATAAAAATATCCAACATTTCCCGATAAGGTAACACAAAGTGTAATTTTCCTATCAAATTCCTCCATCGAGCTAAGAAGTCAGTAAAACACTCATCTTTGTCTTGTTTTAGGTTGTACAAATCTTTAATGGTTACATGCCTTTCGATATAGGCACTAAATTGATGCACAAAATATTCGGCGGTTTCTTTGAAATTTCTCAAAGAATGAGTGGGTAGTTGATAATACCACTCCAATGCCATCCCTCCTAAACTTTTTAGGAATATTTTTAGTAATAACAAGTCATCATGTGATATATCATGACATGATATCCTAAAAATATGAAGATGCTCTATGGGATCTTCAATTCCTTTGTATATAGGTAGGACAGGCATAGGAAAGTGTTTGGGATATGGTTGTGCTACAACTATAGGATCTAGAGGCTGACTACACATCTCTCGATAATTGTACAAGGGAAGGTAGGGATCTATCTGGTCCATGCGAGAGACTAAATGTTTCACCATGGCTTCCAGATTATCAGTTTGTCCACCATATTGGTTCAGTGGTACATGAGTATGGGATTTGTGAGCGTAGGATGGCATGATGTAAGGATTAAATGCTATATTATTGTTATGCAAATGGTTGGTAGGAAGAGTATTATGAAGAAGATTTGTTGTAGCATTATGATGTATTCCCGATTGTTGGAAATTGGTATTTGGTTTTGTTTTAGGCTTTTGTTTATTTGAGGTATATTGATCAATAGCTTGACAAAATAGAGCAGTGAATGAAGGTTTCTTTTGTGTGGGGATAAACCTAGGCTTAGTAACAGGCACTCTAGGTGGTTGGGTAACCTGTTATTGTTGTGTGTTTTGAATTATAGCAGCCATGTCCAAATTGGATGGTCTAGCTTGATCACTTTCTTGATCAATGAAGGACAAGGGATTAGTGCATGTGTGATATATGTCTTCTAGGGTTGCTTGAGTGTCACTAATTTGATCTTTGTCCATATGGACTGCTCTATTAAGAGTGCCAATATTAGTATTGAGGAACTTCCAAAAATGTTCCATGTTCTCAAAAGTAATAGCTCCTTCTAGAGATATTTTAGGGGATGAGGATCCTTCCTCTCTATCATTTTCTTTTTGCTCATTTCCTAAAAAAAATTCTTCTTCTTGTTGGTCGAAGGTTCCTTCTTCTTGAATTGGATCTTTAGGAAGGACATCTGGGTTATTTTCTAGTTTTCTTAACCAATCTTCTTCTACTTCAGTTTGTTTTCCATTCCTGAGTCTAGTCATTATGTCTAAATTTAGTTTTAGCAAATATATATTAATTTATTTGCAACAGATTTGGGAGGTATATATTTTAATTATATACCTACTATAATGCTTAAAAATAAAATGTTTTGATTTTTGTTATGATTTTTTTTTTTTATGCTTTATAAAGACAATAAACAACACACTAAATGCAAGAAATAACAATAATAAAAGAATAGCTTAGTTTTCTATAAATATTTTATAGATGTCATTGATAGGATCAAGTTCATCAGGAGTCATGAAATGCTCCTCTTCAAATTGGAAATGGTTTTTCAAGAACTTGATAAAGTGTGCTATAGTGATATTATCTGTTTCAGACTCTGTCTTGTAAAAATAAATCTCATGGCAATACTCTCGATATAACACAGCTCTAGGAACTCTATTCCATCTTTGTCTATCCGTAAGAACGACATCTTGGTCCTCTATACGAGACATAAATTTATGTACTACAATTGCATTATCGAGGTATTCCTCAAAGGTATACAATTTAGAAGACACAAGGGCTCTTTTATCTACTAACCACCTATGGCAAGCTCTTTGAAGCTCATGATACAAAGTCACTTGATCGGGATCCAGGATTCTATCTAGGACAAACCTCTTGATTTGCCTAAGTTCGGTTGCTCTAGATGAAATGAGATTCAATCTCCTATTAAGCTTGTCCCATAAAGGTGGAACTCTATATGTTGGAGATACTCTAAGCAAAGAATTAATTTCTATGGCTGCTAATTGATTCTGAACATTAATGGTGACAACTCGTCTTTTATTATAATCTACCATCTAAATATAATATGCAATATTTGATTCTAAATGCATTTATGTTTTTATTTTTTTTAATTTTTGGATTGTTTTCAAAAGGTTTTTAGTTTTCACATCGGGTTCACCAAAATGTATTGCTCCAAATTTTTCACATCCTTACCCTCAGGCTATAGGATCCATGCCTGTAAGGAGGATGCGAGAAGGATGGGACAATACCTCAAACTGAGAGGCCCTTTGAAGGTCTTGCCTCTTAGAGGATGGGTATAAGGGTGAATTTTTGATGGATGGTGGGTTCACCAAGAAACTTTTGAGTGGTAGTTTCCACGCCTAGGTTGATAGTGAGTTTGATGTGTTCATTTTGCACTTTAATCATTCAACTCCTAGGTTTGGCCAAGATGAATCTAAACTATTCTATATGCCAATGCTGATTTAGATGAATACAAAAAATAGGAATGAATGCTAACCACAGAGAATATGCTAGCTAGAACATAACATACTCGATTTCAGATGTCTGATGAAGATTCTGAGTTTTGTAACAGTCTAGATCGCCTCAATTTGTACATAATCGTCTGATATTTCATAGGATCATCTCAAACCATAGATGATCATCTGAGATCAGATAGAATCATCTAAAATTTGATGAATTCGTGAGACGAATTTGTCAGAAGCCTGCAATCACAAAAATAGATACAAAATACCAAATATGCAACTGCAGAAGCAACAGAAAATGATAGCAATAACAACAAACATGCCTAAATGACAGATCAAAATAGCAATTAAAGAGGAAATGCATCAACTTCACAATTTATTTTGATCTTATCATGCATTTATATTAGATGAGGTGAACTCCAAGATGCATAAATATAATAATTTAAGATAGTGCAAAAATATAATAGGAAAATGCAGAAAAAAACTAAGGAAATGCAAACTCTGGGCTCTGATTGCCCCCAATCTGGACTATAGTCAGGATTGCCTCCAATCATACAAGATCATCTTTGCTCCTTGATAGGATCGTCTGAAATAGTATGGAATCGCTTGTGATGATCCGAGCTAGCTTCGACTGAAAAATAGTAAAGTTCCTGCAAGAAAATATGAAATACCGAATGCAAATGATAGTACGAGGATGTTCTAATGCACAAGGAGCTAAATTTGTAGGGAAATCAGTCAACCAGGAGATTCAAAGGGGGTTCAAGGGGGTTCCAGGGGTATAAACTAAGAAAAACCTAGTTTATATAGGATTAGGGAGAGGTTAGGAGATTGGAGATCATCCCAATTTGGGAGATATGCAATGGGGGAGACTCTAACTACGTAGACACACTTTCTGCCTAGGTTAGAGAAGCTGTTGAAATAGAAGCTAATTATGAAAATTTAGTTTTGGGACGAAATCATCTGGATGTTCTGTTCTAGATGAATTTGTCAGATTTGGGACGATTTCGTCTAATCGACGACGATATTGTCCAACGATCAAAAAAAATTCTAAAAATGGTGTGGAAAATAGGGAAAGCGAGTAACAGGCGGTTAACAGGCAGTTTGAGGTTAAAATTTGAATTTTTATCTTTTACTAAGGTTTAACTGTGCCAATTTTAGGGTGCTACACTCCTACATATAAGGAAGGTAGTTTTCTCATGCATGTAAATTCAAGAGCTATGAATGCAATTATAAGAGGATTACATAGATCAAAATCTATGAAGGTGATGGAATAAAAAATAGCAAAATCTATGTGGGAACTCTTGCAAACCATATATGAAGGAGATAAAAGTGTTAGGAAACCAAAAGATCAAAAATATCAAAGGAGAATTTGAGAATCTAAGAATGAGGGATGATGAAAGCATTCATGACTATCTCAACAAGGTTGATGAACTTATACATGAGATGAAAGGTCTTGGAATGAAGGTTGATGAATTTGATGCTTGCAACAAGATCTTGAGGACTCTTCCAAAAAGGTATAGTGAAAATGTTTCTGCCATAGAAACATCAGTTAATTGTGATAATCTAACAAGAAATGCTTTGCTTTGTATGCTTACAAATTTTGATATAAGAACAAAAGATCCTATTTCTCCAAAATAAGCTGCATTCAAAGTGGACAATAAGAAAAAGGGTAAGAAGACAGAATCATGAAATGAATATTCTAGTGATGAAGAAGCTAACTATGGTAGAAGATATAAAGGGTTTGAAATACCAATAGATATGATATCTGTCAAATGCTTTAATTGTGGAAAGTTTGGACATTTTGCAACAGAATGCAAAGATCCAAAGATCAACAATGATGAAAAAAAATAGGATCACAGGTACAAGGAATCTAAAAATTACAGGTACCAAAAGAAAAATAGGGATGGACAAAATAGGCAAGGGAATAAGTTCTTCCAAAGGCAAAACAGAAGCTACTATGCGGATAATCCAAGTAAGTACCAAATTGATAGTGATGCTATATTTTCAGACAATGAAATAGATGAAGTCTTGTTCATGGTTAAGGAAAAATATCAAGTTAAGAAAAAGACTCAAGTTATTCTCAAGTGTTTTAGATTGGTAAATTTGGACATATTGAAGATGATTGCACAAGAGATGGTTATAGTTTTAGTGATGATGATTTTGAAGATGCACTTGATAGATCAAATGAGAATCTTCTAATGGCTTTAGAAGATAAATAATTGAGTGATTCTATAGAAAGCAAGTCAAAAGAAATAAATGATATGGACACAAGAAAACAAATAGAGGACTACTCAATAGAGAACGGTTATGATCTCAAAGGTGAACTTATCTATGATCTTGACACAGTGAAGAAGGTAATAAAACAACACTCTAAGATTGAAAGTCATTTTTAAGAATGTGATGAAGAAATATTATTTCTCATAGAGGACTTAGAGAAGTCAAAGGCCAAGGCAAGTAATTTCAGAGAAAAATTAGAAGCAAAATATTGGAATGTGAGATGTTAGCACAAGAAGTGGCTACTCTAAAGAAATATTTACAAGAATCCAAAATCAAGATGAAGAGTTTCAAAAATAGCTCTAAGAACTTGGATAAGTTCATTCATGGAAAAAAAAAAACATCATGTTCAACAGGTCTAGGTTTTGGAAAGAAACAGGAAAATGCAAAGTCTACTTCAAGTCTTGAAGAAGAAGAAATAACATCAAAAGAAGATACTTCAAAATAGGGATTCTCAGATGTAAATGAAAGTGAAACTTCTAAGGATGAGTCAGATTGTAGTGGGTCCAACAGGGACAATGGGAAAAGAAGATACAAATGGAACAACAATCAGAATAGGAGACCAATGAGGTCTAGGCAAGGAAGATTCAATGGGAGATGCTTCTCATGTCACAGGTTTGGGCACATGGCTTCACAGTGTAGGACACATGAAAGAGAGGTATATGGAAGAGAATAAATTTTCCAAAGATATTATTATTCATGTAATGTTTTTTTTCATAAGGCAATAAATTGTAGGATTTATGATAGAAGAGGATATGGCTTCACCAGGAGAAACCCTACGACTATTGCACATCCAAGGAATAATAACATTAAGTGTTATAAGTGCAATAAATATGGTCACATAGCAATATGGTGTAGAGAAAATATTCCAAAAATATGTATGAACAGGAATAGGAATATGAACATGAACATGAATAGGAATATGAACATGAACAGGAATAGGAATATGAATAGAAACAAGAATAGGAACATGAATAGAAACAAGAATATGAAAAGGAATAGAGACTCAAAAAATAATAAGAACAAGAACAGGTGCAAGAACATGAACATGGATGAAAACAAGAATGAGAACAAGAACATGGATGAGAACAAGAATAGGAATAGGAACAAGGATGATGACTCAAAAAGAAATAGTGAGAGAATTCATCAAAAAGAAAAAGGAAAAGACAAAGGCAGAGAACAATGCTTTTGGGGAGTAGAAATACTCCCACCCCAAAATTAACCACCTCATGTGGAGGTGGGGGAGGGGCTAAAATAAGAGGCTTAATTCTTAGCCCCGAGCCCCAAAGGTGACCCTTTGCCATTGATGTCAAAGGGGGAGAGATTTGTGTATTATGGAGAGAGTTTTTGGATATGAGGAGAGATTTGATATCTAAGAGAGCATTGAGATAGGGGGAGCAAATCCCTAGGGGTAGTATAAAATAAGGTCAAAATTCAGTAAAAGGATTTGGGTTGCCATCAATGACAAAGGGGGATATTGTTGGACATTTTGAGTCCCTAAGCTGAAATGTTTTCATTGATGTCAATAGAGCAATAAATTTCTAAGGATCTATGAAGGGTTTGTGAAAACCAAGGTAGGGAAAATAAAAGGTTTTATTTAAAACCATGGATAGTAAATTTTATTTGGGTTTTTCTTAAAACCCACATTGGGATTTCATTTCATCGAAAAATGTGCCCCGATGATGGGGTTATTTGAGTTTTAATGTTTAGTTTAAATTTTAATTATTTAAAATATAAATTTAAATTTAAATGGAAAGTTTCCCGTCGACGTCATCATGTAAATACAATTTTAATGTTTCCACTAACATCTTCAAGGTGTTATTAAACACTATATAAAGGGGTGGCAATTAAACCAAATAATCATCCTTGCTCTCGTGTGTTAATTACCTTGGAATTCGAAAGAGCTCGTGTAAATTATTGAAAAGGAAGCAATGAAGAAAGCGCAACGATTTGGAAATATCAAACGTGGTATGAGGCATGGCACATTGGTGTATCGATTTTTCTAAGACTATGGGTAGCACAAATATTAGGGATATAATCCCCTTGATGGTAGCATGTGGGAAGTGCTTTGGTGCTTTGTCCTTTGCAATAGGCGGAGGGAGATTAAAGGCCCTTTTGGCCTTTACTTTTCAACCAGTGCTTTGGCTCGGTTGGAATATTAGCCATGGCTAAGACGCTCGTAGTGTGTGGCGGACGGGGGTTCAAATCCCCTTGAGAGGTATTTACATTTTTTCCTTTAATAATTTTTATTAGCCCTAAAGTTTGGAGTTATAAGGTATTTAATGGGAATTAAATTTAATTATTAGGGCTGTGATTATTATTGCAAAAGCATATTTGATTTATGTTTTATTTTGATGGAAATTGAGAATTGATTTTAGGAGAAATAAGGAGTTGTTGTTAAAGTGTTTTGAGATATTTATTGTGGGTTATTATTAATAAGGGTTTTTATTAAAATAGACTTTGGTGGATGTGTTTATGAAGTTGGAGTGAAAAGGGTGTAAATTAAGTTATGCTTTTATTATGATTATTTAAAATACCACTAACCCTTATTAATATTGAAAATGAAAGTTGTGATTAAGTGTGGAAGATTTTGTGGACAACTTATTGGCATCAAAAAGGTATGGGCACATTCTCCTATTGATTGTTTGTGGTGGTTGATTTCTGAAATATCATTGGAGTGAAAAGGATTAATTGAAGTTTTCTTTGTGAATATGGTTGGTTGAATGCTTCAAGGTTTTCTGATTTGTGAGTTGTATTTAAACCTTATTTCATTAGCATTGTTGTTGAAGCCCATTAATGATGAAATGAACTTGAACATGATATAGAAAAGAACATGAGTATCATTGTTATGTGAGACTTGAGATAAAGCATTGTTGGAAATATTTTGAGTTGTTTGATACATGTTTGAACTAGGGTTTGTGAGAAAGGGTTGTTCCTTGATGTGATTGGTTGAGTTGAGTTGGTTAAGCCTAGTCAAGTGGATATGTGAAATGGTTTTTCAAGTTTCATAAAACAAACTATTCTATATTCTGATTTGAGTTGAGATTGAGATTGAAGAATAGGAAATATTGAGTCTCTAAAAATTCTCTTTATGCTTCTTGTTGAGTGGTATTTTCACCCAGTTGTGAAAGTACACTCTCCTTTAGGATTTGGGTTCCAAATCCCCTATTGCAAATAAGTTAAACAAACAACTTCTCCAAGGTCTCTGCTATATTATGTTGGCAATTTTGGGTATGTTGGGTGCATTACCTTTGCTCAAGTGTATAAGTTGTCATTGATGTTAAGAAGCTTTTGAAGGAATTTGATTTGATGTAAAATAATTTGTTTTGATGAAGGTTACGGCTTGACAAGTTCGAAAGAAAGCAAGACATGTCACAGTTTTGCAACTCAAAGAGGAGAGAGAATGTTCGAGTCAGAAATGTCACGATTTCACGACATATTGCAAGGAAGGTTGAATGGACGAAAAAGTGTCATGATTTTGTGACATAATGCAGGAGAGAGAGTCCGGGAGAAAAAGTGTCACGATATCACGACATGTCAGGTTTTCACGACCCAAAGAAAAGAAAAGCGCTAAGGAGAAAAAATGTCGCAATTTCACGACAAGTTAGAAGACAAAGTGGAAGCAAGAAAAAATGTTGCAATTTCGTGACATGTTGTAGATGAAAATGTTCCAAGTAAGGACTGTCGTGATTTCATGACATGCAGCAAAGGGAAGAGTTTGAAATGAGAAGCGTTGCGATTTCATGATAGGTTGCAGAGAAGTCGTACAGAAGCTGAAAGCGTCACGATTTCACGACAGGCTGCAAAGAAAACGTACGAAAGCTAGAAGCGTCGTGATTTCACTACAAATTCAAGGAGGAAGAGCTCAAAGGTGAAAGCATCATGATTTCATGACATGTTCCACTTTCACGGGCATAAGGCAGAGAAAAACACAAGGCAGTGAAAGTGTCATGATTTCACGACATGTTTCATTTTCGCTAGTGCAAGTAGACAAGAGTGTAAGGAAGAGAAAGTGTCACGATTTCATGACAGTTTGAGTTGGCAGAATTCGGTTGGAGAAAGTGTCACAATTTCATGATAGAAATAGAATGCAGGCCTTCTATAGGATAAGTGTCACAATTTCACGACAAAAGCAGAAAGGAGCTCGACGAAGGGAGAAGTGTCGCGATATTACAACAAAAGAAAAGTTGATGCTGACTAAGTCAGAAGTGTCACGATATCACGACAAGAGCTTAGTTGAAGTCAACAAAGGCTGAAGTGTCACGATATCGTGACAAAATCCAAAAGAAAGTATAGGGTTGCAAAAGTGTCACGATATCGTGACATGTTGTAGTTTCATGGAAAAAACTATAGAAGAGTTACAGAGGTAGTTGAGGCCGACAAAGTTAAATGTGAGCCGATGATGTTTAGGGTTTGCAGTCGACATAGTTTAGGGTTTGCAGCCGATGTAGTTTAGGGTTGTGCAGCCAACTAAGATCAAGGTTTTGATCTTGAAAGTGTTAGTATAAAAGGAGGGCTATTTGGAGAGTTGAGTGTGATTGGCAAGATAGTCGAATGTGTGTCGAAGTGTGCGAGATGTAGCTAAAAGAGCACAAGAGCACATAAGTAGCGAGATGATGTCGAAGCGTGTAGAGTGAGCGCAACAGGCAAAGACGAATGAGGACATTTGTGCTAGACCAAAGGACTGTGTTTAGTGCAAATTTGAGGACTAGCTTTGGAGGTGATAGAGTTGAGGAAGGAGGTCTCCAACCAGAGCAGGGAGGACAGGTGTCTTCTGTGGATAGAGTTCCATTTGCTAAGGGTAGTGGAGGTAGAGGTTTTCTAGAGGATCACCAACCGGATCAGAGCTAGGGGATCGATGTCTCCTGTGGGTTGGTGCCCACAAACTTGAGATTAGGGGATTGGTGTCTCCTTTGGGTTGGTGCCCATAAACATTGTAATTGGGAAAGGTATTCCCAAAATTTGGATTGATAAAATTTAGTGAAAGATTTTATCTGTGGATGTAGCCCAACCATTTTGGGTGAACCACGTTAAAAATGGGTCTTCAATGTGTGATGCTTTCTGTCTTGATCAATGTTGTGTTGATGCCACTGCTATCTAAAGTTAAAATTATTAATTTCTTAAGTCTTATACTGTTCACCCCCCCTCTCAGTATAATCTTGTGTTCTTCATATTAGCATTTGCATATGTGTATTAGTAATCTCAAATAAAGATATTCAATTTAAATGCTTGGAACACCTTAGTGATTGCAAGTAACTGTAAACAAGGGGCAATGTTGGTTTATTTCATCATGAAAATTTAGTGATTGTTCATTGTTTTTTTGGATTTTGGAATTTTTTAAATGTTTATTTTAATGTCTGAAGATTTAAAATAAGTTAAAATTTTTGAAAAAAAATAAAATGCAGAAAACTGAAAATAAAATGCATTCAGTATGATGCTATCTTGTTTTGAAAAAACCGAAGATGTGAGGTCTCCATGCATGCAACCTAACCTATTGGACTTGAAAAACAAGCACAATCCCCATAGACTAAGTGTTGGTTCCTAGGGTACGAAATAAAATTCAGATTTCGAATATTTGCCTAATGTAACCCAAAAAACATGGCATTAACATTATTTATAAATTCGAAATCTAAAAAATGAAAGAATAAACATTAAATCCATAGCATGCAAAGAAAATCTCCTTCTTTCTTTCCCAAAAGATGCAAATTTCTTAACACTTATGCATTAAAAATATGTCATTTTACAATAGCATAATTTTTGGTTTTTCCAAACCAGTCTATGGAAGAAAAACTACTCAAACAGGTCTAGAATGGCCTTCTCGCCTTCAGCTCTGCAACTCTGCTTGCAGCGGTTTCCAACCCCCTTTTGGCCTCTTTGAATGGCGTATTTAAACTTCTAAAAAAATTGATTCTCCTTCCATGACGGTTCATTTCATTTTTTGATGGTTGTTCGTTTCACCTTCCCTTGTATGCGTGTGCTTTGGTTTCCATTTTGTGGCCCTTCGCTACATTTTTCATTTACCTCCGTGTGTAACGACCATCTTAAATGATTTCAAATCATTAAAGATTCCTTATGTAATGCTTTGTCTTATTCTTGGATTTTGTCCTTATGTCCACGTCACTATGCAGGTCCGTTACCTTGGTGAAAATGGAACATGTCACGATATCATGACACTTTTGCCTCCTTGCTCTCTTTTGTTGCTTTTAGCCATGAAAATGTAACATGTCGTGATATCACGACACTTTTCTTTCTAGCTCTTTCTCTTCTCATTTGGCCGCAAAAATGCAACATGTGATATCACGACATTTTTTCCCTTTTGGCCGCGATAATGCAACATGTCGCGATATCGCAACACTTTTTCCCTTTTGGCCATGACAATACAAATGTCGCGATATCACGACACTTTTTCTCTTTTGGCCGTGAAAATGCAACATGTCGCGATATCGCGACACTTTTTCCTGTTTGGTCGTAAAAATGCAACATGTCGCGATATCACGACACATTTTCTCTTTTTGCTGTGACGATGCAACATGTCGTGATATCATGAAACTTTTCTTTCTTATTCTTTCTTGTCTTTTTTGGTTGCAAAAATGCAACATGTCACGATATCATGACACTTTTCTTTCTTGTTCTTTTTTTTTTTGTTTGGTCACAAAAATGCAACATGTCATGATATCGTGACACTTTTTCTTTCTTCTCTCTCTCTTTTCTTTGAATCACAAAAATGCAACATGTCGCGATATCATGACACTTTTTCTCCTCTGACCGTGACCAAGCAACATGTTGCGATATCACGACACTTTTTCTCTTTTGGCCGTGACAGTGCAACATGTCACGATATCGCAACACTTTTTCTCCTCTGATCGCGACCAAGCAACATGTCACGATATCACAACACTTTTTCCTCCTTTGGCCGCGACAATGCAACATGTCACGATATCATGACACTTTTTCTCTTTTGGCCGTGACGGTGCAACATGTCGCGATATCGTGACACTTTTTCTATTTTGGCCGCGACGGTGCAACATGTCACGATATCGTGACACCTTTTCTCCTTTGGCCATGAAACTGCAACATGTCGTGATATCGCGACACTTTTTCTCCTTGTGGTGTTTTGCTTTTTTTCTTGATCTTTAGCCTATGGGCCACTTTAGTCTTCTTGGAACACATGCAAAAAAGGTGGGTCCCCAATTTTGGGGTACGTTGTGGAGCAACCACAAAACTTCTATTGAGTTGAGATTGGGATTTGAGTATAGAACATATAGAGTCTCTAAAAATTCTCTTTATGCTTCTATGAAATTTATTTTAGTTGAGATTGAGATTTAAGAATAGGACATATTTAGTATCTAACAATTCTCTTTATGCTTCTATTAAGTTGAGATTGGGATTTGAGTATAGAACATATAGAGTCTCTAAAAATTCTCTTTATGCTTCTATGAGATTGAATTGAGATATTGATTGTACTTTGAGTATAGAAAATATTGAGTCTCTAAAAATTATCTTTATGATTCTATGAGATTGAACAAGTTCTGTGTGAGCTTGTTAAGTAGATTTGAGACAAGTATTTGAGAAGGCTTGTGGACTGTTTTGAGTTAAGCTTTTGTGAAATCTTGCTAAAAAAATTTGAGCAAGTCCAAGAGAGGACTTATTGAGCAGATTTGAGCAAGTCCAAGAGAGGACTTATTGAGAAGATTTGAGCAAGTCCAAGAGAGGACTTATTGAGCAGATTTGAGCAAGTCCAAGAGAGGACTTATTGAGCAGATTTGAGCAAGTCCTAGAGAGAATTTGTTGAGAATATTTAGACAATTTTTATGTGAACCTATTGAGCAGATTTGGATAGGTTTTGTGTGAACCTGTTGAGCATATTTGAGCAGGTTCTAAGTGAACCTATTGAGAAAAATTATACTAGACTGGTTGTATTGTGTTTAGTGCAAGAGATTGAGCAGAAATTTGCTAGACCAACTGAACTATGTTTGGTACAGTCTTGATATAGAGCTTTGGAGGTGACAAAGTATAGAGGACAGAGTATCAGTGGATAGAGATCTAGCAACCAGGACAATTGAAGACAAGATCTGAGTGAGAAGTCTTCAAGTGGAGAGAGATCCACTAGTTAGAGTAGCATAGAGACAAAGTCTTCTAGAAGATCACTAGCCAGAGTAGAAGGGGAAATATTTCTCCTATGGAAGATATCCATGAACTTGATATTAGGGGATAAACATCTCCTTTGGACCGAGGTCCATAAACATTGTAATTTGGAAAGGATTCCCAAGAGATCATTTGAGAAATATTTAGAAGAAATATTTTCTCTGTGGAGGTAGCCCATATTGGGTGAACCACGTTAAATCTGTGTCTCTATTGTGTGTGGTGTTCTATGCATTGATTTGATTATTGTTATTGATACTGCTATATATACACTGAATAATATTTTTTTGAGAAGAAAAGTAAAAAGTGGTCTTATAATATTCACCCCCCCACTCTCAATATAAGCTTGTGTTCTTCATTGTAGAGCCAAGATCTTTCATGTCAAACTATGAGGCTAACTAAGAATTCACTTCCTTGATTATTTCCTTACTATTTCTAATTAGTAACATATCATCAACATAAAAAACTATAATGACAAGTTCATTACCAATTTTCTTTGAGTGTACACATCGATCAACATTGCTATGAACAAAATCAAGTTCTAAAATATAAGTATCAAATTTTTGATACCACATTCTAGGTGACTGTTTCAGTCCATACAAATATTTCTTTAACTTACAAAATCCTCCTTTCCTTCAATAATGAATCCTTCAAGTTGTCTCATATATATTTCTTTCTCCAAATCTCCATGAAGGAATGTAGTTTTTACATCCATTTGCTCTATTTCAAGATCAAATGCAGTATCCATAGATAAAAGAAATCTTATTAAGGTAAGCTTTGCAACAGGGAAAAATACTTCACCATAATCAATTCCCTCTACCTGATAATATCCTTTAGCAACCAGGTGAGCTTTATATTTCTACACTTTACCTTCAACATTCTACTTCTTGAAAATCCATTTGCAACCTATTGCTTTTCTTCCACCAGGTAATTTTACTAGATCCCATGTATTGTTATTTTTTAGGGCTATAATTTCCTCATTCATTTCTCTTTACCAAAGTTTTACCTATTTATAATTAACAACTTCTCTAACTATTCTACGATCTTCATCAGTAATATATAAAACAACAAAAGAATGAAAAACATATGGACTATAATTTTCATGTTGCCTTCTTTCTCCTGTTGATCTCCTTACCATAGGTGTATGAACCTCTAGTTCACCCTCTTCTGATGAGTGGGATTCTTCTTCCATGAGATCAAATTATACCTTTTCCAGTTCTTCTTCTGTTACTTCCTTCCTGTGATCACTTTTCATTTCTCTAAACACTACATCTCTACTGTAAATTGTACTTTTAGTTTCTAGATTCCAAAGTTATATCCTTTAACACCATATTTATAACCAATAAAGATACATTTAACAACCTTGTTATCAAGCTTACTTCTTTTCTCTTTTGGAATATGCATGTATGCATCATAACCAAAAATTCTAAGATGTGAAAGAGAGGGTTTCTTATCAAACCATGCTTCAAATGGATTTTGATCTGGAAATGCTGATGTAGGAGATCATTTCTGCAAGTAACATGTTGTGTTCACTACCTCTACCCATAATTCCTATGTTATACCAACACCACTGAGCATACTTCTAGCCTTTTACATCAATGATCTATTCAAAATCTCAGCAAATCCATTTTTTTGAGGTGTATATGGAGTAGTCTTATGTCTTGTAATACCACATTGCTTACAAAAATCCTCAAATTTATTTGAAAAATACTCTCCACCATTATCAGACCTCAACACCTTAATATTTTTCTCAGTTTGATTATCAACAAGTGCTTTAAATTCTCTAAACTTATCAAACACTTTAGATTTACTTTTAAGAAAATAAATCCATGCATATCCTTAAAAAGTCATCAATGAAAGAAGCATAGTACCATGATTTTCCAAGGGATGGAATAGGAACACGACCAAATATATCACTATGAATTAGATATAATATCGCTTTTGATCTTGCAACACCATATGGGAAACTCACACGATTATGCTTGCCATAAATACAATGTTCACAGAAATAAAAAAGCATTGAGCAATTAGGGATAACTTGAACCATACCTTTTGTGTATAGGGTACTTAGTCCCTTTTCTCTAATATGTCCCATCCTTTGATGCCAGAGTGTTGAACTTTTGTCTGATTTAGCCTTAGGAATAGTTGAGCTATTGCACTCATTTATTATAGTGCTTCCCAATAGCTTATACAATGTTCCAATATGAACTCCTCTTGCTAACACATAATATCCACAAACCTTTTTTCATGAATCCTTACTAAAACTAATGTTCACTACTGTATCAACCATTTTTCTTACAAAAATTAAATTTCTAGAAAGGTCAAGAATATGCATCACACTTGGGAGGGTTTTAATCCTACCATCCTATAATAGTATTTTCACTCTTCCACAACCAATGATTCTAAGTGGTGAATCATATCCCAAAAGTACTTCCCCTCCATCATATATTTCATATTCATTGAAGAACCCCTTATGAGGAGTCATATGAAAAGAAGCACTAGTATCGATCAACCAATCTTTAGTATCTGAACGTGTGGAGCAAGATTCCAAATATACATCCCCTCATTCATCAGTGGATTTATTTATCTTCATGGAAGTGGATTCATTAGATATATTTCTTCATGTATCCAATCTTACCACATTTCCAACATTTTCTCTCAAACCTTCCCTAAGACTTGGATCTACCTCTAGACTTAGATCTATCACCAGATATCATTTTATCTTTTTTCTTGGCACACCCTCTCACTGTTAGGGCATCCTTTGATGTTCCCTCCATGGATTTTCTCTTCATATCCTCTAATAATAGAGATGCCACAACATCTTCAAAATTTAATATGGATGAAGTTGTACTACCAATTACTACAACTAGGTTATCCTATCAATCTAGTAAAGAGCATATCAAAGTAATACATTTATCTTCCTCACTCAACTTAATTTCAATAGATGTAAGTTGACTTACCATCGTATTTAATGCATTAAGATGATCTGCTACTGAATCCCCTTCATTCATCCTCAAATTATATAATTTCTTCTAGAGGAATAATTTGTTCACTAGGGACTTAGATTGATATAGAGCCCCTAACTTATCCCAGAGATCCTTTGCAATAGCTTATCTAGAAACATTGATTAATACTGAATCTACAAGGCATAGTCAAATCAGACTCCTCACTTTTTTATTCAACTTTTCCCAATCTTCATTGGATGTACTAGCAGATTCCTATTTAGAAATAACAGACCACTGATCTCTTTTCATGAGTAGATCCTCCATATTTAATTTCCATAGCTCAATACATTTTACATCAAAATTTTCATTCTCTATCCTTGAATTATTTGATGTCATTTTAATTCAAGCTCCTTCTGTGTAAAACTCCCACTCCAAAATATATTTTCTATAACTCCTAGAAACCCTAGATCCTATTCAAATGAACTAAAACCCTAGCAATAAAGACATATTTCTATGGTTAACAATCCAGCTCTGATACCATATGAAGAGCTATACCCAAACTTATTATAGAATGATAATGTAAAAATAAATAACTCATAATAAAATAACAACTCACACGATATATGCACATAGAACACAAGAGATTTATCTTGGTTCACCAGATATGGGCTATGTTCAGCAAACAAGAGCCACACCTCCTTTTCTATTATTATTCACCTTTCTTGTAATGAGACATTACAATCAATATAAAGGAAAATCTTACAACTCTAAATAATAATGTGGTATTAGAATACCGTGGGCACAATACCATGGTATAAAACCACCCATACCCACCAATCATGGGAATCCCTCCAATGCCTCCAAAAATTAGCTCTAATAATATCTTTGGAAAAAGGGGGCTCAAACCCCCCTGGCTCGTTCCCCAGCGAGCAGGACTACCAAAGTAGCGGCCTACCATACAATACTTCCTTTACAAAGTATGAGATACATACAACATGTTCATTTTGTAGTTAGTTGATAAGTGTCAACCTTTCCTTCAGCTTCTTAAAAAGGATGTAGTTTTTCGATGGGATTCCAAGTGTTAGAATGCTTTTTGATAACCTCAAAAGGTATCTCACCTCCATGCCTATTTTGGTTCCCCCTATACCTAATAGGTATCTATTGCTTTACAGAGCATGCACTTCTCACACTTTTGGAGCCATACTATCTCAACATGATGATGAGAACAAAGAGAGATCTATCTACTATATTAGTAGAAATTTGGTCAGCTATGAAACTAGGTACTCTCCCTTAGAGAAGCTTTGCCTTGCTGTAGTGTTTGTTTCCCAAAAGTTAAGATACTACATGCTCAGCCATAAGATATTAGTAATTGCAAAGTTTGATCCTTTGTGATACTTAATTTCCAAACCCCACTTGTCAGGTCGAGCCACTAAATAGGTGTTGGTCCTTAGTGAGTTTTGGTGAACAAAAATTATGTTTAGAAAATAGTCATTTCTTTTACCATAAATTATCAATTCGGTAAGTCTGTAAACTTACAAGTGTCATGCACAGTATATGCTTGCAGTGTGGGGGAATGAATCCTTCTATACCTTATTTAGTTTGGTGGGGAATGTTTGTGCATTTTTATTTTAGCCAAACCAAATAAAACTAAGTGTGGAAAATTAAATAAATAAATTACAAACTAAAATTAAAGTGCTAAAAATAAAAGTGCAGGAAATTAAAATGCAGGAAAATAAAACACATAGCTAAATTTAAATAAAGCAAGAAATAAAATAATAAATATAATCTATAGAAAAAAATACAGAAATAAAATAGGGGAGGACTACTACAAGGAGTGGGCCCAAGATCCCATAGATAGTCCGCCCAACTAATTACGTAGAGCTTGCTTTAAGCAAGTAAGAGGATTTGCACTCTTAATAAATTATACAAAAAATGAAATGAAATAGCTTTCTATGTAATTTATCATTGCCTTCATTCATATGGCCTACGTATTTATATAAAGCATAGCCATATCTCATTACAATAACAAATCAATCTATTTTTAATCACATAACATGATTAGTTACAGTCGATTCATACATAGGTATTATTCTGCTATTGAAAGTATGTCCGTTCACTAGAAGGATAAATATAAAAATCCTTAGGTGTACATAAAAAACTAATGCTAAAATAATGCAGCCTAAAAATAATGCTTTTAAAAGCCTTACAAAGTCAACCGACCAATCAATTAATAATAAAAATACTCTATTCTATTTTAATAATAATGCATGATTAGAATATTTCTCCTTTGTCTTCACGTGCAACAACCTCCTTAACCCATTGGTCAACCGATCAAATTTATCTTGGTGAATCTTCTCAATGGGAGAAAGGTGGGAGTAAGGCACCACAAGTAGGTACCTACTTCTTCATCAAGGCACCTTCCTGTTGACTTGGTCAGGTCAAGGCACCTCCAATGTATGGCATCAAGGTGCCTTCTTATAGAGTAAGGTTCCTACCTGAAGAGTAAGACACCTATAGTAAGGTGTTTTCTTATAGAGTAAGACACCTAAAATAAGGTGTCTTACTATAGATTAAGGTTACTGCAGTAAGGTACCTACCTATAGAGTAAGGCACCTATAGTAAGACACCTACCTATAGAGTAAGGTACCTATAGTAAGGCGTCTTCCTATAGTGTAAGGCGCTTACAGTAAGGTGCCTTCCTATAAAGTAAGGTGCCTATAGTAAGGTGTCTGCTTGGGGAGTAAGATGCCTTTCCAATATGCCTTAGACTCATTGAAGTAGAAGCATGACAGGTACAAGTGGGATGTAGACTGGAAAATACCATACTAGTAGCAAAACCTGCATTTATACACAATTTCCACTAAAAACACCAATCAAGCAAAATACTGGATTTTTTATCAATTATATGCATAAGTTATATAAAAATACATATCCAATGATAATTAAACCAATAACGATTCCCCTTAATAATGTATATAAAATGATCATTTCTTATGCTCATCATCCCCCCATGCCTAAATATTGTCACGCCCTCGTGATAACAACCCATCGAATTTTTTTTTTCATAGGAGTAAGGCACATTTATCATAGTAAGGCACATTTATATGGGAGTTAGGCACCTCCTATTTTTACACAAGAGTAAGACACTAGGAGTAAGGCATATTTATATGGGATAGGAACCTTTATATGGGAGTTAGGTGCCTCTTGGTTTTACACAAGAGTAAGACACCGTTGAGAGTAAGGCATCGTTAAGCATAAGGCATCCCCATGTCATTTTGTTTTCTTAGGATAATGAATTTTTCTCATGTATGAGGCAGAATTGTAATGGGAAAATTTCACAAAGGAAATTATGGAGGCATATTCTTGGTAATAACATAGAAACAATTTTAAAATAACTATGCACATAATTAATGAAAAATATAGTACATACCTAGGTGAATTTCTTAGAACCTGATGTGTATGATGTTGATGATGTGAAATGTCTTCATGCTACCTATAACCATGGTGCAACAAAAAATAATATTGTTGGTGCATTTTTGAGTAATATATATACATATATTCTTTGGTTCTACCATGGAAGGGAGCATGCCTAGAACAGATCTTGGTTCATCATTTTTTTCATCATCCGCATCAAAGAACATAAATTGTACAAAAATGTGAACTGGTGATTTTAAAATTAAGTGGCCAAGCTGAAGAACTATCATTGATCCATCCTGGGAATTTGGTTGAATGTGCTGTGTAATGGAACATCTTCTCCACCCAACTATTTATGGAAAATAATGAACTCTTTTCACTATGACAACAACTTCATGATTTCAGATCCTCACCATCTCTTTGCAAAGTTGGTGTTCTCCTCCACCATAGTGAGACTTTGTCTCTTCTCTGTATTTTCTTTTCCCACATATTTTAATAGAATGAAATGCTACCGTAAAAAATTGTAATATTGGCATTGTGCATTAAAAAGTGGAGGTCATGCAAGCCAGGTAACTATGTAGCCTGGGTGTGGATAGGGCAACTAGACTTTGGATTTTTGCTAGGGTTTGATGAAGAAAAACTGCTCTACGGGGATGGCAACAACTTTCGGAGGAGGTCTAAAAAATTGGAGGAATGTCGTGATGGCATCGGGTCCGGCACAAAGAGTGCATGCTCGTGATATTTTTTCATCTAAAAATGACTGGAAGGAACAAGATTTTCCAATGCATGTCGAGAACCGCTTGTTAAAGAACAATGGATGTTTGGAACGATGTGAAGCCAGGCCGGTTCTAGTGGTTCAACCAGACTCGATGGTGGAAGATGTGGAGTATCTAACCAAACATGCCCTTATTGGCAAATTTTTGGGCATCCAAATTTCTCTCCCCTTTGTGGAGGCTTGGGTCAGGAAGACTTGGAATCTTGAAGGCGATGTGGAGGTGATGTTGAGTGCGAACAACTATTTTATGGTGGTTTTCTCTTGTATTGCAGATCATAACAAAGCATTTGAAGGGGGTCCTTATTTCTATAACCAAGTGGGACTCTTTCTTAAACCCTAGCATGTGGGTTTCAACCCATCAGAGGAGCGGCCATCGTGGGTTCCAGTATGGGTGCGGCTTCCATGGCTCCCATTGGAATTCTGGAGAACTGATATCTTGCATAAGATTTCCCTTCTGCTTGGGAAGCCGGTTGGACCGTCACAACAGACAATGGATAAAAAGGTAATCTTTGTTGCTCATATTTGTGTTGAAATTGACTTAAATAATCCTATTCCATATTCTATTGAAATACAATTTGGATCAACTACATGGGTTCAAAAACTTGACTATGAAGCTCTTCCATTTCATTGTCGGATTTACCATGAATATGGCCACCTGCAAAGAAAATGCCCTAATTTTGTCTCGCCTGTGGCTTCAAATCTTGGGCCCTCTCAGTCTGGACAAATTTTGGATAAAGGAAAAGCCCCGATAAAGGAAGGGGAACGGGATAAGGAAGGTTTTGTTCTGGTAAAAGCCCAAAACAGAGGATGAAGGGCAAACAAAGACCTTAAGGATAGCCAGCCAGATGCTCTACTCAACCATTTTGAAATATTAGATGATCTTGATCAGTGCATGGAGATACCTGAAATGTTGCTACCTGATGCAAATATAACAAGGCCAAATTAGATGTCTCTTCTTGAGGGGGAACTTAAGGAATCAGATCTAGGGGGTTTAAATGAAGAACAAAGGGCTTTGGATCTGAGTATAGGGGACATGGTTGGGTCTAGCCCTATAAGGGAAACTATTTTGAAAAGTGGTATAGATTTAGTTATGCCCTCTCCTACTCAGGAACTGATGCAGTCATCCTTGGACTGCAAAACTCCTACGGTGTTGGGATTGCAACAGAAAATAATTAAAAAAAGTTTTTCGGATAAGAATATGAAGGTGGGTCGGAAGAAGGACCAGGATAAAATTAAGTTAATGGGGGAGAATTTGGTGGAGTCAGGCTTGGTGAGAACATTGGACTCCCATTTTTATAACCCCCAAAAATGATTATCCTCTCATGGAATGTAAGGGGGTTGAATAGCATCCCCAGACAAAAAGTTGTTCATGATTTGGTTCGTGTGCATTCTCCGGATGTGGTGTTTATTCAAGAGACTAAATTGGCTATTGATAGTATGTTCAATATTGCTCCCAAGTTGTGGAGAAGGGGGCAATTCTAGTGTATTGGTGCATGTGGATATGCTGGTGGTGTCACTTGTTTATGGGATCCGATTAAGATATCCCCTCTTACTTGGATTTCCAGTAGATGGTCTATTTCAATGGTCGGGCATGATAATGAATCTGGTGAAATCATCCTACTTACAAATGTGTATGCTCTTGTTGATTACAATGGTAAAGTGAATTTGTGGAAGCACATTTGCTTTGTGAGAAGTTTGGTTCCCCTATACCCATGGATTTTGGCTGGAGACTTCAACTCTATCACTTGTCTAGAGGAGAAACGTGGTGGGGTGGACCATCTTGAGCCTTTTTCTTCTATCTTCAGTGCTCATATCCAGGCCCTAAACTTGGTTGACATCAAGCCAGATAATGGGATATTTACTTGGCACAATAGAAGGTGTGGGGAAGCTTCCATCTCAAAGAGACTGGATAGGTTTTTGATATCCAGTTATTGGATGGGTAATAACAGAGGTGCTAGTTCTATGATTCTGGAGGGTAGGGGATCTAATCATTGGCCTATCAAACTCTCTGCTTTGGAGTTAGGGCTAAAAAATAATCCCTCCTTTAAGTTTCAACTTATGTGGCTTCGTGATCCTAAGCTTCATGATTTCATGCGAGGCTGGTGGACCACTGGAAAACCTCCTCATGGCACCGCTATGTATTCCTTTATGAAGCAACTACAATTTGTAAAACATAAATTGAAGAGATGGAATAGACTAAATTTTGGGAACCTTTCCTTGGCTAAGCTGGCAGCTCTTAGGAGGATGGAAGAAGCTTCAAGGAAGATTAGAGATCAAGAATTCATGAAGGAGCTTCTTGTTGAGGAATATGAGGCTACAAAATTCTACCTTTGTGGTGCTTATACCCAAAAAAGAGGGAGAAAATTCCTTGGATATGTTCAGGCCTATTGCTCTCTACAATGTTGTGTATAAGATCATCACAAAACTTATTGCTGAGAGGTTGAAGATATGGTTGAGCAAAATAATCTCTGAGGAGCAAGGAGGGTTTGTTGTTGGTCGATAAATCTTGGATGGGGTTATTATTGCTACAGAAGCTATTCACTCGATGGAAACTTCTAAGGAGAAAACTATGTTCATTAAGTTGGACATGGCCAAAGCCTATGATCAGGTCAGATGGTCCTTTCTTCAGAAAGTTCTTGCTGCTTTTGGATTTGAGGAGGAATGGATTAGATGGGTGATGAGTTGTGTTTCTTCTTCCTCATTCTCTATTCTTGTTAATAATGAGCCATCGAAGTTGTTTGAGGCCTCAAGGGGATTGAGGCAAGGAGATCCTTTATCTCCTTATTTGTTTATCATTATGGTGGAAGGGTTGGGAATATTGCTCAAGTCTCAAGTCATGTAGGGTCTCATTCAGGGGTGGAAGTGGGATAGTAGTTTGCCACCTCTTTCCCACCTTCAATTTGTTGATGATACTACTTTGTTGGGAGTTGCCACTATCAGGGAAGCTGGCAATATTAGACAGTCTCTTGACATATATCTTGGTGCTTCTAGACAATTGATTAATGAGGACAAGTCTTCTATTTTCTTCTTCAATACCCCTCCTCTTATTCAAGCCAGGATTGCTCGCATTCTAAGATTCCAGGTTGGGACTCCCCCTTCATTTATCTTGGTATTCCAATTTCATCTCACCCTCTACCTAGATCTTCTTGGCAGTCTATGCTTGATAAGTTTAGAAGGAAGGTGAATCACTGGACTTTCAGATGGCTATCCACTGTAGGTAGAGTGTTGCTTTTAAAATCTATTGTTCAAGCTTTACCCATTTATAGATGTTTTGTACAAATAGCTCCCTCTCACTTCATCAAGGACATGGATGCTTTGTCAAGACAGTTTTTATGGTCTGGAAAACTTGATCAATCTAAATGGATTTTGGTTAGGTGGGATTCTATATGTAGTCCGATGCAAGAGGGAGGCCTTGGGTTGCGACAGACAACTCTTTTTGGGTAGGCTTTGGCTACAAAAATTTATTGGAGATGGTGTACCTCTCAAGATCAGATTTGGGCTAAAATATTATCTTGTAAATACTTGAGAGGTATTTCTAAGGCTGAAATCCCTAGAGTCATCTTGGTTGGGAAAGGTTTAGTTATCTGGGACACTCTGAAAAGAGGAGCTAATTTAATCAAGCAGGGTTTGTTCTGGATTTGCAATCAGGGATCAAATGCTCTTTTTTGGGAGGATTCTTGGGATGGCCACCCTCCTATATTGAATAAATATCCTAGGTTACGTTCCCTAAGCATTTTTTTCTTAGAAGCAGGTTGGTCTCGTGTGGAGGACTTTAAAAAAATCTAGTCTTTTGGAAATATGGAGATGTACAGGTGGAAAGATCCGCAAGAATGGCCCCAGGGGGGACTGGCCAAGGACAGAGAGGTGCTTGCTCTTATTCTTATGGGGAGGCCTTGTTATTCATTGAGGGGTAAAGATATTCTGGCTTGGAACCCTGATCCTAAGGGAACCTACTCGGTAGCCTATGGTTATCAGGTTCTTGATAAGCAAAAGTATGGGAGTCTTCCTGTCACTTGGTGGAAAAAGGTGTGGAACAAATTTGCCTGGCCAAAATGTAACTTCTTTCTCTGGTTGGTAGCTCGTAATAAATGCCTCACTTGGGATAATGTGAGGAAGAGGGGATTTCAGGGTCCCTCTTTTTGTGTCCTTTGCAATAAGAATGAGGATGACTCTTCTCATTTATTTTTCCAATGCTCCTTTGCCAGAGACATTTGGCACCATTGGTGGAGTGCCTGGAACCATCCATGTTTTCATGTGTTGTCCCTAGTGGAGTTTTGGAGTAGTCTGGGCAGACCTCCGGCCAAGGCCCCCTTCCTTCGGGTGGCTTGGAATTTGGGCCCTTCTTGCATCATCTAGAAAATTTGGCTCGAACAAAACCGATGCATATTTTAGGGCAGTTATTTGGCTGTTCAATAGATCTGGCAAAGGATCCTGTATATGGTTCAGGAAACCATCCATAGCAAATGTGATGTGGACCCTCTTTTGGATTCTAGGGAGGAGAAGGTACAACAAGCCCTTGGTCTCTTTGGGGATGGTGTGAACTCTTCTAGCCCTAGTAGGGTTCCTCATCTCAACAAGAAGGTTAGGAGAGATGGTAGGTGGAGGCCACCCCCTAGAGGAGTTTTAAAAATTAATACTGATGGATCGTCCAGGGGTAATCCTGGACATGCTGGCATTGGTGGTGTTGGGAGAGATTCTACTAGTGGTGTCAGTTTTTTCTTTTCCATTTATAAAGGTGTTCACTCCAACAATTTTATGGAAGCTCTTGCAATTCTTGAGGCCTTACGGAGGGGGTTTTCTCTTGGCTGGCATAGGATTATCTGTGAGTCTGACTCTCAAATTGTGGTTAATATTTTAAACAATAAAAGGGTGGAGGAAGTTAATTGGCAGTTGGCCTCTGTAGCCATTTAGATTCTTAGAATGAGTGAAGAGTTTGAATTTATATCCTTTGTGCACATTCCAAGGGAATGGAATGTGGTTGTTGATTACCTAGCCAAAAGGGCTTCTGAGCTACTGGATCCTTGGAGTATCGATAATTGGGAGAGTCTCCCATCTGGGGACTCTCAATGCCTGTGGGAGTTGATCCACAAGGATGTATAGACTTAATGTGGTTTATTCTTGTTGTCTTTTTTGGGTGTCATTCTAGTCTAGTGGTTTTAGCCTTTTTGGCTGTTTATTTGAGTCCTGGTTGGAAGCTCAGTTGTACTCTATAATCCAGACTTTTTATCAATAAATTTTTACCCCTTTATTTAAAAAAAACTATGCAGCCTAGTGTGCAAAAATTTGCATCCCATATACCACTATTAGAGGATTTATGACAGCCAACAGCTCCAATATTTGAAACACCAAGTTCCTCATCAACAACACATATATAAAAAATATTTTAATCATGCTTTGACGTATATCAATAGCATTGAACTCTTTGAATGCATCACAAGGATTAATATTTGTGCATTATTATTTTCTCACCATGTGCTCCTGAACACGCCACTTTTTTTTTAATTTTATTATACTTTATACAACCTTGATACACGTGCATCCGAATCAAAATGATCTCCCACTCTAAATTATTTTCTTCGTAGGTATAATTAGAGAAGCACTACGATCCTTTATTTCCTAGAGTGAGGATAAATAAATCTATATATATTCATCTATGACATTTTTTGGGTGTTCTGGTGTGATGCTTTCATGAGACACATTGTTGAGATTTATGTGCTGTTATTTATAGCCACTACGAGCTCCGTTCATATGGTTTATCATGCTCAGGAACCATGTGGTCTTATTGTATATTTTTTACTTTTGATTACTTTAAAGATCCTCCCTTTCTTTATTTAGTGATCGTTTGGAGATTTATCATCTCTTTTGGACCAAGATGGTCCTAGGAAAATATGATACTCTCTTCTAAAAAGTAATGGAAAATAAAGCTCTATTTATGATATGCATTTTAACTTTGAGCCTTTTAGCAAGAAATATTTATTTGCAAGATATTAATATTCACCCATACTCTCCCCCACTTAAATTAGTGATGTCCTCATCACCAATAACAAGTCCCTCTATGCAATAGATCTGCAACCCTTTGAACATCAGGTCCCACATTGAATAAAAGTACCCCCAATCTAGAGAGAAGAAGTTTAAGCACTACTGGGTATAAAGTGGATTTGTAGCTCTCTTCTCAAGGAATGGTTGCAACTTATTTTTAGTACCCAGCCATCAAATTCTCTATAATGTTTTTTAAAATATATGGGCACCACTCTTCCTGGTGGGAGAGTGATACCGCTTATTGGTGCCTTCCTCCAGGTGAAAAAAGGCACTGATATACTAAACTGATTGTAGGCACTCTCTTCCTAGTGGTAAGTAAGTGCCTTTTTATACTTCACTACACTCCTAATTAAAAGGCATGAGATGTCACATCCGTTAGGCCTAGCTAAATATAGCTCTACCTACAGATCATGCCCATGGTTGTGTTTTACAAAAATAAACATACAAGAATAGGGAAAATAGGAATCATGTCTGTGCTTGAGGCCCCGACTCTCAAGATACCTTCAGATTACATTCAGAGGGCACGATGACCTACAAAGAAAAAACACACAAAAGTATGAAAACAAGAATCATGACATCTGTACCTATTAGACCCTAGATCTCATGATGCCTACAACTTGCATGTAGTTCATGATTTCTTGCAAAGAAAAATAATAATATGAAAATTTATGCTAAGCAGGACATGTTCCATGTGATTTTTCTTTTTACCATTGGGAGGATTAACATAATTTTTTTTTTTATGCTCTGTGAAATTGAACCACGCAGGTTCTAGAAATGGATCAAGGCACCCCTAAAATGTATGACAAGTAGGTACATTCTTGTAGAGTAATGCATCTACCTATAGAGTAAGGCACCTTCTTGTAGAGTAAGACACCTACAGTAAGGCACCTTCCTGTAGAGTAAGGCACCTTACTGTATAGTAAGGTGCCTACAATAAGGAGTAACCGCACAGGTGCTATAAATGGATCAAGGCACCCCTAAGATATATGACAAGTAGGCACCTTCTTGTAGGGTAAGGTGCCTTAAGTAAGGTGCCTACTTGTAGAGTAAGGCACCTTCCTGTAGAGTAAGGCGCCTTCCTCTAGAGTAAGGTGCCTTCCTATAGAGTAAGGCACCTTACTATAGATTAAGGCACCTATAGTAAGGCACTTGCCTGTAGAGTAAGGTGCCTACTTATAGATTAAGGTGCCTAACTTAAGAGTAAGGTGCCTACTTATAGATTTAGGCACCCTTGATCTAGGCACACCCTTGTAGACCACGGTGCTTCATTTTTATTTATTTATTTATTTTTTTGTGTATCCTTTTTTTTAATGAATGTGTGAACATTCATCAAAACTATTGGTATGGTATGGGATCTCCCCCATGCCAATTTTTGATCCAGTATCATAAATGTGAGGCATTATAAATGGATCCCATCGATTGTTTCTCGAACATTGTCTTATCATTCTATTCCACTCTTGGTGTAGCATCTCTAACTCTGCTTATCATTCAGGCTATAGCAATCATGCACCTTACAAAAAAAATTTCTCCCAAGTTCCACAACCACCTTAGGCTGGAAGCCTTTTGCTTTATCAGGGTTACTTAGCCTACCTTTGGGTGCTTATGTTGCCAAGGAAAAACTCTACTTGCTTTCACCTATTTGGATTGGATGCTACATGATTGAGGTGCACAAGATGGTTCGTATAGTGCTATTACAAACTCCATGTATGAATATCAATTCATGAAATCTTCATAGACAACTCCTTATTTTCCTTATCACACTTCATGTTGTCCTACAAAAAAATAAGAGAAAAATCTAAACTAAAGGCATTAAAATGAAATTCTAACTATTTTTTTTTAAAGTACCACGTAAACATCATTCTTTGTGTTGTTGGTGGCAATGATGAAGGTGGGGTCTTCCCATGCCTACATCTGAAATAGTCTCTAAAAATCATCTATTTTGTTACCAACTAGTTTGATATGTCGTAGCATGAGAAGAGCATTTTACCCCATGGCCTCAAAACCAAACTTTTTCAACTTATTGGAAAAATGTGCAGGTTGGAAAATGACTATCTACGAACTGGATATTTGGAGAAAACATGGTATAGCAATATTTTAAAAACACGTGCTAGTTTCTAATTCAACAGGTTGCCTTAAGCACAAGTGAAAAGAATACTCCATAACAAGATGTTCTTTTTAAATTCTTCTCTATCATTTTTCCTGCTATTAATTTCATTGTTAAAAATTACCAATATGTTGCAAAGTGTGAAGCCTGTAAATTTTGTAATTGTTAAAACTAAGCTTCTATAGGTATAATTCCCCAATGGTTTTTGTATTAAAGTACATCCCTAAATTTTTTCAACTATATTAGACTTGGATTGTGTTATTTATTTGATCTCTTAAAACCATTCAGAATATGATGAAAATCGTTTACTGCCTGATTTTCTAATTTTTTTCAAAAACACAATTTATTCCTACTTCTACACTTAATATGGTACATCAGGTTCATTCTTGTATTTACCTAAGAAGTTGGTAAATTTAAACTGTTGCCTATGGGATTTGGTTCTAACTATTCTGGCAACTATTTTTGGCCTTGTAAAAATTCCCTTGGTGGACTCATGCTTCTTAGGTAGAAGATCTACAAGTAATTTTAAATGGGATTTTTATCTGACTTGTAAATCATAACACTATAGTTTTGACACTCCCCAACAATGGCACCAAAATGGTGAGCAAAAATTATGTTTAGAAAATAGTCATTTCTTTTACCATAAATTATCAATCCGATAAGTCTGTAAACTTACGAGTGTCATGCACAGTATATGCCTGCAGTGTGGGGGAATGAATCCTTATGTACCTTATTTATTTTGGTTGGGAATGTTTGTGCATTTTTATTTTAGCCAAATAAAATAAAACTAAGTGCGGAAAATTAAATAAATAAATTACAAACTAAAATTAAAGTGCTAAAAATAAAAGTGTAGGAAATTAAAATGCATGAAAATAAAACACACAGCTAAATTTAAATAAAGTAGGAAATAAAATTATAAATCTAATCTATATAAAATAAATACAAAAATAAAATAGGGAAAGACTACTATAGGGAGTGTGCCCAATCTCCCACAGATAGTCCGCTCGACTAATTATGTAGAGCTTGCTTTAAGCAAATAAGAGGATTTGCACTCTTAATAAATTATACAAAAAATGAAATGAAATAGATTTCTATGTAATTGATCATTGTCCTCATTCATCTGGATTGCATATTTATATAAAGCACAACTAGATCTCATTACAATAACAAATCAATCTATTTTTTAATCACATAACGTGATTAGTTACAGTCGGTTCATACATAGGTATTATTCTACTATTGAAAGTATGTCCGTTCACTAGAAGGATAAATATAAAAATCCTTAGGTGTACGTAACAAACTAATGCTAAAATAATGCAGCCTAAAAATAATACTTTTAAAAGCCTTACAAAGTCAACTAACCAATCGGTTAATAATAAAAATAATTTATTCTATTTTAATAATAATGCATGATTAGAATATTTCTCCTTTGTCTTCATGTGCAACAACCTCCTTAGCCCATTGGTCAATCGGTAAAATTTGTCTTGTTGTGTCTTCTCAATGGGATCAAGGTGGGAGTAATGTGCCACAATTAGGTTCCTACTTCTTCATACATGCATCTTATTTTTTACTTGGTCAAATCAAGGCACCTTCCTATTGACTTGGTTAGATCAAGGCACCTCCAATGTATGGCATCAATGCGCCTTATTGTAGAGTAAGGCACCTACCTAAAGAGTAAGGTGTCTATAGTAAGGTTACTTCTTGTAGAGTAAGGAACCTATAGTAAGGTGCTTGCTTGTAGAGTAATGCACCTATAGTAAGGTGCCTACCTATAGAGTAAGGTTGCTATAATAAGGTGCCTTCCTATAGAGTAAGGCACCTACAGTAAGGTGTCTGCATGTAGAGTAAGGGACCTACCATAAGGTGCCTTCCTATAGAGTAAGAAACCTATAGTAAGACACCTTCTTGGGGAGTAAGTCACCTTACTAGTATGCCTTAGACTCATTGAAGCAGAAGCATGCTAGGTCCAAGGGGGATATATACTGGAAAACACTATATTAGTAGAAAAACCTACATTTATACACAGTTTCCACTAAAAATACCAGATAAGCATAATACTGGATTTTCTATCAATTATATGCATAATTTATATAAAAATACATCTCTAATGCTAATTAAACCAATAACGATGCCCCTTAAAAATGTATATAAAATGAGTATTTTTGGTGCTCATCAAGTTTGATTTGACTTTCATAGATCATATGGCTATCAAGGGTCAAGTGATTACTGATCAGTTAGCCTTTGATCCCCTAGAATTCATCCATACTATAGTTTTTGAGTTTCTCAATGAGTGCTTCAATGTTGAAATTGAAGAGTTTGAGTCCTAGAATTTTTTTTTGATGGAGGCCGATGTAGAAGGGCGTTGAAGCTGGAGTTGTTCTATTTACACAACAAAAATAGCTCATCCCTTTGTCCTTTAAGATTCATTTCTCTTACACAAATAATAAATATAAAGCTTTGATTCTTGGTCTTAGAGAAGACTTATCTTTGCAAGTTAAGGTCCTTTCGGTCTTTGGTGACTCTCAACTTGTGGTTAATCAGATCAATGATGTTTATCAAACTTGGGATGATAAACTTAAACCATACAAGGATATTGTTACCAAGTTTTTGTCTTCTTTTGATCATGTGACCATAGATTCTATCACTAGATACTCAAATTGCCATGTGGATGCCATGGAAACCATTGCATCTTTATTTCTGTTAGAGTTAGAAGATGATCAAGCTTCGATCATAATTTGGCAACTCTAGGAATTTGCATCTTTGAGTTTTTGTTTAGATCCCTTAGAGTGTTTTACCATCATAGATTATCTATATGAACCATGGTATAATGACATTTTTAATTTTATTAAATATGGATCAATGCCTGATGGTTTTTTTCATAATCAACATAATCTATTATACAAAAGAGTGTACCAATTTGTTATAATTGGCAATAATTTATATCGACATTCTTTTGAAGGTATCCTTCTACAATTCCTTAACTCTAATGAAGCCCAACTTGCTCTTAGTGATGCTCATGAAGGTTCATGTGGAGGCCATTTTAGCAGTAATACTATTACCAAAAAGCTCCTTTAGATGGGATATTATTGGCCTTCCATGGAAAAGGATGCATGTGATTATGTTTGGTGCTATGACAAGTGTCAACACCATGATCATCTTATTCATGCCCCTTCTCAAGACCTTCAGGTGATATCTTCCCCTTGGCATTTTTCCATGTGGAGATTGGACATTATTGGGAATATTAACCTAGTGTCATATTATGGTCACAATTTTATCATTACCGCAACTGAGTACTTCACTAAATGGGTCGAAGCCATACCTTTGGCCATAAAAACTAGAACTCAGGTTTCTAATTTCATCTTCAACCATATCCTTTGTAGGTTTAGGATTCCTTCGATGATTCTTTATGAAAATGGCATTCCTTTCAAGAACAAGGATGTCCATAATATATATTCTAAGTACAAGATTCAACATATATAGTCAACTCCTTATTACCCCTAGGGTAATGGACAAGCCGAGGCATCCAAAAAATCCTTTATTAGGATTTTAAAGAAGTTGGTTAATAAGGCTGGTCATGACTAGAACACTCAGATTTATCCTATCTTGTGGGCCTATCATACTAGTGTGTGTACTCCCATAGGGGTCTCACCATATGTCTTGGTCTATGGGTCTGAAGTAGTCTTCCCATTTGAGCTAGAGGTTCCTTATTTATGCATCTTATTGCAAGATGTCAAGGTTAGTGATGAGTTTCATGTAGAGCATTTGAACCAATTGGATTTTTTGGATGAAAAGTGCATCCATGCCTTAGAGAATTCATGAGCCTATCAAGATAGGCTCCGATGATCTTACTATAAGAAGGTTCGCAATCGTTCTTTTGATATTGGGGACATTGTACTCAAGGAAAACCAAAATAATACTAATGCTTGTGTTGATCTTCAAGGTAAATTTCAGCCCAACTACTTAAGGCCTTTTGTCATGACTACTAAATTTGGTTCTGTTACTTATAAGTTAGCTTCCATTGATGGTAAATAACTTAAAGAACCTATGAATATAATGCATTTAAAAATATATTATGCTTGATCTACTTTTCATATTGCATATGCATTTAGTTAGATCATATTGCCTATTTTCCTAACATATTATGCATACTTGCCTGTCATATTATGCATGATTGCTTGAAATTCTGTTCTTGCACATTGTTTGTCATACATTACATTGTTTCTTGATCATGACTGCTTGTTCATATATCTTCTAGAAATTCACAACAATGGCATGTGATTATACCTATTTAGGTCATAGATCACATGCATTTCACTTTTCACTAGGGTTTTAATGCCTAGAGAAGTCCCAACCTAGGGATCATGCATTTTCATCCCTTCTTCTTGTTCTTCCTTTGCTATTTCTTCTCTTCTCCCTTCTTGTATTCCTTGACTTTGAAAGTATTTACAATGGTAATAATTTCTCCTCCATGTCAAGGAATGCATTTTTCTTTTTGGTCTGTCCTTGTATTTTGCATGATTCTGATTTCTTCTTTGTCTTCTTTATTTCGGTAAGGATATACATTTTTCCCTTCTTTTATTGCACATTTCCTCCCTCTTAACTTTTAACTAGTTGAAAATTCAAGCTGGGGGCACACACACATAGTATTGTACTTCTCATTTTATTCCTCTTATTTTCTTCTAGTACATGCACACACTTACATTGTGTAATGCTCATATTGCTCAGTCCATACATACATGCGCATACACCTTCTTGGGTAGTATTGGAATACACATACATTGTTATCTTACATAAGCATACACTATAACACCTATATTAGGTTATGTCTCTCTTTTGACTCAGTGGGCCCAACACCCCATTATAGGATCGACTCCTTGGCCATTTCATTAGGCCTCGACATACATCCTAGCAGGTAATTGTCCCACAATAGTTTTAGTGAGCAACCACCCATAGCGGGTTATGCTATACATTTTACTTATTGGTACATACTTAGTGATTAATACACCCATAGAAGGTTCTTAACTTCATACATGGACCATATTTTTAGCATAACACCCTCTAGTTAGGGTTTGGATTTAGATTTCTTTTTTATTTTAGATAATTGACCTTTGGAGTTTTTATCTTTGTTTTCTTCTTCTTATTTCACTTCATAGTTTTTTGTTTCCTCTCTTATTTCTCTCTTTCTTTCTTTATTCCTCTCCTCTTCCCTTCTTCTTTATTTCCTTTTCTTCTATTCATCCATGAATTTCATACTAGCTACATTAGGTTCATGTTATACCCAGTGATATTTGCTCTATTGTTTGTTTTCTTGATTTGTTCTTTGTGTTTATGTGTTTTACCTTTTCTTTCTTTGTCTTTTTTCAATTTTCTTAAGGAATTTTCTTTCATTTCAAAACTTGAAGGTTCACCCTAGCCATAGAGGCATTAATGGTAGTAATGTCTCACTTAATTACCTAAAACTGGCCAGCCCTTCTTTGTGCTTGTTGTATGCTTACCTGTAGGAGTCTACATCATTTCTTTGATGCATTTAATAGGCCATAAATGCATCAAAGAGGGGATAAAATATAGACATAGAAAATTGACCCAATTTGAGTGGGCAATATTCCGTAGTGCCTCTAAGAGGCCCTCAACCCTTGCAAAGAGAAAGGGAAGACCTCTTTGCCTCTCTTTTTTAACTTGTTTACCTTTTAGCAAAATCGTACTCCATATTTACGAGGCACGACTTCACGCCAGTGATATCACACCTCATCCTACTGTTTAACTTAATTTTTTAAGTTTATTTTAATTTATTATTTTTTTAGCCCACTTAGACCTAGGTTTTAAACCTCCCACATTTTTGGTGTCGGTTGTGAGTTTATTTGTGCCCACTTTCTTCCTCCAATTTCTTCTATAAAAGGAAGGATGTTTTTGCTTAATCATAAGTGTAATTTTTTTGATATGTAAACTTTTAATGTGCAATATCTATGCAAAGTGATTAAGATCAAAATTTGTAGTTCATTATTCTTTATTTTATCTACTACAAGCTAACCTCAAAGTGTGAATTTTGAATTAATATTCTATTGCATGGATTAGATTGTTTTCCTGTGTGACTTAGTGGATCCGTGGTGTAGCTCGAAGAGATAGAGCGCTCATTTGGATACTTGGTTCTCTTCTACCTACTTTTGTGAAATCCATTAGGGCTTGATTACTTTGTTGTCTACATTTATTTGACCTTCTGTATTCACTTCTTATTTTTATTTAGTCTGCAATGATATCACACCTGGCATTAGCAAGGCATGATTTCACCTACCCTAATTAGGGTAAATTTATCTAGACATGGTGTGATTTCACTGCCATGTTATCGCACCTACTCCATGTGAGGCACAATTTTTCCCTAGGGAAAATTGAGGGTAATTTTTAGATTCTACTTTCACTCTTCCATTCCATTTTATTTCTAGATCATATTGCTGCACTTTTCTTTCTATTCTATGCTACTATATTTCTAGTTTATGATTAATTCTCCAAAGGTCAATTTCTACTTTTGTATTAAAAGGTCATCTAAAAGGACCTAGGGTGCTTGACTGTTGCTAGATCTCTTACACAATGGCTTAAGCAGGCCCACTAATGCTAATTCTATTTTTTAGTGTTTCATGAGTGATCTTGCAAAAATAGGTATTCTTGATATCATTGGACAAGAGGCAGAAAAGGCTAAAGTCAACCTCTGGTCTAGATAAGTGCTTTACTCATTCTATTGATTGAATATATGATTTCATTATGGATTCCTAGGCAACTAAAAGTGAAAGGCATTTAGTTTGCATCTAGGGATAATTTCTATGCATTTACCTTGAGTATATCTCTGCTTTAAAGGTTTTCTAAAATAAACCCTAGGTTAGTGAGCATTCAAATAAAGAATTATTCCAGGATAGCCCTTGTATGCATGCATTCTACTTTCAGCTATCTTATTATATTTTCTTAATTTTCCTTTATATTTTATATGTTGGACATTTTGAGTCCCTAAGCTAAAATTTTATCATTGATGTCAAAATGTTATTTGATGTCAAAAGGATATATGATGGCATGCACTATGTTTTGTGAAAGTGCAAGGAAGGGTTTTTGTGAAAATCAAGGTAGGCAAAATAAAAGATTTTATTTAAAACCATGGATGGTAGATTTGAAATGGGTTTTTATTAAAACCCAAGTTGGATTTTTGTTTCATAAAAAAATGTGCCCCGGTGATGGAGATATTTAATTTTAAATATTTAGTTTAAATTTTAATTATTTAAAATTTAAATTTTAATTTTAAAATTAATCAAAAGTTTTCCCTCCATTTTCTGTCGATGTTGAATTTTATTCTTATCCATCCGCATCATGTATAAAATGTGCCTGGTTAAGCAATGGTTTATGTCCTCCAAAATTCAAATGATAAATCCTCTTTTGCAAAAGTTATCCTCCTCCAAAATCATGCACTATTGATGACGAAGGTTTGGGAGAAGCACAATTTACAAGTTTGTGGGCACCAAGAGGAAGTACTTCAAGCACAAAGTGGAATAGCTTCCATGTGGAAAGCTTAGCCCACTCGGTGGATGAAAGGAGTGCAAAGGCACACTCGCTGCTGCAGGTCTTGGGTTCGAGTCACCCGAAATTTATTTTTGGCTTGTGTGCTATCTGTTGGAATTTAAAGCAATAAAAGGTAAAAATTTTGTTTTACAAGGGTAAGCTTTGGACCTTACCCTTTTACCTCTTTGGAGGACATTTGACTGGGTAGATTGGATGGCTTGTACGGTAGCTGAATGGTAATATTATATGGCATGGATGATAGGGAGTTTGACTCCTATTTTCTTTCCTTATTTCCTCCCTATTTTTCTTCTTCCCTATCTATTCCCTAAGTTTTCTAAGGTAGTTAATTCTCCTATTATTTAAGCATTGTAAACACTGCATTTTGGTGAATTAATAATACTTTACATTTTTTCTATTGCTCCACCTAACTACCGTACCACATCTGGTATCAGAGTGAGTTTGAAGAGGGTCCACAAATCAAGGTCGAAGGAGAACAGTAGCATGTAAACCAAGGTGAGGTCGAGAAGGCTTGTAGCACATGAACCAAGGCAAGGTCGAGAGGGCCCATGAATCACAAACCAAGGTGAGGTCAGAAGAAGGCAAGCACAAAGAGCATGCAAGGAGGAGGAAAAAACCATAGGAGAAGCCAACTAGACATCAATACATGGTGAGGAGAGAGCAAGGCCGATGTAGACCAGAGACCAGACAACATACGATGTGGTAGAATAGAAGATAGGCTATGTGGTGAGCAAAGGCGACAGGTGATATGGCAAGGAGATACAAGCTTGAGAAGGAGGTAAAAGGGTGGTCACTGATTTCCTAAAGGCAATCGAGTGACATTATGCGCATTGAGGGTTTTAAACACCTCAAATGACATCACACAGTGGATGTGGGACTAAAGTCCCTTTAATTTTTTTTGTCTTGTGCATGATCGTGACAAGATAAATGAGGCAAGCCTCATTTTCCTTCCCATCGGGCCACACAGATCGACTAGATTGAGGAGCCAGCCTTAAGGCACCCACCCCTAGAAGATCATAGGTTTGAAACCTGACAATAATGTTTTTTCATTATTTTTTTATGAAAGCAAAAGTCAAAAGTCTTGAAATTGATGTTCTTTTCCTTTGGTTCTCATCAGCGGTGGTGGTCGAGTTGGTAAGCACGATTTGTTGAAGGAGATAGGTTGCAGGTTCAATTCCTGCAAGGGTTTAAAAAAAAATTAAGTTTTTTTTGAAATTTTTCTTTATATTATTAAATTAATTATTTATATTATATTTAATAAATTAAATATAGTTGTTTTTTTTTTAAATTTGTTTTTGAAAGGGCAATTTTTTTTATTAAATAACAGTATAGATTTTTTTTAATACTATAAAAGAAGGAGAATATTTTCGAAGAGGAAATTCATTGTAATAGAAGGGTTCATTTTTCACTTGATTTGAGGAATCACAAACTATAGAAATCTTGTGTAATAAGCCTAAGAGGCTTAGTTTTTTTTGTAAAAGAGATAAAGGATCAAAATTTTAAAATTGTAAAGAGGCATTGATGATAAGACCAAATGGTTGTTATCATGCCTTATGTGCAATTTTAGCAAGAGAAGGTGCAGAGAGATTCAATGAAAAAGCAAGAGGTTATGGGCTCAACATTGTGTTTAGCCAACTTTAGAATGCAGTAATTGCACATCAAATCCATCCTGACTTAGGGTATGAGGAAAAATTTGAAGATAAATCTTTCAGGAGTCAATTTGAACAATCAAAATCTGTACAAGCTGCACCACAAGAATCAAAATATACACACTATAGTATTTCAGTGGAAATTTTAGAACCAGAATCACCAGAAATAATATTGATAAGTGACGATGAAGAAGAAGTAGCAGACAATTTCATGAATCAAGAGATAGTATCCCCACAACAAGAGAAAAAAGCAATCAATGATAGAGTAAATCAAGTTAGATTTGACTTAAATTTGTAATCCCTTCTTTCTTCTTTCTTATTTCTTCTTTCTTCTTTCTTATTTCTTATTTCTTCTTTCTTCTTCCTTCCTTCTTGGAAAAAGCAGAGTGCTTTATTGTAACCGTGAAATAAAAAAAGTTTTTTAGTAACTATGGCCTCACACAATAGTTTACCTATACCAGAGTTCAACGGTTATGAATACGATTATTGATCTATAAACATGAAGACCTTGCTCATAGGAAGAGGTTTGTGGAACATAATGGAAGAGGGTTACATAGAACCCTCAAATTGGACAACACTAAGTGCCACAGATAAGAAAAAATTAAAAAGGACAAAAGAGCAACTCTTCTACTCTTTCTCATCTCCAAGCAGTGTTGGAGAAAAGTATATTCCCTAGAATCATTGCTTGTACGCCTGCACAAGCTGAATGGAAAGATTTGAGTGATGGATTTCAGGATAGTAATCAAGTGAAGCAGGTGAGGCTTCAAACACTAGAAAAAGATTTTGAAAATCTCAAAATTAAATATGATGAAAAATTCAGTTATTATTGTGTTAGAGTAAAAGCAATTGTTGATAAAATGGTTACACTTGGCAAGGAAATCAAGCCTGAGATAATTGTAACAAAAGTTCTGTGAACACTTCCACAGATATGGAATCATATTGCCATAATTATGGAAGAATCCAAATATCTTTCCACTTTAACATTTGATGCATTAATCGGATCGTTAATGTCACATGAAGAGGGATTTCTGGAATCTCATTCAACAAGCTATGGAGATGATGAGAAGGCCTTAAATTCCAATGAAAACAATGGAAGAGGACATGGAATATTTCAACACAGAGGACATCAAAGAGGTAGAGGTAGAGGCAACTACAGAGGAGGCAACCAAAATAGAGAAGGCAACTAGAACAGAGGAGGCAACTTCAATAGAGGAGGTAAATCATACAGAGGATGAAATCAACATAGAGGTGGAAATAAAAATCAAGGAGGAAATCCAAGACAAAGTGGAAATCAAGGGTGAGGAAGTGACATGTCCAAAATAACTTGTTTCAATTATGGTAATCCAGGTCACTTTGCTCGTGACTGCTGGTCAAAATCTTCACAAGATAGCAGTAGTCAATATGGAAATTATGGAGAAGAAGATGATACCTCTAATATTTTTCTTTCATATGGACAATCAGAACATAATCTAAATGACACACAGATTTTGGATACTGGTTGCTCAAATCATATGAATGGCAAAGAAAATTTATTTGCAACTCTAGATTCCACTTATAAATCCCAAATCAAATAATGGAATGACAAAGCATTGCAAGTAGAGGGAATTGGAGCCATGGAGGTTCCAACCAAATAAGGACTAAATAAAGTGAATGACATCTATTACACTCCAAAGATCCAATACAATCTGTTAAGCATTGGGAAAATGGTGGAGAACAATTACAAACTTGTATTTGATGAAGGACAATGTATCATTTTTGATAAAAAAATTGTAATCATGTCATCACACAGGTCCCCATGACCAAGAATCAGTTATTCCCTCTCAAATTTGGTGATCCAGGAGGATCTCAACTTGAAAATGTAGCTATAACAAATCCAAGTGTGCTTTGGCACTTGCGATATGGTTACCTTAATTCCGCTAGCTTGAAACTGCTCACTTCTCAAGCTATGGTGATAGGACTTCCTAAAATCAACGAACAGAAGGAGGTCTGTGAAGGATGTGCTTTGGGAAAGCACTCAAGGTCAAAGTTTTTGAAAGGACAAGTGTGGAGAGCTAACTATCCACTTTAGTTAGTGCATTCGTACATCTATGGTCCAATGCAAACATAGAGTCATGGAAACAATTTTTATTTTCTCACTTTCATAGATTATTTCTCTAGAATGTGCTGGATTTATTTCTTGAAACATATAGATGAAGCTTTTGATTGCTTCATAGATTTCAGAAACAATATAGAGAATCAAAGTGGAAATTATGTAAAATGTCTTCGGACAGATCAAGGAGGTGAGTACTCCTCAAAAGCATTATTGAAATATTGTAAAAAAAGTGGGATAAAAAGGTAATTCATCACTGCCTATACCCCATAACAGAATGGTGTGGCAAAGAGAAAGAACCGCACCATAGTTGATATGGTGAGAATGATGCTTCAGACTAAGCATCTAACTAATATGTATTGGGCTGATGCTATAAGAACCAGTGTATACATTCTAAATAGAATTCCAAATTCTAGTTTAGATGGTGTCACTCCTTATGAGGGGTGGTCGAAAAGAAACCAAATGTAAAGCACTTCAAAGTTTTTGGTTCTTTAGCATATGCACACATTCCTGATGAGAAAAGGAAGAAGCTTGATCCCAAAATTCAATATTGTATATTTGTAGGGTATTGTGAGTCTACAAAAGCATATAGACTCTACAATACCAAGACTCATAAAATTGTACTCTCCAAGGATGTAATTTTTTATGAAGGGGGATAATGGGGTCATCAAAGAATTTTTGTTGATGATGAGTCCCAAAATGTAAGTTCTTTGTAGGTACAACAGGTGTCTCCCAAGAAAAACAAAGGCACACCATCCCCTCCAAGCTCATACATGAGTACTGCATAAAGTACTTCAATCGCCACTCCAAGTCCTTCTCCACAGAGATAAGTAAGTTCTTCACCGATGGACATTGACAGAGACTCTCCATAAAAAGGTAAAATAGCATTACAACATCATCCATCTTTTCAAATGTTGGATCAGAATTTCCAGATAAGATTCACTAGAAGCCAAGGTAGTGAAATGAATACAGTTTTATAGCAACTTGAAAATTTACAATTGTATGGGGATGATGACTCTCATGATCCTAGGGGAGATGTAGTCAATTATGCTTTATTGGCTAATGCTTAGCTAGAACCATCTAGCTATGAGAAGGCTTGTACTCAAAATGTATGGCAAGAAACCATGAAAGAGGAAATAACCTCTATAAAAAATAATGATACATGGGAGCTAGTAAAGCTACCCAAAGAAAAAAATGTGTTGGATGTAAATGGGTCTACAAGACCAAATACAATGCTTATGGAAGCATTGAGAAGCATAAGGAGAGACTAGTAGCAAAAGGTTTTACTCAAAAATTTGGCATTTACTATGAGGAAACCTTTGCTCCTGTTGCATGGCAAGAGAATCAGATCTGTTATTTCCTTAGCAGACCATAAAGGATGGAATGTTCAACACATGGATGTGAAAAGTGCTTTTCTAAACGGATACTTGATAGAGGAGGTTTATGTTCAACAACCTCAAGGATTTCAAGAACAGGGAAAGGAGAACCTTGTTTATAAATTGAAAAAATCACTTTATGGCCTCAAGCAAGCACCAAGATCTTGGTACTCATGCATTGATGGCTATTTCAGCAAGTATGGATTAAGAAGTAAAAGTGAACCAACTTTGTACTACCTAAAGCATGGAGTAGAAATTCTCATAGTTTTTTTGTATGTGGATGATCTAATATTTATGGGTAGTAACACTAAAATGAATATGGAGTTCAAAAACTCCATGATGAAACAATTTGAGATGAAAGATCTTGGTCTAATGCGATACTTCCTAGGCATGGAAGTGCATCAATAAAACAAAGGGATCTTCATATGTCAACACAAGTATGCTCGAGACATGATCAAGAAATTTGCCATGGAGCAGTGCAAATTAGTTGCAACTCCAACTAGACATGGGATCCAATTGAGCAAGGACAACAGAGCATCAAAGGTTGACATGACCACTTACAGAAGTATGGTTGGGAGTCTGATGTTTCTCACCAACACAAGGCCCGATATTCAATATGTTGTTTCTCTAGTTTCAAGGTTTATGGCAAGTCCATCTGAGATGCATCTACAAGAAACTAAAAGAATATTAAGATATGTAAAAGGTACATTGGATTTTGGAATCCATTACCAAAAATATAATTATATGAAATTTGTTGGCTTTAGTGACAATTATTGGGGCAGCAATATAGATGATAGGAAATCTACATAAGGAAATTGTTTTAGTCTAGGGCCAGGACTAATTACATGGAGTTCCAAGAAATAAACTGTTGTAGAATTATCATCTACTGAGGCTGAGTATATAGCCATCACACATGCTAGTACTCAAGCACTATGGTTGAGAAAAGTCCTTGAAGAGATTGGAGAAAGTCAAAGTGATCCAAATCGACTGTATTGTGATAATATAAGTGTCATTCAGTTAGCATACAATCCAATCCACCATAATAGATCAAAGCATTTTGATATGAAGTATCACTTCATTCAAGACATGGTGGAATAGTAGATAGTTGAGATTCAATATTGCAACACTTTGGATAACATTGTAGACATATTCACCAAAGTTATAGCTAAAGCTTAATATATAAAGCTGAGAGACTGTATAGTCAGTCCTCTCAACTTTAAGGGGGAAAACATTGGAAGTTAAAGCGGTAAAAGGTAAAAAATTTGTTTAACAATCGTAGCTGACTGGGCAGATTGGATGGCTTGGATTGTAGTTGACTGGGCAGATTGGATGGCATGGATTGTAGGGAGTTTGACTCCTATTTCCTTTACTTCTTTCCTCCCTATTTTTCTTCTTCCCTATCTATTCCCTAAGTTTTCTAAGGTAGTTAATTATCCTATTATTTAAGCATTGTAAACACTGCATTTTTATGAATTAATAATACTTTACATTTTTTGTATTGCTCCACATAACTACCGTGCCACACTATCGCTGCAATTTTCAAAGCAAAAAATAATTTTTTCCAAGGTATGTCATCATCGCAATTTTTGGAGATTGAGATATAAATGTTTTAATTTGCCTAAGCTAAGGTTAATGCATCATTATTGAGGGTTTGCCATGGTGGTATAGTTTATGAGTTGTGGCTTATATTTTGCACTATTTTATGTGGGATTTTTGCATTAAGAAGCTTAGTGAGTTGTGCATTAGTGCAAAGTGTTATTAGGAGAAATAATGGAATGGTAAATCATTGTGGTGGTATTCATGCTATGCTTAATTATATAATGAAATAATTATCTTTAATTATTTTCTAGTGGTGGATGTGATTTTTGACTAGGAGAAATAAGGTGTAAAAGGTTATGATAATTATTTTGTAATTTCTCCTAACCCTCATGAAGATTGGCAAAAGAATAATGTGATTGTGGCATATTTCCAAAGAGGTTTTTCATATTTATAAAAGGTATGGGCACATTCTCCTATTGATTATTTATGGTGGTTGATTTCTGAAATATCATTGGAGAGAAGAGGATTGATTGTGCTTTCCTTTTCAAAAGTGGTTGGTTGAATGCTTAAAGGTTTTCTGGTTTGAGAGTTGTGATTCAACCTTGTTTTATAAGCATTGTTGTTGAAGCCCATCGATTGTGAAATGAACTTGAACTTGAGTTAGAGAATAACATGAGCATCATTTTTATGTGAGACTTGTGATTGAGCATTGTTAGAAACATTTTGAGTTGGTTGATTCATGTTTGGACTAGGGTTTTTGATAAATATTTTCTCCTTGTGGTGATTGGTTGAGTAGAGTTGTTTGAGCCTAGTCAAGTGATTGTGTGAAGTGGTTGTTCAAGTTCCATAAAATAAAATATTCTATATTCTGATTTGAGTTGATTTGAGATTGGGATTTGAGTATAGAACATATTGAGTCTCTAACAATTCTCTTTATGCTTCTATGAGATTGCTGAGTTGAGATTGATTTGAGTTGAGATTGGGATTTGAGTATAGAACATATTGAGTCTCTAACAATTCTCTTTATGATTCTATGATATTGTTGTGTTGAGATTGATTTGAGTTGAGATTGAGATTTGAGTATAGAACATATTGAGTCTCTAACAATTCTCTTTATGCTTCTATGAGATTGAGTTGAGATTTTTTTGAGCTGATTTGAGGCAAGTATTTGAGAAGGCTTGTGGAATGATTTTGAGTAAGTTTTTGTGAAAGATTGCTATGCAGATTTGAGAAAGTCCTAGAGAGGACTTATTGAACAGATTTGGACAGGTTTTGAGTGAGCTTGTTGAGCAAATTTGGACAAGTTCTGACTGAGCTCATTGAGTATATTTGAGCAGGTTCTGAGTGAGCCTATTGAGCAGATTGAGCAAGTCCTAGAGAGGACTTATTGAGTAGATTTGGACAAGTTATGAGTGAGCTTGTTGAGTAGATTTAAACAAGTTCTGAGTGATATTGTTGAGTAGATTTGGACAATTTTTGAGTGAGCTAGTTGATTATATTTGAGAAGGTTCTGAGTGAGCCCATTGAGTAGTTTTGAGTAGGTTCTGAGTGGACCTATTGAGCAGATTTGAGAAGGTTCTAAGTGAGCCTATTTACAGAGATTTGGAGGTGATAAAGTATAGAGGACAAAGTATCAATGGATAGAGATCCAATAGCCAGGACAATTGAAGACCGATCTGAGTGAGGATTCTTCAAGTGGAGAGATATCCACAAGTTAGTGCAGCAGAGAGACAAAGTCTTCTAGAAGATCACTAGCTAGAGCAGAAGGGGAAAGTGTTATCCTGTGGAATATATCCATGAACTTGAGATTTAGGGGATCAACATCTCCTTTGGATAGAGGTCCATAAGCATTGTAATTAGGAAGTAATCCCAAGATATTGACTGAGAAATTTTTAGCAAAATATTTTCTCTATGGAGTAGCCCACATTGGGTGAACCACATAAATTGTTGTGTCACTTTTGTGGATGGTGTTTTGTGTATTACTTTGATTATTGCTATTGATACTGCTATCTATACACTGCATAATATTGAATTGAAAAGAAAAGTAAAAAGTGGTCTTATACTATTCATCCCCCTCTCAGTATAAGCTTGTGTTCTTCATTCTAGTTTAGAACTAGAAAGACTAAACTTAGGTATTTTTCTCAAAATTGAATACATAAAACTATCCCGAATATCCTAAGGACTTGGAGCGAGTCCTTAAACCATTATTGGTGAACCCTTACCCTTAGAACCAAGTGTAGAGTAAAACATACCCCCATGGTTCACCCCAAAAAATATTCCTTCCTTGCGGATCTAGCCTTTTGTTTAGGAATTATACACAATAGGGCAGTTTTCCCCCTCTACACAATAATTCCATTTTTCTTCAAGATCTCTCAAAATGTCTTTCACATTGAGGTTGAGTATGATTTTCAAATTTATGACATAAACCTAGCTGATAACGTTCATTTGATCCCTAATCCACACCAGTTGGAAGATGGATCTGATATGTCATTTGAGCTAGCAATAATAAAGGAATTGTTGTTATAGTTAAAGGAAATGCAAAAAACTAGAAGCATACTTGTTATGCGTGCGAAAATATCATCGAGAATACTATTGCAAAGGTGCTCTCTATCACAAGAACGATCATTTGAGGTAGTCTCAAGACCATCTGATCTAGTATTAGGACCATATTACGGGAGGTAGTCTCAAAATAACTATTACAAATTGAAAACTATAGGACCGAAGTAGCTCAATATATTGTTAAAGGGTTAGAGGGGGCTTAGGGAGTGATTAGAGACTATGGATAAGGGTCAAGGTAGGCTTAGGCAAGGTGAGTGGTAATTTTGATAGCATAACTCTAGCTCAACTTGGGATCTCTCCCCTTAGCCATGGCTAGGGGTATTTATAGAATTTGTGGGGTTGGGTGAGTGGGATGCCACATGGTGCCACTTGGCTTCCATATGGGAAAGGTAGGTGGGGAAGGGTCTAGAAGGTGGTGATGTGGAAAGGGGATAGGTTGGCATATTAAATTGCCTTGGGAAGAGGCATCCTAGGGGGAGGGAAACTAATTTTAAATTAGTTTCCCAAGGGCCATGGGGGAATGTGATAATAATTAAAAATTGCAAGGATTAATGAGGTGGTTGTCCTATGGCCAAGTGGGATAAATGCTCTTGTTGACTTGTCATTATTTTTAAATTTTAAATTTCTTTTTATGGCATGAGGGGGGTACAATATTAATGTTGGGGGGATTTTTAGAGATTTGGGAGGGGCAGATTTTCTAGGCTTCTAGAAATTTTTTAATAAATGCATTGCCTTGAATATTGTTTAATCTTGATTAGTGAAAAAAAGGGACTTTAGTGGGGTATTTAATTAATGGTTATTACGATTACGATTATTTTATTAATATTATCATTTTATATGTAGGATGGGCTATAAATTGGGTCTATGATGGTGATATTAATTATGTTTTATTAACATAATTTAGGTTTAATTAAATATTAATAGTGTAGGGAGATGGGTAGGGATTTATTATTATTTATATTAGTATTTTTATATTGTTTTTATTATTTTTGTGGATGTAGGAGATATATTCAAAATTTGATTTATTATTTATATTTAATATTTGTGGTGTTTCTAAGGTTTTGTTAGGCATTATTAGGGAATTTAGATTAATTGTAATTTTGTAAGGCTTATTTAGGTATATTTATTTTTAATTTATTATATTATCAAAACTATTAATTTTTTATGTCTATAGATAGATGGAGGGCTCATATTAAAACAATTATAATAGATTCAAGACCCCAAGGCTACAAAAGGAGTTGTCATGACTAGATTTTGCATCAAGTTTTTGCATAATAAATATTTGGCTAGAGGTATACTTGAGTGCCCTGTTCTTTGTTGTTGTATCTTCCTTCATGTCTTTTTATTCCTTTCCACCTCTTATTCTTCCCATTACTATGTAGGTTTTTATAGAGAAGTGCTCAAAAAACTAATATTATTTCTAGATATTGAGTTAAAGGTCTAGAGATTCAACTATTACCAGATTGGAATGAAAGGGTGAAATATCCTTGTTACATAATTTGAATGAGGATATATTGTATTAATCATAAAAAAATATCAATGGCAATTCAATCCTGCTCTTCATGTAACAACATTTGATATTAATACAATTCTAGTTTTCTTATCTATCAAATCTCTATGTTCAGTTTGTGTGTCTCCTTTCCATATTACATTATTTCAATGTGTGAATGGACTCTTCTTTCATTGAAAACCAATTATGTTTGTTACGATATTAAAATGAGTATAGTTGAATCAATTATTTCCTTCTTTTTCTCTCTGTTACATTGGATCATTTTAAAAATTTCTACAATATCCCAAAGGATTAAGGCACCGGTCATACGTAAGGTATAAATAAGCTATTATAGTGAATCTTGATCAAGAAAACATAATTTTTAAACATCTTTTATCTGGATGAGCATGGACTTAAATTTTTAGAATCTTAAGTCTATCTCAAGGGTATATTTACCATACCTAGTCTGTCTAGTATTATAGAAAATCTATTCTCAGTTTAAAGAGACAGGTTGACCAGAGCTTGCAACATTGATTGTAAATTAGTGATTTTTTGTGGTGTGACAAACCCAAATTCTAAGGATGCAGAAAATCACCACAAAATTTCCATAATCAGAGTTGGAAAAAAGGCTTTCTTATTGGAAGACCCTAATTTATAGCCCAAGGGGCATGTGTAAAGGATTTAATTTGTAACACATTTTATATCAATGAAATGATATGTTTTAATTTGACTACATTTTGGTGATTGCGGTGGGACCTCTAAACTCCTCTCTTGTGTTTTGTTAGCTTCTTGGCTATTTTACTCACTTTTTTCTATTTTTGTTTATGTTTATAGGTTGAAAATATAGTACAAACCCTCAAAAACTAGGACCTATCAAGTTGGGTCCAAGGAAAAAGCCTTATTTGGTCTATATAAAGAACCATATAGATAGGTACAATCAAGTAATCCAAATTTGTACATGCCCATACAATTCATGTAGAGATCCAAAATTGGAACTCATCAGGGTAGGTAATCATTTTTACACAACTAACACAAAAACCATAGCAATGTTTAGGTAGGTATCAGGTAAGACTCCTCTCTTAACTACCATTTTGTTATCTCACACATTAATCGCCTTCTTAGGCTAACTCATCTTACAAAAATGCATTCAAAGGTGTACTCAATCACCTAGAAATATATCAAATTCAACATCTTTAATTTATTTCTTTTTTTATTTTCTTGTCATTAGTTTAGACTTAATTTTTAGTAGAACAATTTTCTCAAATTGTGTGTAGGATTTTCCTAGTTAGGATAATTGTTTTCAATAATTTTTTCAAACTTTTTGACATTTTGTCCTTTTTTTTCTACAAAAAACTTCACAAAACCATTCCCCTATAACTGCGCAACATCTAGTGATAGTTATTTTTCTCAAAAAATGGTGTTTTTATATTTTGAAGTTTGATTTGTTGAGCAAGGTGCAGCAACAGTATTGTCATTGTTGTCAACACAGTCAGACAGATCGGTTGATGCAGTGGACAGGAGTTAAGAGGTTCTTCAGAGTATGTACAGTGATTTTCCAAAAGATCGAAGTGGCCCATATGCTAAAAATCAAAAGAAAATCACAAGGAAGAAAACTGTCGCGATATCGCGACATGTTGAGCAAGAAAGAAAAACTGTCGCGATATCGCGACATGTTGAGAAGAAAGAAAAACTATCGCGATATCGTGACATGTTCGAAGAGAAAGCAAGCAAGAAAAACTGTCATGATTTCGTGACATGTTCGAAGAGAAAGCAAGCAAGAAAACTATCACGATTTCGTGACATATTCAAGAGAGAAGAAGAAAAAGTGTCACGATTTCATGACATGTTCGAAGAGAAAAGCAAGTAGAAAAAGTGTCACGATTTCATGACATATTGAAGAGAGAAGTAGAAGAAAAGTGTCACGATTTCATGACATATTGGAAGAGAGAAAGCAAGTAGAAAAAGTGTCACGATTTCACGACATATTGCAAGAGAGAGTACGAAAGAAAAAGTGTCACGATTTCATGACATATTGAAGAGAGAAGAAAGAAAAGTGTCACGATTTCACGACATATTGCAAGAGAGAGAGATGAAAAGTGTCACGATTTCATGACATATTCAAAAAAAAAAGTGCAAGAAAATGAAGAGAGAGGAAGAAAAAGTGTCGCGATATCCTGACATATAGAAAGGAAGAGAGAAAAGGAAAAAAAGAGAAAGAAAAGTGTCACGATATCTGACATAAAGAGAGAAGAGAAAAAGTGTCACATATCTGACATGTAGAAGAGAAAGGAAGAAGAAAAGTGTCGCGATATCATGACATGTCGCATTTTCGCGACTAAAGGAGGAGAGAGAAAGTAAGAAGGCAGAAGTGTCACGATATCATGACAAAAGTAAAGAGGAAGAGTACGAAGGCGAAAGTGTCACGATATCACGAAATGTTGTGTTTTCGAGTTACAAACAATAAAGAAGCAAGGAGGTGAAAGTGTCACGATATCGTGACATGTTGTGTTTTCATGGGAAAAACTGAAGAAGAGGACAAAGAGGTAGAAGTGTCACGATTTCATGATAGGTCGCTTTGGCATGAGCTAAGAAGAGAACCCAACCAAAATAAGATATGTGACAGTTACAGGTGCAGTTATAGAAGAAAATCATGTAACTAAAATAAGAAGAGTTAACTGAAGTCGATACGACAGTTACAGTGCATTACAAGAAAATCATTACTAAAATAAAAAATTAACTAAAGTCGATTAAATTGCATGCAAAAATATGGAAGTTAAAAATAGAGTCAGAACTTTGTTATAAAAGGAGGTCTACGTGGAGAATTAGAGTGCTACTGAAAAAGAGTGAAAGTGCTACAAAAAGAGGGTTGGAAGAGTGTCGTAAGAGAGCGTTAAGCAGAGCCGAGAGAGCCGTAAGAGTGCAGTAAGAAGCGCAGCAAGAGGGCTATAAGAGGGCCATAAAAGTGTAGCAAGTAGAGCCGTAAGTGTGTGTGGTGTTTTGGTGAATAGCGAGAGAGGTTGGGTTAGCAATAGACCAATCAAGGTCTTGTATAAGCGAAGGCATTTTTATGTCAATCTTATAGTTTCAAAATTGTAGTCCAAGTTGGTGCTTGGAATTAGGGGTTGGTGCTCCTTTCTATTGGTGTAGATAAATTAGGGGTTGGTGCTCCTTTCTATTGGTGCAGATAAATCAGGGGTTGGTGCTCCTTCCAGTGGGTGCTGGTAAATTGATTGTAAAATTGGTATTTTGCAAAGGCTAGATTTGGATGGGAGTCCAAGTAGTCATTTTTGAGGAGTAGCCAAATTGGTGAACCTCGTTACATCGTGTGTTGTGGAATGCTCTCTTGTTATACTTGCTTTATTGGGTTTTAAGTTTTCATTGTTTCGGCATTAAGAGTTGTAGATTTGAATTTAAATAGCTACACTGATTCACCCCCCTCTCAGTGTCATTGTGAGACTAACAATTGGTATCAGAGCCAAGTTCCTGAACAAGCTTAATCGGCTAAGGTGATCTTGGAAGTGAGACAATGGCAGGTGGTGAAGGATTCTCATCAAACAAAGCACCATTGTTTGACGAAACTAATTACGCATTTTGGAGACTCAGGATGCAGACATATCTATGTGCTTTGGGATACGACATTTGGGAGTCAGTAGACAGTGGATACACAATACCCACCACTCCTCCAACCGATGCTGCCGGTAAGAAACTATTTGAGAATAACTCTAAAGCAAAGAATGCTATCATGTGCGGTTTAGTGGACAACGAACTGATAAAGATTATGAGTTGTAAAATGGCAAAAGACATGTGGGACAAACTAAGGAGCATTCATGAAGGAGACGACAAGATCAAGGAGGCCAAGTTACAAACGCATCGAGCTCAGTTCGAAGCATTAAAAATGAATGACGATGAGAACATAGAGGCATACATGCTGAGAGTTAATGGAATCATTAATGCGATTAGAGGACTCGGCGAGGAAATGGAAGATGTTGTCATCATGAAAAAGGTACTAAGATCTCTTCCCCAAAGATTTGATTCTAAAGTTTCAACAATAGAAGAAGCTAAAGATCTAAATACTTTTAGTATGGATGAGATGCATGGTTCTTTGACTGCATATGAGATGAGAATAGGAAAAACTAAACCCATAGATAGAGAAGCTGCTTTTAAAGCACATAAAAATATAAAAGCAAAACAAGAATCCGAGGAAGAAGAGACATCAGATGAAACGGAAGCAAACTTTGTTTGAAAACTAATAAGGGGAAAAGGAAAATACAGAGGAAAGCTACCATTTAAGTGTTTCAACTATGGAGGCGTTGGGCACTTTGCAGCTAAATGTCCACTTAATGAGAAAAACAAAAGTGATGAAGGTTCACATCAAGAAAGAAGTGACTGGAAGAAGAAACCAAATTTTAGAAAAGGCAACTTCAAGAAGAAAAGTTTCATATCCAAGAATGTCAGTCCTTCAGAAGACAGCTTCGGTGAGGATTCTGAAGAAGAAATAGGTGAAGCTCTTTTCATGGCATTCGAAGAAGAAAAAATAGAGGAAAAATAGGAATGTGATAAAAAACTTGAGGCTGAGGCTGAAGTAGATCTGGAAGGTGAGTTGATCGCTGCACTTAAAGAGTTGAGTATAGAAAGGAAAAAGAATAAGAAAATTTCAAGAAAGTTTGAGGATGCCAATGAAATCATAACCAGCTTGAAAGTACAGATAGACGAATCTAAGAAAATATCTGAAGATATCGAAGTACAATTAACCATGAAAATAGATGAGTGCAGCAAGCTAGAAGAAGAGATTGTTGGTTTAAAGATGCAGCTAGAAGAGATGAATCAAAAAGTGAGTTGTTATCACAAACTTGAAGAAAGTTCTGTAAAGTTGGATAAGATTATAAATAGCCAAAGGACTACAGGCATCAAATTTGGTTTAGGCTTCGTCGAAGGAGAATCATCAAATGGATCAAAGGCCATAACTGTAGAACCCATAAAGAATGAAGATAAGATCAGGGTTGATCAAGAAAAAATGAATCATGCTAAAGAAAGCAATAATGCCAGGCACGAGAGGAGTATTGACAATGATGGATTCACCAATGTCACTCATCAAAGGAGAAGAAGATTTATGGCTCCCACTACAAAATGGCAAAGACCATCACCCAGGTTCACTCATTTCTTTTCTGGTTATTGTTTTAAATGCAATGGTTATGGACATAAGATTGCAGATTGCAAGTATAATGTAGGACAAAGGAACTTTACCAATAGAAATGTTTTTTCACCATTGATGGATTATGCAGTAGAATGTTATAACTGTCATAATTTTGGGCACATTGCAAGAAATTGTCGAAGTACATTTGCAGCAAATAAACATCAGGGAAGAAAATTTCAACCAAATGGTTTGAGACAAAATAGAAAATTTCTCGAAAAACATGCACAGGCTACTGACAAAGAAAAGTCAAAACAAGTGACCAAAACTGTAATCAAACCAGAGTGGAAAGAAAAGGAGCGACCCAAGGAAGAAAAGGAATCCTTGATCGTACAGACAACATTTAAAGCACAGAACAAATCTACACCATGGATACTTGATAGTGGATGCTCCAGTCATATGACAGGTGACAAACAAAAATTTGAGAAGTTACAGAAATATGAAGGTGGTTCTGTAAAATTTGGAAATAATGATGGAGCTAAGATAGTTGGCAAAGGATCAGTTAAGATCAGTGATGGAAAAATCAAGTCAAAAGAAGTCTTGTTTGTGATTGGTCTGAAGCATAACTTGTTAAGCGTAAGTCAGATTTGTGACAGAGGTCATGAAGTAATTTTCAAGAAGCAGGGTTGTGAAGTCAGAACAACAAACTATGGAAAGTTGATAGCAACTGGATCAAGGACATCTGGCAACCTGTATACTCTCTCAGAGACTTCAGAAGGAGCGTGCTTGATTGGACAGGAAGAAGAAAATTGGCTGTGGCACAAGAGGCTCGGTCATATCAGTTTTGACAATCTAGTAAAAATCAGCTCAAAAGGGGCAGTGAGAGATATTCCCACCATTGGCAAACCATTAAATAGCATTTGTGCTTCATGCCAAAAGGGGAAGCAAACTAGAGCCACATTTAAAACAAAAGAGTACTTCACAAGCAAACCTTTAGAACTAATACATACTGATTTATGTGGACCCATGAGAACGCAAAGCATAAATGGTGACAAATACTTTATGTTGTGCATAGATGACTATTCCAGGATGACATGGGTACTATTTTTGAAGCTTAAATCAGATGCCTTTGAGATGTTCAAGATTTTCAAAAAACAAGTTGAGAATCAAATAGGAAAAAGGATTAAATGTTTAAGATCAGATAGAGGAGGAGAGTTCATTTCAGAGGAGTTTGCAGAGTACTATGAAAAGTATGGGATTAGGAGACAGTTTTCAGCAGCAAGGACACCTCAGTAGAATGGTGTGGTAGAAAGAAAGAACAGGACAGTGCAGGAAATGGCACGGACTATGTTGACTGAGAGCAAAATAGCAGACAAATTTTGGAAAGAGGCAGTCCATACTGTGGTATACATCCAAAATAGGTGCATGTTGAGGACACATGAAAGCAAAACTCCGTATGAGCTGTGGTTCGGTAAAAAGGCAACAACAAGATACTTTAAAGTTTTTGGCAGCAAGTGTTACATCAAAAGAACTGAAGATAATCTTGGTAAGTTTGAAGATAGAGCTGATGAAGGTATTTTTCTTGGCTATTCGACAAAAAGCAAAGCCTACACATGCTACAACAAGAGGCTAAAGAAAATTGTGGAGAGTGCCGATGTTAAAGTTGATGAAGGTAGGGAACGAGAAATTAGCTATGAAGAAAACTACCCAATTTATGAAGAGGTTATTGAAGGAGATGAGGAAAAGGAAACGGAAAAGAAACAAAAAATTGACTCAGATGATTTAAGTAGTGATTCAGAAGAGGAAGAAAACAAGAAATTCAAAACAGGCAGCTGGCAGAAAAATCATCCTAGAGAGCAAATAATTGGAGACCCCACAGTTGGTGTTCAGACAAGAAGAAGAGTAGTAAGTAACTACTCTCTATTATCCAACATTGAGCCCAAAAATGTTGTTGAAGCAAGCAAAGATGAAAGTTGGATGACGGCAATAAATGAAGAATTAGATCAGATCGAGAAAAACAAAACCTGGGAGTTAGTACCAAGACCTGCAAATAAAAATATAATCGGTACTAAATGGGTTTTTCGAAACAAATTGAATGAAGATGGACAGATAGTCAGGAATAAAGCAAGATTGGTCTGTAAAGGCTATGCACAAGTTGAAGGTATTGACTTTGAGGAAACCTTTGCACCAGTGGCTAGACTAGAGGCAATTAGAATGTTTTTGGCTTTAGCAGTTCACAAGAATTTCAAAGTTTATCAAATGGACGTGAAATCAGCATTTCTGAATGGAAAACTTGAAGAAGAGGTCTATATTGAGCAGCCGGATGGTTTCCAACTCGGTGATAATCCCAACTTCATCTGCAAGTTGAAGAAAGCATTGTATGGCTTGAAACAGGCACCCAGAGCATGGTATGCAAGGCTAGACAACTATCTTACTCAACAAGGGTTCAAAAAAGGTATGGTGGATAGCAATTTGTATGTCAAAATAGAGAATGGCCATCTCATTGTCCTTGTTGTATACGTAGATGATATCATTTTTGGCAGCAACAATGATGAGTCGTGTAAAGATTTAGCAAATAAGATGCAGAAAGAATTTGAAATGTCAATGATTGGTGAACTTTCGTATTTCCTCGGACTGCAAGTTAATCAAAATGAGAAGGGCATATTTATTTCTCAAGTTAAATATGTGAAAGAGATGCTAAAAAAGTTCACAATGGAGGATTGTAAGCTCGTTAGCACTCCCATGACGACAAGGTTGCAAGTTGAGCAAGGATGACAAATCTCCAGATGTTGATCAAACCATGTACAGATCTATGATTGGGAGCCTACTATATTTGATAGCTACCAGACCAGATATCTTGCAGGTAGTTTGCATGGTAGCACGATTTTAGGCTAGTCCCAAGGAGACTCATGTGACAACAGTGAAGAGGATTCTTCGATATCTGAAGGGTACTATGGAGTATGGGTTATGGTATCCGAAAGGTAAGGACTTCACCCTTATTGCGTATTCAGATGCAGATTGGGCAGGATGTGTCGATGACAGAAAGAGTACCAGTGGAGGTGCATTCTATCTTGGAGACAGGTTGGTCGCATGGCACAATAAGAAACAAGAGTCAGTCTCCTTATCCACAGCAGAGGCAGAATATATTGCAGCAACTACGTGTTGTACGTAGGTCTTATGGATGAAACAAACCCTGAAAGATCTTGGCATTAACTTCAGTGAGCCAATTTTAGTTAAGTGTGATAACACCAGTGCCATTAACATCTCAAAGAATCCGGTTATGCATTCTCGCACAAAACATATTGCTATCCGATATCACTTTCTGAAGGAGAAAGTTGCGGAAGGTGAGGTTAAGTTGGATTTTGTCCCAACTACAGAGCAAGTAGCGGATATCTTCACAAAACCGCTGCCCAAGGAAATTTTTGAGTACCTTCGCAATAAATTGGGAGTGGTCACGCTTCCCAAGAACTGACTAGCTATCGGGACCACATTCTCAGGGGGAGCATTTATATATTTGATTATCTTTTTGCTCATGTTTGTAATTTTTGCTAACTATAATAATTTGTGCCTGAGAATGTTGTGCATGGACTCAAGGGGAGTCTGCAGATAGCCCTTTGGTATTATTGTCAAAGGGGGAGAAGAATTACAGGAAATTGCACGTGTGTTGCCAACAATTCCAAAGGGGGAGATTGTTGAGCAAGGTGCAACAATAGTATTGTCATTGTTGTCAACACAGTCAGACAGATCGGTTGATGCAGTGGATAGGAGTTAAGAGGTTCTTCAGAGTATGTACAGTGATTTTCCAAAAGATCGAAGTGGCCCATATGCTAAAAATCAAAAGAAAATCACAAGGAAGAAAACTGTCGTGATATCGCGACATGTTGAGCAAGAAAGAAAAACTGTCACGATATCGCGACATGTTGAGAAGAAAGAAAAACTGTCATGATTTCGTGACATGTTCGAAGAGAAAGCGCAAGCAAGAAAAACTATCATGATTTCGTGACATGTTCGAAGAGAAAGCACAAGCAAGAAAAACTGTCATGATTTCATGACATGTTCAGAGAAAAGACAAGTAGAAAAGTGTCACGATTTCATGACATATTTCAAGAGAGATAGTACGGAAGAAAAAGTGTCACGATTTCAGACATGTTGGAAGAGAAAAAGGCAAGTAGAAAAGTGTCACGATTTCATGACATATTGCAAGAGAGATTGTACGGAAGAAAAAGTGTCATGATTTCATGACATATTGCAAGAGAGAGAGTCAAAAGAAAAAGTGTCACGATTTCATGACATATTGCAAGAGAGATTGTACGAAAGAAAAAGTGTCACGATTTCTGACATATTGCAAGAGAAAGGAAGAGAAGAAAAAGTGTCACGATATCTGACATATTGCAAGAGAGAGAAAGAAAAGTGTCACGATATCGTCGACATGTCGATTGACTAAAGAGAGAAGGAGAGAAGGAAAAGTGTCACGATATCGCGACATGTCGCATTTTCGTGACCCTGAAAAGAGAGAAAGAGCAAAGGAGAAAAAGTGTCACGATATCGTGACATGTCGCATTTTCATGACTAAAGGAGGAGAGAGAAAGTAAGAAGGCAGAAGTGTCATGATATCGTGACAAAAGTAAAGAGGAAGAGTACGGAGGCGAAAGTGTCATGATATCTGACATGTAAGAAGAAGGAGGAAAGTGTCACGATATCGCGACATGTTTTCCGGTACAAACAAGAAAGAAGCAAGGAGGCGAAAGTGTCGTGATATCGTGACATGTTGTGTTTTCAGGGAAAGCCAAGAAGAGGACAAAGAGGCAAAAGTGTCACGATTTCATGACAGGTCACTTTGGCATGAGCTAAGAAGAGAACCCAACCAAAATAAGATATGTGATAGTTAATCGAAGTTATACGACAGTTACAGGTGCAGTTGCAAAAGAAAATCATGTAGCTAAAATAAGAAGAGTTAACTGAAGTCAGTACGATAGTTACAGTGCATTAAAGAAAATCATACTAAAATAAGAAGAAGTCGATTGCATGCAAAAATATGGAAGTTAAAAATAGAGTCAGAACTTTGTTATAAAAGGAGGTCTGCGTGGAGAATTAAAGTGCTGCTGAAAAAGAGTGAAAGTGCTACAAAAAGAGGGTTGGAAGAGTGTCGTAAGAGAGCGTTAAGCAGAGCCGAGAGAGCCGTAAGAGTGCAGTAAGAAGCGCAGCAAGAGGGCTGTAAGAGGGCCGTAAAAGTGTAGTAAGCAGAGCCGTAAGTGTGTGTGGTGTTTTGGTGAATAGCGAGAGAGGTTGGGTTAGCAATAGACCAGTCAGGGTCTTGTATAAGCGAAGGCATTTTTATGTCAATCTTATAGTTTCAAAATTGCAGTCCAAGTTGGTGCTTGGAATCAGGGGTTGGTGCTCCTTTCTGTTGGTGCAGATAAATCAGGGGTTGGTGCTCCTTTCTGTTGGTGCAGATAAATCAGGGGTTGGTGCTCCTTCCAGTGGGTGCTGGTAAATTGATTGTAAAATTGGTATTTTGCAAAGGCTGGATTTGGACGGGAGTCCAAGCAGTCATTTTTGAGGAGTAGCCAAATTGGTGAACCTCGTTACATCGTGTGTTGTGGAATGCTCTCTTGTTATACTTGCTTTATCGGGTTTTAAGTTTTCATTGTTTCGGCATTAAGAGTTGAAGATTTAAGAATTTAAATAGCTACACTGATTCACCCCCCTCTCAGTGTCATTGTGAGACTAACATGATTTAAATTTTTATGCAATTCCTTTTCAAAAGCAATTAATTAGGTCCAATTCCTTTACAAAAGAAATTAATTAGGTCCAATTCCTTTCCAAAATCAATTAAATAGATCCAATTTATTTACATAAGTAATTAATCAAGTCAAATGCCTTTACAAAAGCAATTAATTAGGTCACATTCCTATACAAATCAATTAATTAGGTATAATTCCTTTCCAAAAGCAATTAATTAGGTCAAATTCCTTTCCAAAAGTAATTAATTAGGTCAAATTTCTTTACAAAAGCACTTAATTAGGTCAAATTCCTTTACAAAAGCACTTAATTAGGTCAAATTCCTTTACAAAAGCACTTAGGTCAAATTTATTTACAAATGCACTTAATTAGATTTCAAATATCTTTCAAAATGCAATTACTCTAGATTTTTTTTCAAAGTCTTGCATAGATTTTCATTTCCAAAAGCAATTAGCATTAATTTTTGCTTTACACAATCACACCTTTCCTTTTGCAAGTAGTTAGGAATATTTTTATTTTAGTTTTTTTCATAATCTAGTTTTCTTTAAACATAATAGCTTGCTTACAAAACAACTCAACACCACACACTTGCATGTTTCATACACATTGGCAAGTTTAGATTTCATCACCAATCCCTAATTAATATTGGTTATATTGGATTTCATTTCCTTCCATTGGCTTGACCCCTAGTCATCATAGTAGCCCCCATGTGTGATTTTCTAGCCTTCATAACCATAATATCCCCTACTACTAATACATCCTTGGAGTAGGTTAGGATTAGACACCCCTACTCATAGGTCTTTATATAATTCATGAGTTGATAACTATTGTTCTTGACTATGCCCATCTAAGAGTGAAGCAAACACCTAGGAAGGCCAATAGAAAATATTAAACAATACCACCTCTTTTGCAAGAGGTATTTTGAGTTCCCCCCTTTGGTTATCTTTTTGTTGTTTCTTCCATTAGCTTCCATTCACCTATTGTCGTATGGTGTTTTAAAGTAATGTTGCTTCAACATACCTCTTTAGAATCCATTCCCCCATCCTTTATTTATTTTTAGGTTGGATAACATCATCAAAACACATGAAAACAACAAAAATATTTTCTTATTGTTCATTGTAAACTTTGGCCTCATATAAGCACTTTTGGCTTACAAAACTAGTCACAAAACCATCAACACAACTTAAAAACACACTTGCTAGTTTTCCACAGTTTGTACTTGCAAAATATAATTCAATCTATCTATTTTCTTTATATTTACATAGTAGTGTGTGAATCCCGAGGTATAATCATATTTGCACAACCTTGTGTAAATCTAAATTTTAAGCCACAAACAGGTCCAAAAATAGGCATAAAACACACAAAAAGCTAACTTTTTCATTTTTGGTTGTTTTGACCACTTCATTTGCATACAAACATAGTTCTTACTTGCATTTAAATTTACGAGCAAGCTTGACTTACTACAAAGGAAAATCATGCTACCTCTTCATAGTCAAACAATCCACCTCCATGAGGAGATTTCATCCATGGCCCCACTAATCATATGGATAGTTCACATGCACCTAACACATAAAATATGTCATAAGTTGAATCATCAACTCCATATCAAATAGAGATAGATGATCTTAGGGAAACTCATCCCCTAAATGATATTTTATCTTACAATTCCCCATCCACTTTTTTCCATCACATCATCTATACTATACCTGATAATCCACCACCATATTTCACTTTTGATGAGAATATCCCACCTCCTTCACCATCTACTAATCACCCATTCTTACAACACCAATATCAACCACTCCTAGAGGATGACCTTGTTGTTTTCCACCAAATTGATCTTTATGTTATCACAACTACCCAAATAGTAGGGATGATCTTAGTGACCCGTTCCTCCAATCTAGATATTCAAGCCTCATCATCTCAAATCCCATAACAACAACAAATGCTATAACATCAATAAATCCTATAGCAAAAATAAATGCTACAACATCAACAAATCTTGTAGAAAAAACAAATGCTGCAACATCAATAAATCCTGTAGCAATAATGTTGCAACATTCATAAATATTATAGCAACCTCCACAAATTTCATAACAACATTCTTTCAACAACAACACATTCAACAATAGCAACAAATCCTACTCAATAAGCAATTTGATTCTACCTTCAACCCATTATTTTCTCCCATCTCCACTTTACCCAACTCTTCTTCACAATCCATTCCACCATCAAATATTCTCCAAACTTCCACACATGGAATCTTACCATCTATTCAACAACTACCCTCTCTTTCTTCTACATTTCTTCTTCCTCCACTACCTTATTTTCATCCACCTTCGACCATTCCATTCACTTCTTACAAGCTTAACTATTCATCATATCTCCATAATGCACCATGTTATTCCACTCAACCCTCCATATCATATTTATTTCATCTTGTCCCATCCTTCAACTCACATATTTCAATTCACATCCTTCTTGGTCTTCCACTCCAACCACCCAACAACAACCTCCATCTAAAAACTCTTCTTCGTTTCAACAACAATAGATTATGATCCAATAATAATAAGTATCGGTCTCACAAAAACAACTATTTTTCATAAATAATTGCCTATACAACAACAACAAGAAAAAATCCCACAACAAAAAGCACCCACATAGCAACAATATATACTAGTCTCCCAATAATAAACTTATCTTCAATAGCAGGTTCCAAATGAATTCCAATATTTCACTATTGCACATTCTCAATTGTCCTCCATGCAATATCAATGGGATGAACAACAACTATAATATCCACCCCATCCGAATTATCCACATTCTTCATCACAACATTACTTCCCCTTTCTTCATTGCAACCACCACTTCTTCCCACACCAAATACTCCAATGCAAACTACACATGCCCCTTAAAATGAATTTCAAATATTACACTAGCAAATCAAGAATATAGACCTATGCACAACTGGTTATGGGCCTCAAAAACACACTTATAATGAGCTATGTAATGATTCTATTAATAATTTTATTCCTGTTCATACCTATCCTTATTGGTTCAAAATACCAAAATTTGACAAATTCAAAGGTAAGGAATATCCTAGGAAGCACATCAAAAATTATCAGTTTACCTATTATCAACTCAATGGCAACAACCCTCTCATGCTTCAAACATTTCCACTCTCACTTGGGGGTCAAGCCTTATATTGGTACAACAACCTTCCTCAACATAGTCTCTTCACATTTGAGCAACTAGCTAATATTTTTCTAGAATATTTCTCAATCAATATAAAAAATAAAATGATACTTTTATATTTGTATAGCTTACAATAGTTTGATGAGGATCCCATTACTAAATTTATTTCTAGATGGTGGGTTGTCATTCATGATCTAACTTTCATAATACCATCTATAGAGCTTGTAAAACTATTTGCAAAAAGTTGCAATAAGCACATTTCAACAACTTTACAAATATAGTAGAGTTGTACATTCGATGAAGCTATTGCTCAAGCCAAGGTAATCGAGGACATCAAAGTACAAGTTGGTAAAATCAAACTTTGCAAGAAGATATATTATCCAACCAACTTTAGATTCAATTGTAACATTGCCAATCCTAGTGCTTCTAAGTTGCCACAAACAAATCAAGTGACAATAAAACAAGTGGTATTCAATGCATAAAATCCATCATCATCTCAATAATACCCTTAGCCACAACAAAGGTTGTTCCAAATAAATCCACCTCCTTCATCCAATCAGTTATTGGCTCATGCTCCATGCCCTCCTTGCAAACCATGCAATTGGATGCCATTGTCACAACCATTGCCAAATTTATTCTAAATATTGTATGATGTTGGACATATTACTTTGCTTGATGTCAAAGTTGATGATCCCAATCATCCCAAACCATGTGCTACAATGATAAAACATTTCATGAATATCATTAGCAATTATGTCATGACATTAAATCTTACCACATATTTCATCATCTCATAGAATACCTCATTGATTGAGGGACCATTCAAGTGTTAAACCCTCTTGCCCATCAAAAGTAAAATCTAAGCATCTATCAAAACCCACTACTTGAACATGGGAGTGCCAATTTCTAAAAAAATCCACCTCCATCATAGGTTACACCTCATAAGGTAAATCATGTAAATAATGACCCATATCAGTAGGGCTTTGTGGGTATGATCAACATTACTACTTGCAATCAATGCTATCCCCTATGTACCAATACATAAAGGGATACCCCTTGTTCCATACTACCTTCTTCTAATCCATCACCCACACTAACCATATCTTCTACCATACCATAAAATATCATCACTATTCATAGTAGTCTTTCCTATCAACTTCACACTGCTTCTGCATGGTTATTCATCTATGACCTTTTGAAATAGTCTCAACCTCATCACGAGGCTCTTAACGATATTCTCTATTATATCAACCTCAAAAAAAGTGATAGCAATACCTTTTTTAACTTTATTGGAAATATGTAAACTTGCATGCAACCATCCATAATTTTCTATGATCATGAAATCACAAAAATTGTGGGAGAGAGAACTGACCCTCCTCTACACATCCAAGATTCTATCAATGATATCACCTATAAATGTGTCCTCATTAACATGGGATCATCCATTAGAATTATTTCCATAGTTTCTCTCCATAATTTACACATTCCCCCACTCATATTGCCACTCCTCTTGACCTACAAGATTTTGATGGCTCTATGCCTCCCATGGTGAGCTCTATTATCTTACCCATCAAATCCAGTGCTAAGAAAATTTCTACATTGTGTCATGTCATCGAAGGGGAGATGCAATATAACATCCTTCTAGGGCATCCATGTATTTGGAACTTGTAGTGTGTCCCTTTAACTTTTCATCATTATATAAAATATATGCATAATAGATAAGTCCATTGCATCTCTATCAATTACAATCCATTTGAGTTTTGTAATATTGTTTCTCTTCCACCAGTTCCACATTTATTTTCTACTCAATTCACTCCCACTCCACTATGACCTCATGTGACATCCTCCACATCGAATTCACTTCCAAATCCATTAGAAAATCTCATGAATACCTCTCCCCCATTATTGCATACCCTATCCAACCCTCATCCTCTATTTGATGCACACTATTCATGCTCACATCCTTCTTATTCTAACACTACTCTTATATCCACTCCCTCTACACCTCCAATTTGTTCAGATTCCATTCCTCCTTCACTGCACATCATATTGCCTACTAATAAGAATCCTTTTCAATCCACATATCAATTCACACATGCAAATCATCCCATCTTGGCCACCCCAGTAAAATGTCATGAGTGGACACAATGAGCTCTTCACTTATATGCTTAACTCTCTCAATCCACTCAATCCATTTCTCCATATCCCATACCATTTTCTCCTAAGTTACAACCCTCTTAATCTTCCTCATGTAGGGAATCTTCTCCTGAACATGATCATTATGACACTCCTCATGTTTCCATACTCATAACCAATATTGGTCTAGGATAGTATAAAATACACAATGCTTATGTTACTCCATCCATGATCTAATTCATTCGTGATTTTGGTCACCCTCATAATTCACCTTTGATCATTAGGACCATTATTCCTCTTGGTACACCCAATAATTATACCAACTTCATCTATGGAGGTATCGATTTATCCATGGATACCCCTAAACCTCCACCACCACAAGACAAGTTTTGTAATAACCTATATCATATGTCCAACCCTGCTTTCACAATATGATACTTCCAATAATTCAAATGGTATGTTTTCATATTGGGGTGATACGAACAAGGGTATTACAACCTTGTTAAACCTCATATTAGGCATCCAAAGGACAAGTTTAGTTTGGGCTATCATCATGATACCGTCAATATTTTAGAGGATGAACTTCATAATATTACCCTCGATACTTTAGAGGATAATTTTGACATTGAGCTTGGGTATCATTTTCATGATGATTACCCCTCTCCTCATTCCATAGTCGACATATTATTTATATTTTTCCATGAATTTACACCTCATGATGCTACTTCTACTTATGTGATTGAAGACCTCATACATCACTTTGATGCACTTTCACTCACTTTGTCTCACTTAGATGATACCACCCCTCACCCTTCTCCATTACCTATCAATCCATACATGCCTTTACATTATCATCAACATGTTTATTGTTTGTCAACTCACTCTCATTCACCACTTGTGGTTTTGTGTCCTTAAACCAACCCATCCCTTCATCATTTTACTCTTCCTCCATGTGTTATACTCTCTCATAGAATTCAAGTGTTTTAGTCAATATGATCTCTATCAATTTATTTTCTCCACTCCACTATCCAGCCCACCCGGATAAAATCATATCCACCACTCTAGATTTTATTTATTTTGATCACATATCTACTAAACCTTCTTCAAATTTTTTGTTGTCTCCACATCTGCTACACTCAAAAAACACCCCTCTTTCATCCACCCCACCCCATATCCTGTATATTCATCATACGGATGTTTATATTGATGATGAGATCACTCTCCTGAATGTTTCTAATGATATGCATCTCATCCTCATTCTCGCTCAACTCCAAGAGGGCTCCCACATGCTTGTGGAAGACACCATTGATATCAATATTGGTGATGATCCAAAAAAAATTCACATAGTCAAACTTGCTAAGAGTCTCTCCCTTGAAGAATGATAGAACTTCACCACCTTTTTAAGAGAATACAAGAGAGTGTTTGCATGGTCCTACAAGGATATGCCTAGTCTCAACCCTTCGTTGGTTGTCCATAACCACACACTTGATGATAACACCTAACCAATCAAGAAAAATCTTTGCAAGATGCATCCTATAATTGCTTTTATGGTCAAGGAGGAGCTACAAAAATGTCTTGATGTGGGATTCATACAACCAATTTATTGTCTAGAATGGGTTTCTAATATAGTTCCCATTGTGAAACCAAAAGGAGTCATTCGTATATGTACAAAATTTAGGGATCTCAATAAAGCATATCCTAAGGATAATTTTGTACTCCCTAACATTGATACATTGGTTGATGCTACAAGAAGTCATAAAATGATGTCCCTCATGGATGGATTTTTTAGATACAACCAAATCTAGGTTAATCTTGTAGATCAACATAAGATATTATTCACAACCCCTTGGGGGAATTTCTATTATAAGATCATGCTATTTGGTCTTAAGAACACTGGCACCACTTATTAGTGTGCTATGAAATATATCTTCCATGACTACATGCACAAAATAGTTAAATATTATGTAGATGACCTAATCGTAAAATCCAAAAAGCATCATCAACACATCGATGACCTTCGAAAAACTTTTGATCACCTTCAAAAACACATTGTATGATTAAATCCAAAGAAATATTTTTTTTTGGTCACCTCATGCAAAATTCTAGGTTTCATTGTCTCTCAATGAGGCATCGAGGTTGATCCTCACAAAGTGAAAGCTATCATTGATATTCCTCCTATTAATCTTAAATAGTTACACAACTTGCAAGGAAAAATTCACATGATTCATCATTTCATCATCCAACTATATGAAAATTATAAGTCAATCATATTTTGTAAAAGAGGATCACATTTAAATGGGACCATGCATGTTAGACTACTTTTGATTCAATCAAGGCATATCTAACTTCTCCACCTGTATTATCTCTACCACATCCAAATCAGCCTTTTCATATGTACATATCCACCATTGATTTTGGGTTGGGTACACTAGTAGCCCAAAAAATAAGATCAACCATGGACAATTTATGTATTACATTAGTTGCACATTGGTGAGTTACGAGATATAATGCAATTACATGGAAAAATTATGCCTTATTTTTGTCTTTGTGTTGGAAATTTTGAGTTAGTTGAGTTGTCATTGATGTCAAGAGTCAATGTCAATAATCAGTGTAGGACTTGGCAAAAGAAGGGTTTAAATATTTATATTTTAATCCCAAAATATTTGGTCTAAGAGCTCCATATGATTGGTCAAAAGGACCTGTTGTGGTTGCTCCACAACTAACCCCAAAGCTTGGGGACCCACTTTTAAATTTTTGGTTTTTGGACTTCGATCGTCTTTGAGCAAACATGTGTGGTGAAACCCTAGCCATGAGCCCGTCATGGGGAATTTGAGGTTCCTTGTTTTGCGAGCCTTCTTGTTCTTCTGTAAAAGTTTAACATTTGGTTGTTTATTGAAGCATCTTGGTTTAAGGAATAAGTGCCATAAGTTCATCCTCTTGAGGGCATGGATTGACAATATTGCCTTTTTAAGTTCTTTTAGCTTTGTTGCTTGAGTGGGAGGCTTTGATTAATTTTAAATGATGGGTTAAATCAACTCAAATAATTAAAATTAATTAAGATTCTATAAAAAAAAGAATAAAATGAAATTGATAAAAGATAAAACTAAATATATATGTATATATATATATATATTTTGATTGGTAGAAGGGGTGTTGAAAGGTCCCCGAACCTTGTACAAGAGGAATTACATGAATTCCAGATTGACCGAGGTGGTCCAAGAAGAAAAGATTAAAGAGAGGGCAAACCTCCACATGAGGAAAGGTGTCGTGAAATCACGACCAAAATGGTGATGTCGCGAAATCACAATAAGATGCGCCGAAGCTGCCAAGAGAAGAAAGGAAGTCATGAAATCACGACAAGAAGCGCCGTCGGAGTCGAAGGAGGGAAGAAGTCACAAAATCATGACATAATGCAAGGTTGCTGCCAGAAGAGAGGAAGTGTCGCGATATCACGACAAGTTGTTAGGTTGGAGCCGGAAGAGAAGAAGTGTCGCGATATCGTGACAATTGTGAAAGCCCGCTGCCAAAGAGAAAAGGTGTCATGAAATCACGACAAGATGAAAGACCTCTGGCGAATAGAATAAGTGTCACAAAATTGTGACATTATGGAAGACCGCAGCCGAAGAGAAAAAGTGTCACGATATCACGACAATCTAGAAGACCGCAGCCGAAGTGAAAAAGTGTCGCAAAATAGCGACAATCTGGAAGACCACTGTCGAAGAGAAAAAGTGTCGCAAAATCGTGACAAGATGGAAGACCGCTGCCGAAGAGAAAAAGTGTCGCAATATCGCGACATTATGGAAGACCGCATCCAAAGAGAAAAAATGTCACGAAATCGCGACAAGGAAGACCGCTACCAAAGAGAAAAAGTGTCGCGATATCGCGACAATTTGGAAGTCCGCAGCCGAAGAGAAAAAGTGTCACGAAATCACGACAAGATGGACAACCGCTGCCAAGGAGAAAAAATATCACGAAATCGTGACAAGATGGAAAACCGCTGCCAAGGAGAAGAAGTGTTGCGAAATCACGACACTCTGGAAGACCACAGCCGAAGAAAAAAAGTGTCACAAAATCACGACAATCTGGAAGACCGCAGCCAAAGAAAAAAAGTGTCGCGATATCGCGACAATCTGGAAGACCGCAGCTGGAGAGAAAAAGTGTCGTGATATCGTGACAATCTGGAAGTCCACAACCGAAGATAAAATGTGTCACGATATCATGACAAAATGGAAGGCCGTCGTCGAGGAGAAAAAGTGTCGCGATATCGCGACAGAATGGAAGACCTCCGCAAAAGAGAAAAAATGTCACGAAATCGTGACATGATGCAAGAAAGCGCCTGAAGAAAGAAAGTGTCGCGATATCACGACAAGTTGGAAAAAAGCACCCAGAGAGAAAAAGTGTCACAAAATCATGATAAGTTGGAAGACCGCGTCCGAAGGAGAAAAAAGTGTCGCGATATCACGACAAGTAGAAACCTCACGGCCAAAGCAAAAAGGATGTCGCAAAATTGCGACAAGCTGAAAATTCACGGCCAATGGTGAAAAGTGTCACGAAATCGCGACAAGTAGCCAAAACGTAGTCGAAGGAAGAGGAAGGATGAAAGGATGTGAAGACTCATCCAGATCCAAAAGCAAAAAAACCCGATGCCCAGTTAACTCCTCACATTGTGCAGACATTGGATGTAGGAGCATCCCTTAGGCCAATGGGGAAGGAATCTCTCCAAACATGAATATCCGTTTTGTCAACTCCCTTGTTAGCAAGCTAGTTTGCCGCTTTATTTCCTTCCCGATACTGATGCTTAATGATTAATTCTGGTTAAATGCCAATTAGTGCCTTGCATTCTTGGAAGATCAAAACAAGGGCCCAGGGATGCACAGAGGTCCCATTGAGCTAGTTGATGCAGTGCAATGAGTCTCCTTCTATGATAAGTTTGTTGATGGTCAAGCCTTCCAAGAGAATCAAGCTTTGTAGCAAGGCTCGAGCCTCTGCCATATTGTTAGATTGAATTCCCAGGTTCTGAGCAAAGGCCAAAATTATTTCTCCTCTGTGATTTCTGAGAATTCCTCCTCCACCAGCCGCTCGGGGTTGCCCTTGGCTATGCCATCGAAGTTAAGCTTGTGCCACCCAGTAGGAGGTAAGACCCATTTGATAATAGACCTGTCAACAGAAGTACGGGGTGTAGCAAAAAAATTGAAAATATTGAAAAGTTTAGTAAGGTCCGATTTAATGCTAGGAGGGGGGGTTTGGAAGACGAGACAAGAGAGGCATTCTCCACAGCAAGGGTCAAGATTTTGGCCACAACAATCTTCTTATCAGTAGCATGGTTTTTGAAAATTTTGTTATTTCTCTCAAGCCAAATCTACCACAGGAAAATGTGAAGGCAAGCTTGCCACATGAATTTAAGTTGACTATTCTTGAAATGCCAGGGCCATTGTTGAAAAATGAGGGGAATGGAATGAGGGAGGGCTACGGAGATGGTGAAGGTGTTGAGAACCTGGTTGAGCATGGCAAGAGAGAAGGGACATTCCAGAAAAACATGCGAAGTTGATTCATAGGCATTTTTACACAGGATGCACCAATTGGGAATGAGTAACCCTCTGATTATCAAGTTGTCAGTGGTGAGGATTCTATTTTGGATGGCTAACCAATAGAAGAATTTGACCTTGGGAATGATCTTGGGGACCCAAACCTGGTTAGATAAGTCTCGGCCATCATTGGGAGCTTCTTGGCTGTAGTAGGAAGATTTACAGTGAAATTCCATGAATCTTCAAGGTTCCAAACCATGGTGTCATCTTTGTGAGAGCTGGGTATGATGCAGGTCTTTAGCAGGTTTTGTAACCGCCTGAACACCTCAGTGATATGCCTAGGCCCATTAAGAGCTAGGTGTTTCCATTTGGGTCTTGGAAGATCTTAGTTAATAAAATGACACACCTTAGCTCCAAAGGTGTCTTCAGTAACTGTCTTGAGCACTGCAAGATGAGGGTCTTGGCTGAGAGGTTTGTCACGAATCCACGGGTCATCCCAGAAGCGAATGGTCGTTCCATTTCCAAATATATATATATTTTATTATATACTTTATGTTGGAAATAAAGCTAGTCAAAAACCAAAAAGGAGTAAAAAGGTGTAAAAAAATTGTTTCAACTATAAGCTTTGGATCTTACCCGTTCTACCTCCTTGGATGACAGTTGAATAGACAGGTAAGTTTGACTTGGGCAATAGCTGACTGGGCAGGATTGGACGGCAAGGGCATCAAGGCGAACCAGCTCAATTTCATTTTTTCCCTTTTCTCCCTATTTCTTCTACTTCCCTAACTTCCCTATATTCCCTAAGTTTAGTTAATACTATGAGTATATATTCCAATGTAACTTAGGTTTTCGAAGGTTAAATATAATATTGATTATCTAATTTTCTCTCCTAACTTCTCTCAAAACACATCTGGTATCAGATTTGAAGGTGAGGGAGGCTCGAGGACTGAGATTCGAAGCCAAGGACAACATGATAATCTAGCTAAAGGAAGCCTAAGGATCAAAGTGAGAGAAACCCACAGACCATAGCTTGTAGCTAGACCAAGGTGGTGCCCGTAGCTCGAAGCTTGAGGCTAGAGAAGCCTGAAGGCACACAAATCAAGGTGAACACTGAAGCAGGCCAACATAGCAACCAGTGGAGATAGGAGCAATTCAGAAGGACTGATCACAAAGTGACACGTGGTGACAGGAGGACAAGTCAATAGCTAACATGGATAGACAACGAGGTACAAGGAGCTAACATGGATAGGCACGTGGTATGCGAAGGGAGGAGTAACATGGAAGACAAATATGGGCAGACATAAGGCAAAAGGGGTGATCGAGAGATTACCCAAAGGTAATCGAGAAGCATACTACTTCTCTGTGCTTTCAAAGCATAAAATCCCATTCGCATAGCAGATGTGGGATTATTATTTTTTTAAGTTGTTTACGCGACTGACGAGATAAAGGAGGCAGGCCTCCTTTGGATTCCTGTTAGGCCACGTAGCTTGACTGGCTCGAGGAGCCAGCCATAAGTTACCCGACCCCCTATAGGTAACGGGTTTGAAACCCAGTGACAGTGAAATTCTTTTTTATTTAAAATTACCACAAAACTCCATAATAAATATATGACCTTCCTCCTCCATACCCAGCTATGAGTGTTGCTTGATCGGTGAAGGCAGATTGTTTGTGAATCGCATGTCCTGGGTTTGAATCCTGCGAGGACAAGTTTTATTAGTTTTTTTTTTAAAGCTAAAAAGGGTTCGAATTATGATTTATAAGGAAGTTGGACTTCCTTAGCTCACGGCAGGTGAGCTACTATCGTGGCAGATGCACACGCTGTAAGGCCCAAGGCCATCATATGTCAAGGGTTCGAAACCCTTTACCCTCATTTCTATAGTTGAACTTTTTTTAAAATTATTATATTAAAAATATTTATATTATATTTAATAAATTAAAACTTAATTGTTTTTTAATTTTTTTTTTTTTTTAAAGCAATTATTTTATTTTTATTAAATAAGAAATATAATTTTTTTTATTATAAAAAAGGGGACATTGCCTAGGAGGCAATTCATTGTAAAAGCAAAGTTTTATGATTTAGGGAATCATAAAGAGTGTGTAATAAGCCTAAGAGGCTTAGTTTTTTTTTGTAAAAGAGACAAAGGATCAAATTGTAAAATTGTAACAAGGCATTGATGATAAGACCAAATGGTTGTTATCATGCCTTATGTGCAATTTTAGCACGAGAAGGTGTAGAGAGTTTTGATAACAAATTAAGAGGTTATGGACTCAACATTGTGTTTAGTCAACTTCAAAATGTAGTGATAGCACATCAAATGCATCCTGACTCAGGGTCCGAGGCAGAATTTGAAGATAACTCATTTAGGAGTGAATTTGAACAATCAAAATTAGTACAAGCTTAAGCAAATCAGAGTATACACACTACAATAATTCAGTATAAATCCTAGAACCAGAATCACCAGAAATCATACAAATAAGTGACAACGAAGAAGTGGCAGATAACTTTGTAACTCAAGAGATCACATCCCCACATCAAGAGGACCAAGCATTCCATGATAGATTAGAACAAGTCAAATTTGACTTAAATTTGTAATCTCTTCCTTCTTCCTTCTTCTTCTTTCCTTATTTTAGCAAAAATACTTTATTGTAACCATGAAATAAAGAGAGTTTTTTGGTAACTATGGCCTCACACAATAGCTTACCTATACCAGAATTTAATGGTTATGACTATGAATATTGGTCTATAAATATGAAGACCTTTCTCATAGGTAAAGGTTTGTGGGACATAATAGAAGAGGGCTACATAGAACCTTCAGACTGGACAATACTAAGTGTCATAGACAAGAAAACACGAAAAGAAGAACAAAAGAGAAACTCTTCTGCTCTTTCTCATCTCCAAGCTGCATTGGAGAAAAGCATATTTCCCAGAATTGTTGCCTATATGACTGCACAAGCTGCATGGAAAGCATTGAGTGATGGATTCTAGGGTAGTAATCAAGTGAAGCAGGTAAGGGTTTAAACATTGAAGCAAAATTTTGAAAATATCCAAATGAAAGATAATGAAAAAGTCGGTGATTATTGTGTTAGAGTAAAAGCAATTGTAGATAAAATAGTTACACTAGGCGAAGAAATCAAGCATAAGATAATTGTAACAAAAGTGTTGAGAAAACTTACACAAAAATGGAACCATATTGCCATAATAATAGAAGAATCCAAAGATCTTTCCCTTTTAACATTAGATGCATTGATTAGATCGTTAATGTCACATGAAGAGAGGTTTCCTGAAACTCCTTCAACCAGCTATGGAGGTGATGATAATGCCTTCACTTCCAATGAAAATAATGGAAGAGGACAAGAAAGAGGTCAAGGTCGAGGTAATCAAAGAGGTAGAGGTAGAGGCACCTATAGAGGAGGTAATTCCAATAGAGGAGGCAACCAGAGCAGAGGAGGCAATTCCAATAGAGGAGGAAACTCATACAGAGGAGGCAACCAAAAAAAAGGTGGAAATCAAAATTGAGGTGCAAATCAAGGACAAAGTGGCAATCAAGTGCAAGGAAGTGACAAGTCCAAATCAGCTTGTTTCAACTGTGGCAAGCCAGGTCACTTTGCTCGTGACTGCTGGTCAAAATATTCACAAGACATCAATAGTCAATATGGAAATTATGGAGAAGAAGATGATGCTTCTAATATTTTTCTATCATATGGACAATCAGATCAGAATTTAAGTGACACATGGATTCTAGATACTAGTTGCTCAAACCATATGAGTGGCAAAGAAAAACTATTTGCTACTATAGATTCCACTTATAAATCCTAAATCAAATTATGGGATAGCAAAGCATTGCAAGTAGAGGGCATTAGAGCCATGGTGGTTCCAACCAAAGAAGGACTAAAGAAAGTGAGTGACATCTATTACACTCCAAAGCTCCAATACAATTTGCTCAGTGTTGGCAAAATGATGGAGAAAAATTACAATCTTGTATTTGATGAAGGAAAATGTATTATTTTTTATAAAAATAATTGTAATCGTGTCATCACCCAAGTCCCCATCACTAAGAATAGGTTATTCCATCTCAAATTTTGTGATCCAGTGGGAGATCAACTTGAAAATGTAGCAATAACAAATCCAAGTGTGTTGTGGCACTTGTGATATGGTCACCTTAATTTTGCTAGCTTGAAATTGCTCACTTCTCAAGCTATGGTGACAGGACTTCCAAAAATCAACGATCAACAAGAGGTTTGTGAAGGATGTGCTTTGGGAAAGCACTCCAGATCGAATTTTATGAGAGGACAAGCATGGAGAGCCATCTATCCACTTCAGTTAGTACATTCAAACATCTGTGGTCCAATGTAAACATAGAGTCTCAGAAACAATTTTTATTTTCTCACTTTCATAGATGACTTCTCTAGGATGTGCTGGATTTATTTCTTAAAGCACAAATATGAAGCATTTGATCGCTTCATAGATTTCAGAAACAATGTAGAGAATCAAAGTGGGAATTATGTAAAATATCTTCAGATAGATCAAGGAGGTGAATACTCCTCAAAAAAAAATTTAAACTATTGTAAAGCAAGTGGGATCAAAAGGCAATTCACCACAACCTATACCCCACAACAGAATGGTGTGGCCGAAAGAAAGAACCGCACCCTAGTTGAGATGGTCAGATCGATGCTTCAGACAAAGCATCTCACTAATATGTACTGGGTTGATGCTGTAAAAACAAGTCTATATATTATAAATAGAAGTCCAACTTCTATTTTATATGGCATCACTCCTTATGAGGTGTGGTATGAAAAGAAACCAAATGTAAAGCACTTCAATTTTTTTGGTTCTTTAGCATATGCCCACATTCCTGATGAGAAAATGAGGAAGCTTGATCCAAAAATTCAAGCTTGTATATTTGTCAGGTATTGTGAGTCTACAAAAACATATAGGCTCTAAAATCCCAAGAATCATAAAATTATACTATCTAGGGATGTAATTTTTGATGAAGGGGGAGAATGGGGTCATCAAAGAATTTTTTTTTATGATGATTCCCAAGATGTAAATTCTTCATAGGTACAACAAGTGTCTCCAAAGAACATGAAAGGCACACCACCCCCTCCAATATCAAGCAGTTCAAGTACTTCAACCACCACTCCAAGTCCTTATCCACAGAGATTAGTAAGTTCTTCACCAATGGACATTGACTCTCCATCAAGAGGAAGAATAACTTTACAACATCATCCATCCTTTCAGATGTTGGATCAAAAATTTCAGATAATATTCACTAGAAACCAAGCTAGTGAAATGAATACAGTTTTGCAGCAACTTGAAAATTTGCAATTGTATGGGGATAATGACTCCCAAGAACCTAGAGGAGATGAAGTCAATTATGCTTTATTGAATAATGCACAGCTAGAGCGAGCTAGCTATGAGAAGGCATGTACTCAAAATATATGGCAAGAAGCCATGAAAGAGGAAATAACCTCTATAAAAAATAATGATACATGGGAGCTAGTAAATCTACCCAAAGGTAAAAAATGTGTTGGATGTAAATGGGTCTACAAGACAAAGTACAATGCTGATGGAAGAATTGAGAGGCATAAGGTGAGACTAGTAGCAAAATATTTTACTCAGAAATATGTCATTGACTATGAGGAAACCTTTGCTCCTGTTGCAAGACAAGAGACAATCAGATTAGTTCTTTCCTTAGCAGCCCATAAAGGATGGAATGTTCAACACATGGATGTAAAGAGTGCTTTTCTAAATGGATACTTGACAGAATAGGTGTATGTTCAACAACCTCAAGGTTTCCAAGAATAGGGGAAAGAGAACCTTGTTTACAAATTTAAGAAAACACTTTATGGCCTCAAGAAAGCACCAAGAGCTTGGTACTCACACATTGATGGGTATTTCAACGAGTATGGATTCACAAGAAGCAAAAGTGAACCAAATTTGTACTACCTAAAGCATGAAGTAGAAATTATCATAGTTTATTTGTATGTGGATGATCTAATATTTATGGGTAGTAACAATAAAATGAATACAAAGTTCAAAAACTCCATGATGAAGCAGTTCGAGATGAAAGATCTTGGTCTAATGCAATACTTCCTAGGCATGGAAGTGCATCAATAAAACAAAGGGATCTTCATATGTCAACACAAGTATGCTTGAGATATGATCAAGAAATTTACCATGGAGCAATGCAAATCAGTTACAACTCCAACTAGACATGGGATCCAATTGAGCAAGGACAATAGAGCATCAAAGGTTGACATGACCACTTCTAGAAGTATGGCTGGGAGTCTGATGTTTCTCACCAACACAAGGCCCGATATTCAACATATTGTTTCTCTAGTCTCAAGTTTTATGGCTAGTCCTTATGAGTTGCATCTACAAGCAACTAAAAGAATATTAAGATATGTAAAAGGTACATGGGATTTTGGAATCCACTACCTAAAATGTAAGTCTGTAAAATTAGTTGGCTTTAGTGATAATGATTGGAGCAGCAGTATAGATGACAGGAAATCTACATCAGGGAATTGTTTTAGTCTAGGATCGGGACTAATTACATGGAGTTCCAAGAAACAAACTATTGTAGCATTGTCATCAACTGAGGCTGAGTATATAGCCATCACACATGCTAGTACTCAATCCCTATGGTTGAGAAAAGTTCTTGAAGATATTGGAGAAAGTCAAAGTGGTCTAACTCGACTGTATTGTGATAACATAAGTGCCATGTAGTTGGCATACAATCCAGTCCACCATAACAGATCAAAGCATTTCTATATGAAGTATCACTTCATTCGAGATATGGTGGAACAAAAAATAGTTGAGCTTCAACATTGTAACACTTTGGATAATATTGCAAACATCTTCACCAAAGGTATAGCTAAAGCTCAATATATAAAGCTGATAGACTATATAGTCAGTCCTCTCAACTTTAAGGGGGAGAATGTTGGAAATAAAGCTAGTAAAAGACCAAAAAGGAGTAAAAAGGTGTAAAAATTTGTTTCAACTATAATCTTTGGATCTTAACCCTTTTACCTCCTTGGACGACAATTGACTGGATAGGTAAGTTTAACTTGGATGACAGCTGACTGGGCAGGATTGGACGGCAAGGGCATCAAGGCGAACCAACTCAATTTCCTTTTTTCCCTTTCCTCCCTATTTCTTCTATTTCCCTAACTTTCCTATATTCCCTAACTTCGGTTAATACTACGAGTATATATTCCAATGTAACTGAGGTTTCCGAAGGTTAAATATAATATTGATTATCTAATTTTCGCTCCTAGCTTCTCTCAAATCACACTTTATATATGATAATATATATAATATTTTAATAAATAATAACAAAAAAAAATGTTACATTTTACATATTTTATATATATATATATATATATATATATATATATATATATATATATATATATAAAGTAAAATAAAGGTTAGTGAGGTCAATTTTATAAGCTATATTTTATCCTCACTTTAGTCGTGTTGTTTTTCTATTATAAAGATGGTGTGGATTTAATTATATTAAAGTTGTACTTAAAGTTTTTACTAAATATTTAATTGACGTCCTATTGCTTTCTTTGTGCAGGTTGGTCAATGGTCAAGGTGGGGCCTACGCAGAAATGCGTGACTACTTGGAAATGATGTCCAAGTTGTTGGGATTAAGGACAACAGAGAGGCCACATCGAAGGCTAACAAATAGGTCACGTCACGATGGGAAATGAATATGGGTCCATTCGAAACACACCATACCATGGACAAGTTTCACAGAAAATATGGTATTTGGGACCGATGTGGTAGGTGATGCCTATGGAAATAAGCTCGGAGGTACCCGATGACAATAAACATCAAATGTCGACAAGGGATGCTCGTGCAAACCGAGGGTGAATGCGGCTAGTACGATGATGTCGATGGTGGATCCCACACAGTCGATAGCAAAGAAACACCTTGATGTAAGTTCATATGACACAACATAGATCAGGCGTGGATTTGGTGGTTACTCAGCAAAAATTTGAATCAGAATAGGCAGAATTTGGTGACAACGTGGCAGGAGTTTTCAAATGCATGGCTCAAACAACACAAATAGTGTCGACCCAGATGTTACTGTTATGGGGAGGTTGTAGGGAATACAGGCTGATATCCCATCCTTTGGAATCATTGGTGGCCGAGGATGAGAATCCAACAGTGAATAGCCTGGTTCGAAGTACATACAACCAAACATCTTGAAGGCATATAACTTGGTAACAATGAGCAGATATCCATAGGAAGTAGACATGCCAAGCAGACACTATCATGGATGATGAGGAGATATGGGGCCAATGGCCATTTTGGCATGTGGTGAAGGCAGCGAATTAAAGATCGACTATGTGTTTGGTAGGGGTTATACTGCGGTGTAGCCTACATGGAGACAAGATGCACAAGACACGAAAAACGTCATAGGTAGTATGGTTGTATCTTCTCAACAAACATGGTGACAAGGCTATTTGGCAAGGGTGAGTTTGGACTTGAGAATGCAGACATCGAGGTAGATAATGATAGCGAAACCCTAGACACCCATATATTTCAACATGGAGTCAGGTTTAGTAAAGTAAAATTATGTGGCAGTACACTCCATAATAGCATATTTGAAACTATGTATAAAAACATAAAAAAAAAATTCAAGCTAGGTAGGGGCATCGATCTTCGATGCGACGTACTAGTGAAGACATGGTACCACATCACATAGGGGCAACGATAAGCATTTTGCTATAGTTTTGTAGTGGACGTGTAAGTTTAAACAGGTTTAAAGATAATGGCTACACGGGTGTACAATGGGATACTTGGGACACCATTTCATAGATAGACTAGATGTTCTATAGTCGAAGAAAGAGCCTTGAAGAATGTGAAAGACATAGCATGAACAAACACCGGTCCTTGGTAAACATAATGGGAGTTGGTAGGAGTCAAAATAATAGTGTAGATGACCTGATTAGGTGGTATGGAGTAGAATTCACCGAGCATGAACATGGAGATATGATTTCAGTGGTGATAGGTGTAACTAAAATACTTGAACACTTGCAATATAAAATCACACAGACACAAAGAGATTTCCCAAAATAATGAAATTCTTTATACATATTGACTCTTGCGATACAAATTTACTATATTTCGGATTGCCCCAAGTAGCTTGGGTACAATGTTACAATATTTGCCTCAATGTGATACAAATTTTTCTCTGGGAGTTTTCCAAATCTTCTGCAATGTACAATGTTCTCCTCATATCTAGTTATAGCTTCAAAGGGTGAGTGGCCTTTGGTATCCAGCACGGGACCACTCCAGATTTAGTAGCCTATCCAAGATACATGTTACCTGCACACATGCAAACTAGCAAAGGGGATTAGTAGCACCTATATATTCAAGCAATAAATCTAATGCTACACATAAACCTATTACTGATATGGATGAAAAATAGATAGCACAAAATAGTTAAAAAATAAATCCTTGCTTAATACTCAAATCGCTAATCTCTGTTGATGAAATCTATTTTTGTTCTCGAGACTGTGGAACCACGGAAGCGTGGTTGTGGGCTGGAAACCACAGACCTGCAATTGTGAAACTACAGATGTATGTTTTCGACTGTGGGACCGTAGACGGGTGGTTTCGGTTGAATAATAGATTTCCTTAAAATTTGAGCTAACGGTTAGAGTCAAGCTCACGCTCTCAATTTCTCGTTGGATCTAGATATATTTCAATAGCCTGTCAATATGCAAATTAAGCTCCCTTTGTTTTGTGGATTGATGATGCCTTTATAGGCTACCTGGGCTTTGGAGGGAAATGTGAGGTGGCAAGCCTGACTTGCCAAGTGGTAAATCTGGACTACCAAGTGAAAGGGGCAGTTATAGTGAGTCACTCAATGTGTCTCACTTAACTAGGGTGATGTGGCTCCAAGTGGAGTGGGATGTGGGATGTTGTGTTATGTGAAGGGACAAGGGGACAACAACAAAGGAGTTGTGGCATGGGTGTTGGAAATCTGTCTCATGTGCAAGGACAAAGGGGACAAGAGTGGGTAAGATGTGGCATGGATGTTGGATGAAGTGTCCAGGACATATGTCCAATGGGTAGACAAGGTATCCTAGGGTGATTTTCCTAATTAAATAAATTTGGATAGTATAATTATGTGCAAGATTTTATATCCCTAAGTTAGAACTTAGGCATATATCTTTATTATGCTGGATTTGATTGTGAGGTGGTGAATGTGAACTAAAGGGTGCTAGATTTTAGTGTCTATAGTTACCCCTTTTTGTACTGCATTGTGTACAACACAATGCGGTGCAAAAACTAATGACATCTATCTTTATTGGACGAATGGGTTCATTTCTCTTTGACACACAGAATGAATGAATTTAGAATTTTGATTTGTTTGCTTACCCCCTCAATTGACGATTGGGTAAAGGTTGACACCCATAAGCCAATTGCTAAAATATGAATGCTAATAGTGGGTTGTTTATTGAATTATGTTTATTTTGTTAATGAATTTTGTCTTGATTTTCTTTGTACCCCAAGTTTGGGATTATTTGTGTTCTTGCAATTTTGCTTTTGGTTTCATTAATGTTTAGAATACATGGTAAAATTTTTGACCACTCCTTTGATTTTTCACCCACTATTAATTTAGCAATTCCTTCCAAATGATGGGTTTAAGGAACCAGTCATCGAGGATTTGATGCTCAAGTGGTTTTTTTATTATTACCAAATTGTTTTTTGTTGTTCCGCTTTTGACCCAACAGAAGGTTTTTGTAGGATTACCTTGGAAAATCTATTTTAGACCACATTTAAGCTCATAGATTTTAGGGACTTATCAACTTGATTCATTGTTGTTTTTTTTTGTGATTTCTGAATGAGTTTCCTTATGGTGATTTACCCATCCAACCGGTTTGCATGGATTGCTAGTCGCTGCAACCGATAGGTGTATAGGATAATCCACTAGATACGAGTTTCACTCTAGATGAATAGGTGGATTAGAATTTTCATGTTTTTTTTTTAAACCGTTGACTTGTGGTTATTTTGGCAAAAAACGTGGATTTATGTTTTGCTTTATGAAACCGTGTTTTTGCATTTTGTGCCTCCAAACACATGTTTACATTTTCGCGCATCGTGGAAAATGCGGGCGTGCGTTTTTCCCCACTAAAAGCAACTATTTATAGGCTATTGTCATTTTCAAAATCATTTTGCCAGTTGTCATTGGTTGGTCGATTGAAGTGATGAGTGAGATGGAGGTTGGCGAGGGAAGCGGTGGTGGTGGCTTGGCTGGAGTGGAAGTTGGCAGCTGGTTTACCGAGATAGGCGTGTTGCCCCCCCTTTTTTTTTTCTTGTTTGTTTTGCTTGTTTGATAATTAAGTGGGGTTGGTAAATGGTTATTTTTTTTTTTTGCTCATTAAGCGTTTGTTTTTGCTTTTATTACCTAGGGTAGGTAATTTTTTTTTTCGTTATTGCTTTATTAGCTAGGGTAGGTTAGATTTTTGTTTTTGTTTTTGTTACCTAGGGTAGGTAAAATTTTTCGTTTTTGTTTTTGTTTCCATGATTAGGTAATTTTTTTGTTTTTGTTTTTATTACCTAGGTTAGGTAAAAAAAAATTCATTTTTGTTTTTGTTTTGTTTTTTTTTTTTTTTATTGGTAGTGGCCACAAGGGGTAAACAGACTGTGACCACGAGGGAACCATTACATAACATATCCGCAACATGTGAGGTGAGAGATTTGAACCTGGGCCTCTCAGCAACTAGAGAGGTTTAACTACCCACTTGCTCTCCAACTCCTCTACATGGGCGGATTTTTTTTTTTTTTTATTACCTAGGGTAGGTAAAATTGTTTTTATTTTTGTTTTTATTACCTAGGTTAGGTAAAAAAAAATTGTTTTTTTTTTTGTTTTTTTTGTTACCATGATTAGGCAAATTTTTTGTTTTTTTTTTTTTGCTTTTATTACCTAGGGTAGATAAATTTTTATTTATTTATTTATTTATTTATTTTTGTTTTTATTACTTAGGTTAGGTAAAAAAAAAAATCGTTTTTTTGTTTTATTACCTAGGGTAGGTAATTTTTTTTTTTGTTTGTTTTTATTACCTAGGTTAGGTAAAAAAAAATTTGTTTTTTTTTTTATTACCATGCATAGATAAAAAAATTTTGTTTTATTACCTAGGGTAGGTAATTTTTTTTTTTTTTATTACCTAGGTTAGATAAAAAAAAATTCCATTTTTTTTTTGTTTTATTACCTTACATAGGTAAAACATTTTCAATTTTGCTTTTATTTCTAGCATGTTGTGCTAATTTTTGTTTTTTTCTTTTATTTGTTTTCTTTTTAGGTTAAGTTTCTTGATTCTCGGCATAGGTGGCAGAGGACCATTTAAAAAGTACAAAAAGTACTTTCTAATGGTGATTGGACTCTACTTCAGACCATTGGTTTAGATGGTTGTGGGCGGTTAAGCACCGTCCAAGCTGATGAGGATCTCCTTTTGATACTTGTTGAGCATTGGGATCTAGACAGGGGCACATTTTAGCTCCCAACAAGGGAGATTGCTATCACTCTCGAGGATATCTACCATATATTTCATGTCCCAATCGAGGGTCCTACCGTTCGTGTTGGCCTTGACAAGAAGGAGGCCTCTTTCCCTCTATTTGGTGAGATGTGGGATATTGATTGTAGTAAGGGTGACATTGCGTATTTGGATCTCTTTATAGCTGGGATATTGGGTGCATTACCTACCTTTATGATGTACATATTGAGCAACATGTTGTTGCCCAATTCCATGGGATTGAGGATCCCATGGAACTAGGTGCCTATTGTTCTTGACTTGATAGTTGATCCTCGTCGGTTAGCCTAGGTTACCGCTCTTCTCTATGAGGTTTATAGAGAGCTCTATGAGGTGAAGAGGCATGGGTGCAAGGGCCTGGGCTACTGTTAGGTGCTCTAGATTTGGTGTTGGGAGCATGTTATCATTGGTCGCCTGATTGGTTTGCCTTATGGCATGGATGCCACCTCTCTCGGGCATACAGGTGGTTACTCAGTGAGGAGGTTAGTCGATCTACTGTGACTGCATCAGAGTTCAGAGATATCTTTTATTTGACTAGGGACCTAATGTGTTGGTAGTCTTGGAGGAGTTTGGATTGGGTGACGGATGCAATGAAGCTTTGTTGTGTTAGGCAGGGACAATGGGTTGTTGGCACCTATTTGAGGGATATGGATTTTATCTAGTTCTCTTGTGTACTACGATAGTTTGGTCTTGTTTAGGATGTTTCGAATGTGCCTGTTATGTACATGTTATGGGGTGATGAGTTGGGGTTACCTATTGCTCCTAATTTTTGGTGAGTCGATGATCCTACTAATGACTCAAACTTGGAGGTGCTTGACTTGGATGATGTTGGCATGACTACTGAGTATGACGCTTGGTTTGCGAGTCAGCCTTTGTGGACTCCTAGCATCATTATAGATGATGATGAGAGTTGTGACAATGTTGATATGGGTGGATGGGTTCCTTGGTCGATGAAGCACTGGCATGGTAGCTCTTCGAGAGTTGACACAGACATGGACGTTTAGCATCCTGAGGAGGGTGGTGCCAATGATGATGAGGGTTTACATCCTTGACGGTCAAAGGAGGAGTGGGGGATTCTCTAGGCTAAGTGAGATACCCTAAATTTGGATCTGGGTCAAGTGAAGGTCGAGTTAGCATGGTATCAGGGTGAGGTGACTCATCTTCAGGCTGATGTGGACGGGTTACGGGTTGGACCTAACAACACTATTTTGGCTACTAAGGATGTAGAGATCACCAGAATTAGTGGTGAGATTACCCATTTACATGGTGAGCTTTCTCGATTGCAATCAGGTGCTAGAGGTGATGATTCTACTTTGACTATTACTTCTCTATGGGCTTAGCATGGTATCAGGGTGAGGTGACTCATCTTTAGGCTGAGGTGGATGGGTTACAGGTTGGACCTAGCAGCACTATTTTGGCTACTAAGGATGTAGAGATCACCAGACTTGGTGGTGAGATTACCCATTTACAGGGTGAGCTTTCTCGATTGCAATCATGTGCTATAGGTGATGATTCTACTTTAACTATTACTTCTCTACGAGTAGATATTTCTAATATGGTCGCTCGCTAGGGTGTTGATTTGAGGAGCCTACGTAAGCAGGCTGTCTACATCGAGATGTTGGAGAAAATTCTTCATGAGCATCAGATTCCTTTAATTTTTCCTCCATCATCTACTGCCACTAATACTTGAGGGACTGAGACAAGTCACAGGACTCATCATACTTCTATCTCTCATGGGGCTTCTACAACGTAGGGTCCATGGAGGGATCCTACTGACACTAGCTAGATGTTGTATTACCTTATTGTTGTTTTTATGTATATTTTCTCTTAGTATGAGCCTCAGTGCTTCGATGTATACTGCCTTCGAGCATTTTGTACTTTGTAGACTTTCTTGTTTATATATAAATGGTATATTATTTCAGTGTTCACATGTGTTATTTGTATATGCATTCTTCTTGTTTATGCTTTGCAATGTTTATATAATGTAATCTAATATTTCTATGGTATTGCTATGAAAATGGATGCAACTAAACTTGTAAAATGTATTTGATTTTTATTCATGTAACTAAATGATGGTATTCATGTTGCTCACGTAATCTTTTTTAGCTCTGAGTATTTGACCTTTACTTGTTCATATTTGCAATTGGGGGTATCCCACTTGATTATTCTTTGTGATGATGTATGTGGTATGTATAAATGGTATGTGTATTGTGATATTGATTATGATTTGGTTTTTGATATGTAACTGAAAGTATTCTCAAATACTCAAAAAATATAGTAATGTTAACCATTTTTCTTGATGTTATCTTACTTTTTTTAGGACCATATTTTGGGCAAGTGAAGTTATTTTACTAAATATTGCATGTTGATGACCCTAAGAAATCCAGAACTAGTGCATGTGATTGTGATGTTTATTGCCCCATCTTGAGTAATTTTTGAATGGTACTTTTTTGGGTTTTCCTTTTAGCTAGCTTACCCATATGTGCGTTCAGAGGTCTCCCTCTTGAGAGAGAGACATGTCGCCCTGCATGAGTTTACTCCACTGCCAGTCAAGCATATATAGCCCCGATGGAGGCTCACTCCATAGTCCAATGGTTTTATCTTTAAGCCTTTGTGATGACTACATAACTTTTTGAGGGGAACATAGTATGATATTTTTAGATTTAGAGATCTATGGTGTATGTTGTTAATTATTTTTTGTGTAGAGTTTTGAGGAATCATATTCTCAACTAAAGTATGATGAGAATGTTACCCTATCCTTAATACTCTACATTTATTTATATTTGTTGTTTCACTGTGGTAGTGGTGATAACCACTATTTTTATTTTTGGTTTATGTTGCGTGATAGGGTAAGCAAAGAATTTGACTTTTTTTGCTTTGAGGTTTACCCAAATTGGCATTATCTTTCTATTATTCAAGATGTTTTAAGAATTGTAAAAGTGTATTTGGTTCCAGATTGCTTTTAGGTCAATCTACCATACTCAATATTTTCTTAATGCAATGAAAGTGCTTTGGTCCTAAAGAAAATTGGACACTTCATGAAGTTTGGTTTTTCACTAGACATGTTTGAGTGACTGAAAATTGTATGATATATCATATATGATGTGTATGATTTGTGAGTTGTAAAGAATCTTAGTTGAGTACCCCTAATTATTGGAATTTATTTTGTTGGTTGTATCATAACCACTATTAAAGATTACTGAGCAAGGAATGGGATGGATGCATATATATATATATATATATATATATTTGTGTATGAACATATAATTGAAGTTCAAATGCAATGTGAAAAATGCAATTTAAAATATGTCTATTTACAATGTGAAATGCATGCAATGTTGTAAAATGGAATATTTTGTTTATTTTATTTTTATTTATTTATTTGTATTTTTGTTCTAAACATGTACATATATATATTCATATATTGCAAGTCGTTTTATGTATAAAATACCTTTAGGTGCATAATGTTCAATGGTTTCGGTTCCAATTTCCCTTCTAAATTGGAAAGTCTGTATGTTCCTTGTCCTAATTTTTGCTTTACTATATATGGGCCCAACAAATTTTCTGCAAATTTATCCCTTAAGTGCGGTGAAGCATTAGTATTTTGTTGATTTTCTTTGAGCACTAGGCCCCCCACTTGAAATTCATGAGGATGGACTTTTGCGTTGTAAGCATGCTTGAATTTATCTTGATATACTCATAAATGTTCTAGAGCATTGATACGTTTCTCATCAATAATTGTCAATTGGTCAAGATGCGCCTGTCTAGTTGTATCATCATCCATGAATTCCTATATCTCGATTCGCAAGGATGGTATATCGAGAACAAATGGTAATATCGCTTCTGCACCGTAAACTAGTGAAAATGGTGTTTCTCTCATTGGCATTATTATGCTTGTTCTGTAAGCCCATAGTGCTAAAGGGAGGTGAGTATGCCAATATCGATGATTATATTTTACCAATTTCTTGAGAATAGATATGACTGTCTTGTTGGTTGCTTCAGCTTGCCCGTTTTCTTGTGGGTAATAAGGTGTTGAGAAACTGTGTAGAATTTTGAATTTGTTGCACAATGCTCTAACATACTTATTCTTAAATGACTTTCCATTATCAAAAATTATTTTTGAGGGTATTCCAAAATGATAGATAATATGTTGAAGTATAAACTCCGCTATTCAAGGTCCAATCGTAGTTGTCATTGGAATTGCTTCCACCCATTTTGTAAAGTATTTTTTAGTGGTTATGATGAATTTATGTTGTCCTGATGAAGTAGGTGTTATTTTACCAATCAATTCAAGGCCCCATTGTGAAAAGGGCCACAAAATTTGAATGGGTTGCAAATTTTGTGATGGCACATGGATCAAGTTTGCATGATGTTGGTATTTTTGGTATCTTTTGATGTATTTGCAACAGTAATTCTCCATTATCGACCAATAGTATCCCATGCGCAATATTCTTTTTACAATTGCCATTCCACTGAAGTGACCACCACAAGTACCATCATGGGCTTCTGATATTGATCTTTCTGCTTCAATTGGATTTAAACATCGTAGTAATATTCCATCATAACCACAATTATATAACACATCTCCAAGTAAAGTGAAACAGATGGCTCTTTGTTTGAATGTTATTTTTGTATTTCATGTCATTTCTTTTGGTAGTGTGCCTAGCTTGAGAAAGTATTTTATCTCATCAAGGTAAGACTTGTAAGGTTCAACATGTATTAAACACACATTCTTCTCACCTATAGATTCTTCTCTTTTAATTGATGGACACTATTATTATGATTAACGGTTGCAATTCTCCATGTTCATTTTTAGGGATGAGAGATCCTAAGGAAGAAATTGCATCTAAAAATCTATTTTTTGATTGTGGCAAGTTACTAATTTTATACTAGTCAAATTTTCCTAGCAACTGTATTGCTACTTCATGGTATTTTTTAAGACTGGTTCTTTACATTGGTATTCTCCTTTTATTTGGCAGAAAACCAATTGAGAATCACAAAAAATGCTTAATATTTTTATTCCTATTTCTATAGTTGAATGAATACCTAGTATTAAGGCTCCATACTTTGCATTATTGTTAGTGCATGTGAAGTCGAGTTTGAATTATAAGGAAATGGGTATTCCCTCAAGTGTGTAAAACACAAATCCTGCACCTTGCCCTTTTTTGCACTTGGATCCATCAAAGAAAATTGTCATATTTGCTTCGTCCTCAGGTGAAACCACTTTTTCTTATTCTGTGACAGAAAATACTGAATCATCAGGAAGCTCAATTATTAATGGTCTATCATTGTGTAGTGGAGATTTCGCTAATTGATCAGCTATCACTTGCCCTTTTATGGATTTTTGACTTGTGAATTCGAGGTCGAATTTTGTTAAAAGCATTATCCATTTAGAAATGCGAGTGTTGTTGTAAGTGCGAGTCATCATGTATCGTAGAGGGTTTTCTCTAGCTATAACATAGGTGGTATTGCTTAGCATGTAATGTCTAAGTTTCTTAGTGGCAAAAACCACTACTAAACATAACTTTTCGACATAAGCATATCTTGTTTCGTAACTTACCAATGTTCAACTAATGTAATAAACTACTTGCTCTTTATTTTCCTCATTCTTTTGTGCAAGCATTGTTCCTAAAGCAAAATCTATTGCAAAAATATATAGGTGAAATGGGACTCCTATTTTTGGTGGCATAAGAATTAGTGGTGAGGCCAGATATTTCTTTATATCATCAAATATCTCCTGACATTCAGTTGTCGAAGAAAATATCACTCCTTTTTGTAACAGGCGGTTAAAAGGCCTGCATTTATCTGAGAATTGCACAATGAATTTTCGAATAGATTGGGTTTTTCCTTGCAAAATTTGCAACTCTTTCAAGTTTTTGGGAGGTGACATTTCTAATATTGCTTTTACCTTGCTTGGGTCTACTTCAATGCCTCACTTGGAAACAATGAATCCTAGAATTTTTCCTTATGTGACACCAAATATACACTTCTTACTATTTAACTTTACCTTATGTTCTATTACGATCAAATGCATTTTCTAGCACATCTATGTGTTCAAGACGTAATTTTTATTTAGCAATAAGATCATCTACATAATATTCGATTATATTATGCATATAATCATGAAATATGTACATCATGCCACACTGATATGTAGCTACTACGTTATTTAATCCAAAAGGCATCACTTTATAGCAGAATGTCCCCCAAGGCATTGTAAACACTGTTTTATGTTGATCTTCGGGGTTAATCCAAATTTTGTTGTATTCATAGAAACCGTCCATTAAGGAGAGCATTTCATGACCAGCGTAGGAGTCTACTAATTGATCTATATTTGGCAAAGGAAAATCATCCTTGGGACATGCTTTATTTAAATATCAAAAATCAGTGCATACTCGTATCCCCCCATTCAGTTTGCAAACGGGTACCATGTTTGAAAGCCATTCAGGATAATTGATTAGTACTATGAAGTGTACATCCAATAACTTTTGCAACTCTTCTTTCACAATTAATGCGACTGTTGGATGAAATTTCCTAAGCTTCTGCTTGAACGACTTGGCATCATGTGCTAGCGTAAGGTTGTGGACTACCAAGTCTAGATCTAAGTCAGGCATATCTTTGTAGGACCATGTGAAAACTTCCTTATTTTTAATAAGCATGTTTATGATGCTTTATTTTTCTTCTATGGATAATTATTTTGCTATTTTGGCAATCTGGGGATTGTCCACATCTTCACTAAGGTTCACATCTATAGAATATTCTATTATCATGTGAGAACCTTCTTCTATATGATGTGGATTCGAGATGAGGTGGATATCATCTGCCATATTTTTAAATATTTCTAGGGTGTCTCCCTCTATCTCAATTTGAAAAATTGAATTGTTTGTTGATGATTTTTGTTACAGAATATAAGCATTTGAAGCGCACAACAACTCTTCAGACAGGATGAAGTCAGTAGTGGATGGCAGGGATGAAATATTGTCCATGGCTATGAGATTGGTGTCGATATAGATAGGTTTTATCTCATTATATGGATTGCGGAGTGGGGTGAGCAAATCAACATAAATCATGTTGACTTGATGGAAATGAGGTGGTTGCGATTCAAGAATTGATGACTCGTATTCTCTAGGTTGTGTGTGATTGGTTTTGCTATATGCTTTTCCAATGTGATAGAGGAGGTTCTGGTTCAGGACCCTCACACTCTTTGTTTATCCAAAAAAGTGTACGGTCTATTGGAAACTTCTATTAATACCAGTTATCCTTATGCATGGTTTCGCCATATATTATTTCTTCCTAAAGTTCTTCTTGATTAAACCATTTAGAATGTGCTTCATCTTGGAGCATTCTCCTGGCTTGTATCTCAAGAGCATGGTTGATAAAAATCATTTCAGTTTCATCGTCATCAATGTCACTCATCCAGAATCCATTAGTGTTTGTATGAGTTTCTAGTATTAGTTGCTCAAGGTCTTGCCTAAGGTATGCCATATCAATAGGATCTTTATAATCTGCTTCTCATTGTAAAGCTTGCTCTCGAGGGTAAAAATTGTGGATTTGGTAGCTACTTTCCATTTGTTCATCCTTATCATTAGGTTCATCCTCCTCATCGCTCTTTTCCTCCTCTTGTTCACATTCTATGTCCAGTTCTTGGAAAGCTTGATTAAGCGAAGAGCTTGTGATGAAAGGTTTATAGCCTAGATCAGAGCGGTCACTTGAATCTCTATATTATGGTTCAATAATGTGGTGAGGACCTTGTTCATGTCTTCCAAGTCCATATCCTTGCCAACTAACCCTTCAAAAATATCTCACTGGGAAACTTGGATTCGATAGATAATCAATGTTTTCATTAAACTCTTGTAAAAAGTTATCATTTTGAGATGGGTCCGATGAAGAATCCATCCCTCCATATATGAAATTGATTGCATTTTTTTGAGAACCCATTCTATATATATCACCAATAGCTAAATATAGGTCACGAGGGTGACCGTAATCTCTGACTGACTCGATAGGTGGTGTAACCATGACACTTTCAATAATGTACTCACCAATACTTGGATTGGCGAGATGTACTACAACTCTAGATGGTTGTGTGGCTAATGGCTCGGTGTATGAAGAGGGTTCTTGAGCCTTAGCTCTTGGATCTACTAGCAGCATTGGATTATCTCTAATAGGTGGCCCTATTTATGAGACTACAGGTTATAATGACTGTGAAGTAGTGGCTGATGATGTGGGTTGTGCTTTGAATGTGAATGGTGGCTTTGAATCTAGAAGTGTACTAGATAGAGCTGACAATTGATTAGCAAGATGAGTGGGTGTAATTTGAAAATGAAATGTGGTGTTTGAAGGATGTGCTGAGCTAACACTTTTAGATGCGAAAGCTGGATCAACTATAGACAACTCTTTTGGAATGGGTACTTTTGATGATGTGGTGCTTGATGGAATGGTTCTAATGACTAGTGGTTGGATGGTTAGATGTGTTGATGGGAGTAAAGGCTCATAAGGATTTGAAATAAAGTTACAATATTTGAAAGGTTCAGTGTCAGCTGGTATGCAATGTACCTTGCATTCATGCACATATTTTAAGCATTGATGCACTATTGAAGGCACACATTTCATTTCCCTAATCCAAGGGTGTCCAAGAAGTATGTTATATTGAATTTTCCCTTCCAATATGTGAAAGAGAACATGTATTGTTTTCACCCCCACGATGACGGGAAGAACAACATTCCCTACAGTTGAGCATAAAGCGTCATTAAAGGCCCTAAGAGTGAATGTGGATGTTGTGATGTGAGATGATGGGACATTGAGCTTCATCATGGCAGGTGTGGTAATGAGGTTGATTGAAGAACCTGTATCAATAAGCACTCTCTTGAAGGGTTTCCTATCAGTGTGAGCTATTATGTGCAATGGTAGATCAGGTGAATCTACTGATATTTGTTTTTCCTCAAAGTCATATAATACTATCGAGGGTTCCATGCACTTTTGCACACTACCCACAAAGTAATTGAATGCATTGGGGTCTTCTGATTGTACTTGAATAGACTTTAAAATTTCCATCAATGCTTCCCTATGAGGTGTTGATTGTCGTATTAGTTCATAAATTGACAATTTTGCTGAAGCCATCTTCAAACTCCATGTTAACCGGTTGTTCAATGTAACAATAGGGTGGTTGTGAAATGGTGTGGTGGCCCACTCAAGCCAAGTTGTATGGGAAAATTAGTTGGTGATGCTATCAAAGCCTGGGTTGTGCGATTAGCTTGCCTCTTTCCATAGGTAACTATATTGATAGCCCCTACAAAATCTTGTGGCAGTTGAGACACATAATTAATCTGATTGGGAGGAACTATAGAAGTTGATGCTCCCTTTGGTTGTTGATTCAACTCATGATGTAGAAAAGGTGTCTGATATATGCCTAGGTTTTGGTTATTTTGGGCTAGTGGGTTGTCAATTTTGATTGTACCTGCTTCCAATAAATCTTGCACAATTCCTTTAAATCTATGGCAACATTCAATATCATGTCCTCTTTGTCTGTGATAGATGTAAAAGAGGTGTTCTTTATAACCTTTTGTATTTGGTTTGTTAGGATCATTAGGTTTCATTTTCGGTAAATTAAAAAGTTTTGTTGCATGCAACTTCTGAAATACTAATGAATATGGCTCTTGTATTGGCGTGTAATTTCTTTTTGGCTTAAAATTATATTGTTGCCTTTTTGCAGGTTGTGTCTAATTTTGTGCTTGTTGTGGGGGTGGAACCACTTGATAATTCAGTTGGTGTGGTTGTTGTTGTTGTTGGGGTTGTTGGATTTGTGTTTGAGCTAATTGATTTAACTGTGGTTGGCTCAAAACTATCTGATTAACCTATGCGATCTTGGACTAACCGTGATTATTCCCATTTTGATTCTTATTGTGCCACTCTTTCTTCTTAGGCTTAATTTTGCCTTCTTGAATTTTTATTTCTTCAATCAGTTTTTCTTGTGCGAGTGCCTCATCGAATGTTCTATACTGTTGTACCTGTAGCAATGAAGATATGAGTCTACCAAAAATCTTCGTGAACATTCATATTATCTCTGGCATAGGAAGTAAAAATGGTAACTTGATAATGATTGGTCTCCATCTGTTCCCAAATTCATAGAATGATTCATCGTCATATTGTTTTAGGTAAATCAAATCAGTCAATGTTTTTTGTTTTCTAACATTTAGGGCGAATCTTTCCAGGAACTGGTTCACTAGTTGTTCAAAGGTAAAAATACTTTGATGCAGGAGATGGTTGTAACAGTCTTGGGTTTCCCCCCTAATGTTTGAGGAAATGTATGTAATAGCAATGCATCACTACTTTTGATTCTGAAGCATGCATTCACAAATCTTGTTACATGCTCACGAGGATCCTCTTCTCCTTTAAATTCAAGCTTCATTATTTGGAAATCATGTGGATATGGCAGCTCTGGTACCGAAGCATGAATAGGGTGATTGAGTAATTACCTTAAAGTTAGATTTTGGTATTGCAAGCCTGGGGTTTGCATGGCAAGAGTATCAATCTAACTCTGAAAGAATTGGTATCTAGGATCATCTACAAGACTAACACTTGAATGTACTTGATGCTACTAGTAATGGGGTGGATTGTATGTAGGTTGGGGATGATAAGACATTTTTGGTAGAAATGTGTTATGGTATGGATGTTATGATATGGATGGGGTGATGAAGGTATGATATTATGCTGACATACTACATTATCATATGGGTGTGATGGTTGATTGTGAACCATAGTGTTAGAGGGAGGATGCATTATCCAAGATGGATCTTAGATAAAGGCATTAAGTTGATGAGATGTAGGTGGAATATTTTGCTCAATCCCTTGCAAATTTTGGTTAGGATCAGGGTTCATGCTATAGTTAGCATTATCTAAAATCATTTGCTGCAACTATAAGAAATCCTATTGCATAGCAATTGCATTTGACATAGGGACTGCTACCTATGATGTGGTGGACTAAATTGGTTATGGAACAACCATGGTAGTGGATGTAGATGGGGGGTAAGTAGCAAAGGGTATCACCACTGATTGTGGAATGGTATGATATGTATGTCCTACAAGTGTGGATGGAGGAATGGATGTTGGGGCTTGCAAAACAATAGGAATTGTTTCATACAAGGGATTAGTGGTAATGGTCATTTGTTGTGATAATGTGGGGGGAATTTGGTTGGATGACAATGGTTGATTGGCTAATGCTACAACAACCAACTCAAAGAGAAGATTGGTGAAAATCTATTGTTACTGCTATGGATAGGAGAATATGGATTCTTGTTGTGATGGGGGTATGACACGTGATGGGATGGATAGTGGTGGTAATGATGGGAAGACCATTCCAGCTGCATTCAAGTACATTCTAATAGTATCCATATCTATCATGGTGACTTGACTGTCTACCGTTGCAGGAGATTCACTCTTAGGTGTCTCAGGTATAGCTATGTGAGTAGCTCTATGCATAATGTCTATGTTCATTTTGGGGACATTACTAGAAGGCCCTACATCAAGACTTGGTGACATAGAAAGGGGCACATCTACTTGTACCACCACCGAAGTGTGAGGTACACTGCCAGGCTGAGAGGCCATAAAGGAAAACCAGTGAATTCAACTTGACACTAATTTCTTAGCTTGATTACGAGTCACTACCATACGCTACTATGTGATAAAATGTAGAGTGATACTATCTATGCAAGTAAAGTGAAAATACAATGCAATTCAACACACAAAGTAAATAAACACACAAAATTTTTGATGCTAGATTTTCGTATATATATATATATATATATATATATTTTTTGAAATTTTTTTGGAAAATGAAAAAGACGTGTGCTCAATGTTTTGCCCTAAATGATTCTAGTATTTCACCCGTATAATCGTAGCTCAAAAAATTGGCTATGAAATCCAGGTCACGTAATCTCACCTATAATATGTGGTAATGAATTCCACACACGGCCAGGGAGCATAGGTCATACCAATTCCTCACCTAGTTTGCCTACAATTTGCGATACACCTCTTCGAAGAGAGATACGTGCTATCATCCATGGGTTATGACGGATCTTGGAATTGGCATTGGTTAAGAATAGGGTATAATATTGGCAGTTCGATGATGAAATCCAAACCCGGTAGTGATGAAATATAGCTATTTTCCAATGTTTATGTGTGTGGTGGTTTCATTTAACTAGGATGTTATGCAAAATTACTATGCAATTTTTTTTCAATAGCCTAAATATAGAAAAATATAAGGGAGAAACATAGCAGACAATAGTTTAGGGGTAAAATACCACTTTTAGGTAATTTTTTAGGCTAAATCCTATTAATAGGGCCAACTGTGGGTGGGCAATTGGTTTTGGTAAACTGTGGATGCACGGTTTGCCAACCGCGTGTCAGCGTTTGGGAAACCCCAACCACGGATGCACGGGTTCTTTCTGTCAATAGGACAAAGCCAAGACAAACCTGAACCTAAAAATATATAGTGTCTGGGTTATTCCTAACCCGACACGTGCAACATATTTTTTTTACCTACTTTGCAAATGCAGTTCCTTTTTTTTTGTTTATGTATTAATGGGTGCAAGACTTAAGCTAATTGATCCTATCCTTAGACCTATATGTAGACAAGGGCAAATAGGACTGAACTATCTATCTTACTCTAAATGCATCTAGTTAATAACAATAAGCAAAAGAAAAAAAAAGGGGCAGAGAAAAGAGCGATGAGTGACAGGTACAGACCTGTGATCCTTCACCTCTCCCTCCAGCTGTCAACCACTGGTCTGCATTTCTACAGATAGTAACCGCGCTCTTGCATTTATTCTAAATAGGAATCACGTGTCTGCATTTCCTCAGAACAAAAATTGCGAGTCTGCATTTCCTCATAATAGCAACCACATTTTTGCGTTTCCACAGTAAACAATTTGGGCACAAGATCTTCCAAATTTATCGATCTAAAATTAGATTTATGTGCACCTCAAATTCTCAAAACCTGTAAGTGCTAACAGATATTAGTGAATAAATTTAAATAGCAAGGCAAAACAAAATAGGACCTTTAGGGGGTCCCACTGTGAGCACCATTTTTGTAACTAAAATACTTGAACACTTGCAATATAAAATCACACAAACACAAAGAGATTTCCAAAAATAATGAAATCCTTTATATATTGACTCTTGCGATACAAATTTACAATATTTTAGATTGCCACAAGTAGCTTAGGTACAATGTTACAATATTTGCCTCAATGTGATACAAATTTCTCTCTAGCAGTTTTCCAGATCTTCTGCAATGTACAATGTTCTCCTCGTATTCAGTTACAGCTTCAAAGGGTGAGTAGGCTTTGGTATCTAGCACAGGACCACTCCAACTTTAGCAGCCTATCCAAGATACCTATTACTTGCACACATGCAAACCAGCAAAGGGATTATTAGCACCATATATTCAAGCAATAAATCCAATGCTACACATAAACCTATTATTGATAAGGATGAAAAATAGATAACACAAAACAGTTAACAAATAAAGCCTTGCTTGATACTCAAATAGCTAATCTCTGTTGATGAAATATATTTTTGTTCTCAGGACTATGGAATTGTGAAAGTGTTGTTATGGGTTGGAAACCATGAACCTAAGGTTGTGAAACTACGGATGTGTGTTTTTGAATATGGAACCATAGACTAGCGGTTTTGATTAAATAACATATTGCCCTAGAATTTGATCCAATAGTCAGAGTCAAGCTCACACTCTTAATTTCTCATTGGATCTAGATCTATTTCGGTAGCCTGTCGGTATACAAATTTAGCTCTCTTTGTTTCATGGATTGATGGTGCCTTTATAGGCTGCCTAGGGCTTTTGAGGGAAATGTGAGGTGGCAAGCCTAACTTGCCAAGTGGTAAATTTGGACTACCAAGTGAAAGGGATTACAGTGAGTCACTTAGTGTGGCTCACTTAGCTGGGGTGATGTGGTTCCAAGTGGAGTGGGATGTGGGATGTTGTGTTATGTGAAGGGACAAGGGGACAAAAACAAAGGAGTTGTGGCATGGGTGTTGGGAATCTATCTCATGTGCAAGTACAAAGGGGACATGAGTGGGTAAGATGTGGCATGGATGTTGGATGAAGTGTCTAGGACACATGTCCAATGGGTAGACAGGGTATCCTAGGGTGATTTTCCTAAAAGTTAGAACTTAGGCATATATCTTTATTATGTAGGATTTGATGGTGAGGTGGTGAATGTGAACTAAAGGGTGATAGAATTTGGTGTCTACAATAGGAAAGAGAGGGGTCGCACAATCATTCTATCAACTCAGCACAATTGTCGGCATGGAAATAGGATTTGTATACGTTAAAATAGTTAGGATGAAAATCGATTTGGGCAATACAAGTTTAGGAAAATGCAGACAACGAGAACAGTATTTTGATAAAATATTTGTTCAAAATAAATTGTTGCAGGCATCGTATCTTGAACATAGACCAAAGGAAAATGAGGTAGATATTAAATACATTTGAGGGCTTAGACATTGAGTTTCATGGCATAGTGAGGGAATGTACAAGAATACAATATTTTGAATCTGGGCACTCTGACATTGAAGTTCGGAGAAGAATATGAGGACTGATGAGTTGCACGGATGCTTATATGGTTTCTCAGTAGTGATAACGACGTGGATGAAGAAGTTAGATGGGGATTTCATGCATTAACAACACATGCAGCAAAAGTGGACCTGTTATAAATACAACAAGCACAACGATGGGCATAGTGAGGATTAGCCAAAGTGGAGGAATCTCGATATCCATTGGTTATGATGTATATCATATATCGAGAAATAGTGCTGGTGTTCAGGCATGACGATGAGCATCCACAACAATAACATGGAGCAATTACATTGTCTACATTTGAGGTCAAATGTGGATACGTAGCACAACAAGATAGATCAATACAATGATGTGGACATACCTACCTGATGCGTGGGTGGCCAAAAATTATGTTGGTGAACCATGGGTGTTGTGGTCCTTTTCCCCTTTGATAAATGGGCTATAACCTCCCTTCTCAGACCCTAGGGATGAAATGTTGCATTGGTTTGTGGTTTTTTGTTATTTTTGGTGTGAGGTCCTATATCTTATAATGATGAAAAACCATACATCAATTAGTACCCTAGATGATGTGTATGTAATGGCCACGTTACCAAGGGCCATGTTATCAAAGAAATAAACATGCCATGATTACATGTAGTTGTTTATGGCTATGAGTAGGAGCAAAAGGGGTTAGCCTATATTTTAGGTTGGATGGTCGTTACCTACTCATAATTAAGTGTGTAGGAAAACAAAAGGAAAAAAATTTAAGCGTATGAATTATTTTGAACCAAACAAAGGAAATGAAATGTAGTAAAGCAAAAGGAAACAAATGCATACATAGAGTCATTGAGTCAACAAATGAAATGAAAAGAAATAAATGAAACGATTGGAAAACTCGCTAAGGAAGGGAAATAAAATATTTTCTTCGTTTTGAAATACCTCATTGGAAGAGGGCAAAAGGGCTGGATCTCTTGGAGACTGCATGCTGCTGAAATTTTAGGGCTGCTATTTTTTTGGTAGAGGGCAGATTTTGCTAGAGTAAATGTAGAAACAAAGAGTTTTTGAATGTATTGCAGGATTTCTACACTTTGGAGCAAAATAAGAGGAGAAAATATCTGAGTGTTCCTGATTTAATGTTTATTTTTCCTTTGTTTTATGTATTTCTAGACAATGCTATTGCTTTTATGGGTTCATTGTTGAATGTTCATGAGCAAATATTTCTCATTTTTCCTTAGACTCTTGCCCCCACTTTATTTTGGGATGTGTACATGCAATCTCGGCGAAGTTGGGTTATGCGCAGAAAAATCTCATGTCTCGGATTTTGCATGCTAGGATAGCATAAAACTGCATTTTCTGGTTTTCTGCATTTTATTTTAGTTTTCAGATTTTATTTTTATTTTCTAACTTTTTATTTTCAATTTTTTTTAATTTTCAGACATTAAAATAATAATGAAAAAATTTCAAAATCCAAAAATAATTGCATGGTTGCGTAGAGTATACTTCGGAGTTCTATTTTGCACTTAGATGTTTTTACTTCGGAGTCATTTCGTATTTTTAAAAATTGTTCAAAGTTGCTATTTTATTGCAGATTTTTTTAAAATTTCGAAATTTTAAAATTTCCATTTTGAGGTAAAATCTGATTTTTTCAGTTTTATATTTCAAGTGCAAGCATAAAATGAACTTCCCTTTATGAAAATTTTAATTTCGTCAAAGGGGGGTAAATTTCAATAGCATTTCATAGCTACCATTTCGTAGCCCTAAATTGCCTTCTCTTTATAAAAATTCTGATTTTATGAAAGAGATGTAATTTGTGCACAACATTGAAGGTTATTATTTCAAAGCATTAAATTATTCTTCTTTATGAAAATTTGATTTCATTTAAGAGGGATAATTAAAATGACATTTTGGAGCCCTTAATTTAAGGCTATAAATTATTATCTCTTTGTAGAAATTGATTTCATCAAAGAGGAATAGTTTATTATTCATAGCAAAGGCTATATCTATCTTCAATGATAAGAAACTACATTTGAGGATCCTATTCATCATTTCAAATTTACGTTCATAGATATATTTAATCTTTATTTTCAGGTTTTAAAGTAGGATTTAATGCAAGATAAAACTTGTTTAAAACCTACTTAATAAAGGAAGATAAAATCTACCTTAAAATCCTCAAAGATAAAAAGAATTAAGGCACTACATCGTGGTCATATGAGGGCAAATTCAAATTTACTTTATTTTGGTTTCATGAACAATAATTAAAGTAGCATGGTAAAATAAACCAACACATGCCCCTTGTTTACAGTTACTTGCAATCACTAAGGTGTTCCTAGCATTGAATTAATATATTTTAATTGAGATTACTAATACACATTTGCAAATGCTAATATAGCAGAGACCTTGGAGAAGTGGTTTGTTTAAATTCTTTGCAAGAGAGGTTTTTGGAATCCAAACCTTAAGGGATAGTGTAATTTCACAATTGGGTGAAATTAACACTCAACATTTTGGCTCTAGAAGGAGGACCTAAAGTGGTTTATTTTATTACGATTTTAAATGCTATAAGGATTTAGAATGTGGAATGTTTCATGCTCTATTGACTATTATATTTAGGCATATTTTAACACACAAAATTGTGGTGCTAAAATTGGGACATGAATTTTTATTCATTGATCTAACGCTTTTGAATTATTCATACAGGAATAATTTGATATGGTATAATTTTAAAAGTTTGAATTGCTAAATATTTCAAGTTCATTTGATTAGCATATTTGGTTTTCTCTAACAGTCAATACTTTGAGAGCTAGGAGGATATGAATTGATTTATTTTATTGCCATTTAGATGCTAAATTGTTCATGTCACTTGAAATATTTATTTAAAGACATTGGTATTGACTAATGAGATTTTGTTGATCACTTTCATTGATTCTAACATTCTCTATTTGATGATGTGCTAATGCTAACATGTTGCAAATTTGAGAATGTTCTTCAATTTCATGGTTTAATGGATACATATCTCTTGGTTGATGCTAACATGATGATTCATATGTTACATATTTAAGATTGGTTAGTCATTTTATGCTTCTTTGTAAGGAATCTTTATTTGACTATTGAATTGGCTTTGAAATTATTCTTTGAGTTTCACTAATGGCATCGGTTGTTCTAACTAGGGCCCAAATTTCATTGTGGATAGTTGGCTATTATCATAAAATGGATAGGCCTACTCATAAAATTCCTTAAGGGGTAGAAAATAATTTACCTATGTTTAAGCGTGATGTGACCTCAGATAAGGAACATATTCAAAGATACAAGGATACCTTAAGGTAATTTCAAATATTGAAGGGAGATGTTCCTTGTAGACTATTTTTATACACTTTGGATGAAGTTGCATATGAGTGGTACATACACCTACCTATAGATTCCATTACTTCTTGGGTTCAACTAGAAGCGTCATTTACTAGCCATTTTCAAAGACAAGTTTACCCTTTTTAGATGTTAAATCAATTTGTCTCTATCTCGAGTGGACCTAATGAGTCCATGAGTGAATTCAATGATAGATTTCATAAGGTGTATACTGAAGTGGTGTCCCATTTCATCATTTCAAAAGAGAGAGCCATTGAAATATACATGGGAGCTACACAACCAATAGTGGCTATATTTTTAAAGAAAAATCTTGATGACCCATATTTGCATAGAATCTTTGAGACCACGAGAGAATTAGAACAATGGGCCATTTAGAAAAGAGAAAAGGTGGACTAACCATAATTGCTTATCCCTAAGATGAATTATCAAAGGGATAAAGTTGAATATCCAAATATTACAACCACCTTAGATTTCATCCAAGAGGATGTGTAAGTCTAAAAAACAAGGTCCATTAATGAGTATTCAGATGAACATTCCCATGAGGATATGAGTTGGTCATATTTACTCACAAAGGATTTGGACGACTGTTGGGAGAAAAATACAAGAGTTGATCATATTGAACAAACCCTTGAATCAAAAAAGGTGGTTGAGACTAAATTTGAGAAATCAATAGATGAATTGGAAGATACAATAAAATCTCATCACTTGTATTTGGAAGATAATCATGATAAAGAAAAAGAAAGCCAACATGAGTCAAGTAGTGATGAATCGAAGATGAGTGAATCAAAGTCTATATTTATGGGTGAGGATTGGTGTGAGCCCATTCTAGAAATTCCTAAATCATCAAAAGTGGTTGAAAATGAGTTTGGAAGTAAATTGATAAATGAATTCAAAGGCATAATAGAATTTCACCTCTTATTTTTGAAAGATACTTTGGATGACATTGTTGACGCTGATAACCAAGAAAAAACACTGTTAGTCAAAAAGTGACAAACTACAGAAAAATAGTTGATGCACCTTTTTGCATATTTTACAAGAAGACCGAAGTGGCCCATATGCTAAAGATAAAAGAAAAAGCAAAACACCGCAAGGAGGAAAAAGTGTCACGATATCACATGTTGCGTTTTCACGGTCAAAGCAAAGATAAAGAGCAAGGAGGAAAAAATGTCATGATATCGTGACATGTTGCATTTTCGTGGTCCAAAGCGAAGAGAAAGAGCAAGGAGGAAAAATTGTCATGATATCGTGACATGTTGCATTTTCATGGTCCAAAGCAAAGAGAAATAGCAAGGAGGAAAAAGTGTCGCGATATCGCGACATGCTACATTTTTGTGGTCCAAAAAAAAGAGAAAGAGCAATGAGGAAAAAGTATCGTGATATCGTGACATGTTGCATTTTTGCAGTCCAAAGCAAAGAGAAAGAGCAAGGAGGAAAAATCGTCATGATATTGCAACATGTTGCATTTTCATGTCCAAGAGCAACAGAAGGGAGCAAGGAGGCAAAAGTGTTGCGATATCGCGACATGCTGCATTTTCATGGCCAAAAGAGAAGAGAAATAACAAGAAAGAAAAAGTGTCGTGATAACACGACATGTTGCATTTTAATGGCCAAAAGATAAGAGAAAGAGCAAGAAGGAAAAAGTGTCACGATATCGTGACATGTTGCATTTTAACGACCAAAAGAGAAGAGAAAGAACATGAAATAAAAAGTGTCACGATATCACGACATGTTGCATTTTTGCGGCCAAAAGAGAATAGAAAGAGCAATAAGGAAAAAGTGTTGTGATATCGCGACATGTTGCATTTTCACGACCAAAAGAGAAGAGAAAGGGCAAGAAGGAAAAGGTGTCGCAATATCACGACATGTTACATTTTTGTGGCTAAGAGCAACAAAAGGGAGCAAGAAGGCAAAAGTGTCGTGATATTGCGACATGTTGCATTTTCGTGACTCAAAAAAGGCAAGTAGGCAGAGAAACAAGAGTGTTGTGATTTCACGACATGTCTGATTTTTGCTAAGGAAATAGAGTATATTTTTGGCAATTGGGGACATGCACTGACATTAGGTGCTAATTTATAAAGAATGGTCTAGTGATTATAACCTGGCAGGTCCATTGGATGATTGCAGAATAACAGGCTCATCTAAAATTAGACAGAAGGAAATCTATCCAATTTGTGAGAAATTCATTGTATATTATTAGAAACTGCAGACAATTACTTGTAATTGATTGAAGAAATTAAATGTACTTAGTAGAAGATACTCTTTTTAGGGTATAAATAGGAGTGAGTCGACCATGAAAAGAGGTCAGCTCTTGAACTTTTACAGGCTTGATGTACATGTACTGGATTACAAGCAATAAAATATTTCTTCTTCTGGCTTTCGAAACTTCTATGTGCAAGTGTATGTATCTGGTGTTTTAATTTTTATTCATTCTAAGTTTCATAATGTATCTGTTCTAAAATCTGGATTGTGCATCTATAAAACTTGTTTCTAGAGTTGGAAATTAAAGATATTTACATGTATTTAGACGAATATCTAAAAGTCGCACTCAGGAATTCATGTTTTCTATAAGAAGATATAAAGAAAACTTTGAAAGTAGTACTATACATCATTAAAGTTTGTTGTTGTCTAATATTTACCATGAGAAAAGTTCTAGCTTAGGCTATATTTACCTTATCTATTGTTACCCTTTTCTCTAAAAAACTCAAAGGAACCAGCCTTCTTTGGAGACTAGACAGATGATCTCAAGCAAGATCTGTCTATTCAATGTTGGCAAAGTCTAAGGCGCAACACTATTAACTGAAGTCATATTTTGTTCCAACAATTTTTGGCATGCCCGGTGGGACAAGCAATCCCACAGTATTGTATAAGTTTTGGTGTTTTACCTTAAGAGCCTTTTTGTTTGAAAATCTCAAGAAAAACCACCTGGTGACTCCATTGCAATTTAGACCATAAAAGAAAGACCTTGCTAGAAACCTTCTGGTTATATAGCCATATGATAACCAGATCCTGAGCTAGAAACTCTGAAGAACCTATCGAGTTCTTTGAACTACATCTTAGAATCGTAAAAGCACACCCTGTGCTAGCCACATGATCAAATCCACCTGGCACCATTAGCACCTCTTTAACACCCACTGTAGGAGCATCTGCAAGCAATCCCATAGTGGTTGTAACTCCTTTAGAAATCATAGTAGCCACCCCTACCCTAGTGCATCTTGTGTGGAATCAAACTAGTCCTTTAAACTTAGGGTCACAAAATCAAATTCCACAAGCTGCACTAAAAGCATTGCCAACTTTTGATGAAATAGGTAAAATAGCAGATGAGCATTATCTAGATGTATCATCGCTAGCATCTATTTACAATATCACTCAGGAAGATGTAATGGTCAGATTGCTAGTTATATATTTGAATGGAAAGATGCTCTATTGGTACAGAGCGCTCCCCGCTGGATCCATTAATTCTTGGGTAGTGCTTACTGGATGTCTGGTCGATGAATTTAACATACATGCAGATCCTTTCACATTGTTGAATCAATTCACTGTCACTGAGAGGCATCCATGAGAAGAAATCTAGGATTTCAAAATCAGATTTACCAAAACTCGTGATAGAGTACTGCAGGGCCTAAAACCCATGCAAGAACAAGCTATATGCTATTACTTAAGGGATTTTGATTCAGATCTTAGTATGATAATAAGGCAATTCCATGTAACCACTTTTCTTGGGATCTATTTAGAGGTAGCAAAGGGTGAAGCTAATCTCATCGCTACAAAAATATATCCATCAAAGAGTCTATTTCCAATTATACCAGAGCTTTCCCAAGCGTCAATTTCTAAACTTCTTGTACTCCCATCAACACAGGCTCTCCCATCTATAGCTACACCTCCTACATTCTTTGCATTACCAGATACACCCCTTGCATCAGCTCCCCCCAATGATCAATACACGACCATAATTGATACAATGAAGACATTGCCAAATGAAATGGCATCCATGAAAAAGAGAGAGGCTGAACAAAATATCCAAGCATAGATACAAAAGGAAGTTGCTTCAAAAAGTGGAAGGTTACAAGAGAGAAAAAATGTGGTGTATACAAATGAGACAGGAGATAATGGAGAACCCGCTAATTTTGATTACTGGTGTACCACTTGCAACGATCCTCATGGAGAAGATTCATGCATGATTCATCAACATCATGTGCAAGCGGTTATTAATGAAAGAGCCAAAGAAATTGGCAAGGGAAAGGTGAACATAATTAGAGAAGTCCACCACAATTTGGCAATGCCATCCATGGAACAAGTCTCAGTCCTAACAAGGTCGGTAAAAAAATTGTTACAAGTTGACCCTAAGGAACTCCAACCACTATGTTTTCCTCTTGCCCCCAAGGCGACTCCGTAGAAAAACCAGTCTAATGAGAAAGGACATTTCGATCCTCCTCAAACTCCTGCGGCTGCACCAAGAAAAGAATTTCCTCCTAGAAAATGGAGTGAGTCTCAAGAGCAAGCAAAGGAAAGACTCAAATTTCCTTCATTAACAAAAAGATAAAGAATAGAAGCTACACAGGTCTACAGAGATAGATATGATGCATCGACTAGTGGAAGTGATAAAAGTGCTAAAGTATCCCTAGTTGCAACTCTTTCGTTCAACATTGTAGAAGAAATGAAGAGGACCCCTTCCAAAATAAGCACGTATGATGCACTGCAAATTCCTAGTCAGATCGACCTCCTCCAAGAATCCTTAAATTTAAAGAATGATACCTCTTCCTAAAATTTTATACAAGCAAATGTTGTGTCAACCTCTGGGAAAAATAGACTACCCCCATTATATCTATCCTTACAAATGGAGGGGTGGATAGTTCATAATTGCATGATTGATTCAGGGGCTGCAACTACGGTGATGCCAAAAGCCGTATGTGACATAATGAGAATGGAATATACTCAAAGTCATCCTAGTGTGTTGCAATTAGATGGTACTCCAGTAAAAACTATCGAGGTGATCAAAGATATCCCTATTCAACTCCACAGAATGCCAGAAGTAGTCATCATACAAGAAGTAGTTGTTGTAGAATTAGAACCATATTTCGGTATGTGTTTATCCAAAGAGTTCACAACCAAACTGGGAGGTTATATGCCACTAGATTATTCGCATTTAGAGGTACCTTTCAAAGGTAAAATATTCAAGATATACAATGAAAAACCATCTACTTTTCATGTGGAAAGACTAGAAGAAACAGGTACTGTCAACATGATGTCCGAGGAATTGGAGAATATTGATATAATGGAAGAAACCATGGATGAACTCCAATCTGAAGATCAATTTTTGATGGAGAATTTCAATGTTATGGTAGAGAAATAAATAGGAAGCTATTCCATTGGAAAACCAAAAAAGCTTCCTGTTGTTGTCCCTAAAATAGGTGATTCATCCAACCAATTATGGAAATTGTACTTTGACGGGTTAAGGTGCAAAAATGGAGCAGGAGCTAGAATTGTTTTGATTTCACCTACTAGAAAAGAAAAGGTTTTTTCATATAGGTTGACATGGAGTTGCACCAACAATGCGATTGAATATGAAGCTTTGTGTTTGGGACTTAAGACAGCTGAAAAACTAGGTGCAAAACAGCTACTGATCTATGGAGATTCAGAGATGATTGTTAAAAAGGTTACTGGTAAATGCAATTGTAAGCAGCATTACCTAAAGGCTTACAAAAACAAAGTTTTGGATCTATTGGAAAATTTTGAAGCACTAAACATAAAATCCATTTCCAGAGAAAAGAACACCCATGTAGAGCTGTTAGCGTCAGTAGGATCCAATTTTTACCTAGTCAGTAATGTTATTCAAAAGTCTAAAACAGTCAGACTTATATACAGGCCTTTTGTGCCCGACAAGGACATTTTTTGGAAAGTATTCAAAAACAATGAGCAGATCCTAGATTTTTTGATTCATGAGAGGAATTTCTCTACAGAAAGAGCGTTACAAGAAGAGGACGAAGAGAGCCTTATTCAACTGAAAAATAATCATATCCCCAAGGGACTGATCACCCTGGAAAGCCTTTTCGACAATATCAACAGAGTTGTAGGTCGAAGGATCAAGGTAGATGAACACCGGTATAAATAAATAGAAGTAGAACTAGGCAAAATGATCAAAGTAGGGACAGATTGTAAAAAAGTAGAACTAGAGAAAATAAAATAGTTATGTAGAGTATCCAGATATAATAGCCTAGACTTATAGTGATCTAAAAGTGTACAAGAAAGAGGTCATTCAACATACCATCGAACTAGAGGAAGGAGCTAAACCTTTTAGGTAGAGGTAGAGGCCTGTGAATCCTAAAATTGAAGCCTTAATGAAACAGGAGTTGTTAAAAATGATAGATGATGAAGAAAGACCCATTGCCTTTCTAAGTTCCACCATGCACAAACATGAGGAAAGGTACAACTTCATAGAAAAACAAGTATATGCAATTATGAAATCCTTGAATAAGCTAAAACATTTCTTATCCCAGATTCGGATGATGGTGTATGTTATTCATCCCGATGTAAGGAACTTCATAATTCAAGGAGAATTGGGTGAAAAAGAGTTGGATGGGTGACTCACATCCAAGAGTATGATGTAGAAATACATCCTACTAAAATAGTCATAGGGAGAGCTTTGTGCCAAGAATGAGCCAAGCAAGCTGCAAGTGGATATGTGGAGAGCCACCCCATCATGGCAAACACAGAGCAACACCAATTCAGAGTAGGTTCAAGTTGGATCGACGACTTTGTGAGGTATTTTTCAGACTGGGTCATGTCCTAAAGATATGAACGCTTCCCAGAGAAGGAGATTCAAAACCTAAGCATTGAAATATACCCTTTGAATAGAGGGGTTGTACAGGATTAACATCGATGGTGTATTGTTAATATGCGTTCCCGATAATGAAAAGCAGAAAGTTTTAGATGAATTTCATGGAGGTTTTTTAGGGGGACATTATGCAGGCCAAACTACAGCTTTGAAGATCCTTAGAGCTGGATGTTATTGGCCTTCCATCTTCCTAGATGCATACAAAGTGACCCAGAGGTGTGAACAGTGTTAGAGGTATATGGGAAGAAATAGGAATGCACCTATGCCCTTAAAAGTTATTCAATTCAAGGAACCATTCCAGCAGTGGGGGTTGGATTTTGTAGGGATAATAGAGCCAAATTCATCATCAAGCCACAAATACATTCTCACTACCACATACTACGTCACAAAGTGGGCAGAAGCAGTGCCTACAAAGAAAGCTGATTCAAAAGTGGTGATAGAATTTGTCAAAATTCTAATCACAAGTTTTGGCATACCATATTCTTTGATTACAGACAATGGATCCCCTTTCACCAGTGCAAATATGATCGAATTTGTTAGTAGATATGGAATTTACCTGAAGACTTCCTCTAATTATTACCCATAAGGTAATGTATTAGCTGAGTCTACTAATAAGAATATTCTAAGAATTCTAAAAAGAACATTAGAGGACAATAAGAAGAACTAGAACTCACTCTTGAATCAAGCCCTGTGGGCCGACAAAATCTCAATCAAAAAATCAATCAATACATTGCCATATGCTTTGGTTTATGGCAAAGAAGTTGTTCTGCCGATTCATATGGAGATACCCATATTGAGGATGCTAAATCAAGTTAACGAAGATTAAGGTCATCCAATGGATGCCCGAATGATGCAACTTCTACAGCTTGAAGAATCTAGGGAATAGGCCTACGATCATCATCAAAAGCATATGGTAAAAACATTCGGGTGGTTCGATAAGAAAACCACTTTTAGGAAATTCAAAATAGGTGACCTGGTATTAAAATGGAATGTCAAGAATGCAAAGCCAGGACACCATGACAAGTTTGATGCGTTCTGGGAGGGGCCATTCGAAATTGTTTTAGAAAAGCAATTCAATGCCTTCTAGTTAAAAGATCAAGATGGATGGGTTCTACCCATCATGGTGAATGCTTTTCACCTAAAATTGTATTTCTAGTAAAAGCTACAGATCACCATTATATGTACAGTATATTATAAGTTTGGATTTTTGTAAATATTTCCCTTTTTATGACCTAATAAGAATCATTTTTTGTGGACCAGCGGGGTCCGATATTTTGAATGAAATCTAGAGGAAAAAATTCAAATTTTCAAAAATCTAGGACTACCGCGTGATTGCTTGAAAATTCGGCGAGAAGGGATGAATAAAAAGAAATTTTTGAAATATGTTATGTGTGCTCCTCAGGATATTTCCAAAAAATTTCCACCGCCAAATGTTTTTAAAGCAACCACATGCCAAAAGTCCAGTGGGAGAAGATAATTAATCTATCAGTTAGCATATTTTCGAGCATGGGATAATTTCGAGTCCCAAAGTGGGTTTTTAATGAGTCGATGAGCGTTTTTAGGAGTTTCCTAAGAAATATGGCAAGAACAAAAACTGACGAAAGATAGAAAAAATCAAATCAACCAACCGTCATTTAATGCATTAATTTTGAATGTCCTAGGTGATATAAAATTTAATTCAAAGATTTAGAGAGGCATTTCGCCATTTGCAAACTTGCTCAAGGCTCTTGGAGAAGAAAAGAAGAAAGGAATTGTCTCTGTGACACTTGAGAAGCCAGAAGTCTCACCAGCCACTGTTATACCACTGCACTATAGCGTAGCGAGGAAAGAATTGTGAAGTAATCAGAGGAGGTTCAAAATCTGCATACCTGATAATTCGTAATGGCTCCAAAGAAGGTGAAAGACCAGGAAACATCTACCTCATCACTCCCGACTACTTTGGTAGTGAACATAAGGGAAGAAAATAGTGCTATTTTTATTGACATAGACTCCAGAATTATAGATACAATAATAACATGGAAGGACTCGACGGAGATTCGGAGCAATATAAATAACCGGGTAGCAACTGGGGTTTCTGCGTCTTCTCCTTCAACGTTTGCATACTATTATTTCTTGTACTGGTATGTATATATTCCTGTCCATCCCTACCCATAACTGGTAAGGGCAATTGCAAATTTCTATGATGAAAAAGGGAGAAAAGTTAGGGATTTTTCAGGGAAGGTCCTTTTTCCTCTGTCCAAAGACGCTTTTATTTTTGCTTTCACTACGGGTTGTGTCCCCCCATTAGAACCTAAGAAATTTGACCCCTTAGAATAGGCTACATATTTCAGCTCATCCAAAAATGTGAGGGGCTTCCTAGCCACCCAGCTAAAAGATCTTCCAGAAGGGGCAAATCCACTAGAACCCCCAATTGACAGGGTAGCTTTTAAAAACCCTAAACTATATTCCATCTTGGCCATGATTACGGGATTGAAAAATGATGAAAAGGTTCAAAAATGGTAGGTGAATATAGTAGAGTGTTTGTCGAACCCCAAAATGTATGATTCAGATGTTATGAGCAAGAGTGTGAGACCTATTTTCTTTGACTGGCCTGGGTTCTTAAGTGCAAAAATTCGTGAGGGTTTGGCAGCATTGAAGGCTGGCACCCAGTTTTCTTTCAGATAAACTTCATATTTGGTATGGTTATTCTTTTATTTCATGTCTCAAGAGTTAGCTTTCATTTCAAAGAATTATAAGAATGAAAAGGGAGAAATTTTGCCAGTATATGAATGGACTAATGTGTTATACAAGTCCAAATCGTATTATGATTTCAAAATGGAATTTTTGGACCCTACACTAAAAATCATGTATGGGAAAATAACAAGATTGACCCTCAAAGCGGAAAAGGTATTGCAAACCAAGTTTGCAGAGGAGGGGGATTGGTTTATCCTAACACAAGGAGTGTGTATCAGATTGTATGGGTTTATAGACAAACCCTTTTTACTTCCCCATTATGTGACTGATAGAATCTTTGCCTTAGAATATGTAAGGCAAATAGAAACCATTAATGTCAAATTCGGGACTGGAATTGGAAAAACCAGTACCTGTAATATGCCCTTTAGTTTTGAAGGGATTACTATTTCAAGGAAGGGGCAGAATGAACAGATAGTAGAGTATTTAAGAAAATTGGGTCTTATCGAGATCCCGCAAAGATGGAAATATGACCCCATAAGTAGGTTGGCTGAGAGACAATCCATTTTGAACAAAACACATAAAAAAGAATTTCATGTTAAAATCAAGGATGATATTGAGGAAAATATGAATAACACAGAAGATGTACCATTGGAGTGGCACATAGAGAAGATGGAGCCTTTGCCTCCTTGGCATGAATTTTATGAAGTAATTGTTCAATTTGACCCAGAAAATAAAAGGGCTCATCAGTTGACAGAGAAAAAAATCGCCCAGATTCAGAAGAATAGGCCAGATTAGGATGTGGTAAAAATTCGGGAATGGTGGGTAATGAGAGTTTAGACATGTTGTGGCTGCTTCACAACACACCCCAAAATTAGGGAACCCCCTTTGTTTGCATGCTTTCCAAGAATATGGTAGTGGCCCAGATGTTAAAAGAGCAAAGAAGAAAGCAAAAATGAAAAGTTGTGATATCGCGACATGTTGCTCTATCGCGGCTCAGAAAAGAAAGTTGTCACGATATCGCAACATATTGCTCCGTCGCAGCCAGAAATGAAAAGTTGTCATGATATCGTGACATGTTGCTCTATCGCGGCTTAGAAAATAAAGTTGTCACGATATCGCGACATGTTGCTCCGTCGCGACCAGAAATGAAAAATTTCACGATATCACGACATGTTGCTCCGTCACAGCTAAAAAAAGAAAAGTGTCACGATATCGCGACATGTCACGTTTTCATGGCTTAGACAAGCGAAGTACAATGGAATGGAAAAGTGTCACGATTTCATGACATGTGTTTTCGTGGCCAAGAGCAACAGTATGTAGCAAGATAAGAAAATGTCGCGATTTCATGACGTGCTGTGAAATCATGGTCAAAGCGGTCAAACCGAACAAGATGCCAGAAATGTCATGATATCACGACATGTCTCATTTTCATGATGTAGGACAAAGAATTAAGTTGAAGACTCAAAGTTGTCGTGATATCATGACATGTGTTTTCGTGATGTTTGATGGGTAAAATAGCCAAGTACAAAAATTGTCGTGATTTCGCGACTTGTCATGAAATCATGGTTAAAGCAGACAGGAAGAAGTGTTGACCAAAAATGTCACGATATCATGACATGTCATGAAATCGTGGTTCATAGAGGAGAGAGAATATAAGGCGCTAGAATTGTCATGATATCGCGACATGTCATGAAATCACGGTCAAAGCAGTCAAAACAGGGCAAGGAGAAAAAATGTCACGATATCGCGACATGTCAGGTTTTCACGGCAGGAAAGTGAGGAAGGAATAAAGGAAAGAAATTGTCACAAAATCATGATAGGTTGCATTTTCACGATCTGTCGGTGGCAACGGAGATGAAGATAGAAAGTGTCGCGAAATCGTGACCTGTCTCATTTTTGCGATTTTCGACGACCTACAAGCTAAGCAAGGAAAATATGTCGCGATATCGCGACATGTCGGAGTTTCATGACCCAGAGCAACCAAAGTGGATATAGAAGAAAAGTTTCATGATTTTGTGACAGAAATCAAGAAGACGATGCATAATTAAAAGGTTTCACAATTTCGTGACATGTCACGTTTTCACGGCTAAGTGCAGCGAGACAGCCCGAAATAGAAAAACATCATGATTTCATGACAAGTTGCATCTACATAGCCCAAAATAGAAAAACATCACGATTTCATGATAGGTTGCATTTGTGT